>OY720451.1:20298823-20358823 GCA_963082715.1 Harpalus rubripes
AATAAATGTAACAGTAGCCTTGTTCCTCTTCTCAATACCGGACACCAACATTTTTATACAATGTTAAAAACATAAAAGGCCATCAGTTGCTACATGAAAAATGATACGCGGAATAAAAAGATTCGGGATGCATCATTAATTTTAAGCGCAGGAAATTTAAGCAACGCAAAACGACCAATGAAACTATAAAATCACAAATTTTTCATTTTATTTTTCATACTATTATGTAATATGCAGTTTTCTATCTTAATTACAAATTAATGCTTTTCTCTTCAAATACTAATCTTTCAGGTTCACTTCTAGTATACTTATGCCCAGTTGCACCACAAACATTTACAATGTATTCAGTTATTTATTACAATTGAACAATTTTTTAATTGCAGTGTAAAATTAAATTGACTTAAGCCTGTTTTCCTTGTTAATTTTTCTGTGAATTTTAACAAATGTCTAAATTGAACTTAAATTTGTACAATAAACTCGCGAATTTCTAGACAACTGTTTACATTTATCAATTTTTTCCTTATTGAAATACCAAAAGTAATTAACATTTAACAGACGTATAATTAAATTGTCATATTGGTGTGTTATTAAAATTACTAGAAAGCACTAAAAAAATTAAGGTAAAATAGACCATGCTTTATTTTCAGCTTATTCAGCGGTTTGCTAAGAACTTAAAATTAGTGTAATGCAAGTATTTTACTTCAATTTCGAGAACTTGGTCAAGTTCTTAAAATTTACGAAAAAAAAAAAGATAAATGTAAAACCGGCATAATGATAAAACCAAGTTTAAATTTTAAGTGTCAGTTGTGCAACTGATCATTAATGATTTTGTGGAATTTAAAAAAAAAGATTAAAAATGATAAATTAATAACTAGGGGCTCAATTCTCAATTGTCATAATTGTAATTTGTAATATATGAAATGATAATTTATATCATGATATTATTGCATGGGCAAATGTCGACAAACACATGCACCAAATTCGTATTTTTTTGTTATTCGTATGCGCAACCAATATTGTCAACATTGGTAAATACTGTAACGTTTTATTTATTTGGGTGAAGTGTAAAAATTAAAGAATTATGGTTAATTAAAATTATAGTTTATTAAATGATAAATAAATATTAAAAAGATAATTAAAAGATAATAAATTTAACTAACACTATGATAAATAAATATTAGGTTTTTTCCTATATGACTTTTGGATGCGTTCATGTACGCATTCATGAACCTGTTTGTGCGCATGCCTTGCTCATGTACTCATTCACTTTGTGTGGTTGGAATGGACTACGGACTTGTCACTTGTCATATCTTCCTAATTAATTACTGTCTCCTCTGCATTTCTTCATGAGATGAATCAGATAACAAATTCCTCGCACCGCGCGAAAATTGTGATGCGCAAACCAACGGATGAATAAAAGAGGCGCGGATGCACTCAGGTATGCATCCGATTTCTGTAGGAACAAACCTAATAACACTAATTTAAAGACTAAGAATATTATAAAACGCATAAACACTAAGATTATTTATTTAAACAATATTTATTTCACTTCTTTCTTTATAAAACTACATTTATTTATTTAACTACACTTATTTATTTTCAACACTCGTCGACTACTTGTTTATATCACCAACTATTGATATCACGACGCTTATTTATATCAGACTGCCCATGGAGGTAGGAATGAATATGGAGGGAGCATGAACTACGGGCAAGGGTAGTGAAGCACGATGGGAACAGACGCGGGTACTGTAGCTCCTTCTTGTAATATACATTGATGTGGGAATTCGCGCGGTAAATATGAATTAAATATTTGAAATCACAATCACAAATCACCATGTTACAAAAAAATCTGCAAATAATTACCTATGTTACATGAAGCATTTATTATTGTTGCAAAAAAACACTTACATATTGCAGTTAAAGCGTCAATTACGTACAATTGACAACAATAATCTTGTAACTTCAACTGACAAAGTTACGCATTGTATAGGGGGAAGATGCTTCACTAGCGAATGCAAATACTTCGTCCGTATTTATTCCTACCTCCCTGTGACTGTCGAATGCCTTACCAGCCACGGTTTATATACAATAGTGTCTTTGTTCGAGAAACTACTAGAACATTCTTTACGATAAAAACATCGAATAGAATAGATCACGTCACCTAAGTAATTGAACAGGTCTAAACATGTCTGTTTACGTTGTCAAATTGCCCAGGGCGATTCCGTCATCGTTCACCACTGCGGTGGTCGCGTGCTCGCAGACTCAGAGGCGTAGGTACTCTCACGTTACAATATACACAATATCGCACTATAGCTCCAAGTGTTACGTGAAGAATTTTCACTGCATATCACTTTGGTGAAAATTAATAATTGGGCCCTAAATCTCGTTCAGTCTCAATTTCTAGAATGACCAGTGGCCAGAATTTCTTCACTTTTGTATAATGATATAATAACTATTTTTAGTCGGCTTGGTGGCTGAGCGGATTAGCGCACATCTTGGAACTCGAAGTGACGTCACCCGAACCATGGTACGTGCGTTCAATTCCCGTCGACCGACAATTACTGAGTTTACATGCAGTTTTGAAACCGTTTTTAAAACGTTTTTAGTTTTGAAAACGCCATGTATACAGTGTCAAAACGGTTTTGAATTATCTCAAACCAAAACTAAAATTCATGGGTTGGACTTGGAAACTAGTTTCAAAACTACTCATGTAAGCACTTCAAATTCAGTTTTGATACTGCGCATGCGTACAGAGCATAACGTTTCTGTCGCTTTGTGTTACTAACCTTCAAATATACTGACAGTTATATAGTTTTAGTGCGTAGTGGTACGAAGTATAAAAAATAATTGGAATAATAGCAAAACTGATTATTTGGAGTGTCGAGGATCTGTCACTTACATCAGCTAGATGCGCATGCGCCGAAACTGATTTCAAATCAATTTTTAAACTTGTTTTGAAAACTGCATTTAAACAGTTTTGCATAATTTTGACTGAAAATTGAAACCATTTTCAAAACTCCATGTAAACGTAGTAAATGTATGATTTGTTGTGAAAAATAAATACAGCTACTTGTATTTATCACATTCGGATGCTATAAGCTGGCCACTTATACATCTTAAATAAATGTAGCAATGGCTGAATTCCAACCGGCAGTGCGGCAGTGGTAAACCACTGCGGCTCGGTGAGCCCCGTTTAAGCCCTAAATAAATAGATAGAATTATATTCAATCATTTTCCTGATACCAAGTATTGTATTTATTTAACAGTCTTAACAATATTATACCGTGTGCATGCAACATCTAGGTCGTTATTATCATATTATTGACAGATGAACCTACTGAATAGATTACTTTAATTAATTTTCTTTGAAACTTATATTAAATTAATTTGAATATATTTGTAAATAATTCTGATTTATTAATTTTAAATTGAATTGAATTGAAGAATTATGATATTTAATTTAATATGCAAATTAATTTTAATAAATATAGGATGATGTATAAAGCTTATTAAGTTTAAAAAAAATAATTAATTTTTTAAATTACCATGATAAAATTTAATATTACCGTAAAGCGCATACGGAATTTTCAAGTGTTAGGCTGAAACAGATAGAAATTATAATTAGAGTATGAGCTTGAAGAAAGTCTGGAAAGTTTTAAGATACTTTTAATAAAACAATGAATACAACATGGCGGTCATAGAACACGCAATCTATTAGTAAGTTTTCTCGGCGTATAATAAATTTCTGTTTAATATTAAAGCAAAGTTTTCTATTAAATTACGTGGGTTTAATTTCAAATATTCTACTACAGTCTTATCAACAAGCAATTAATCTTTGCTTTTAAAAAATACACTTTTATACAATTTCTTATGTCTGGTTTTCTTAAGGAGATGAGATACAGCAATAATATCTTTTGAATAGGCGTTATAATTTATATATCTTTCGCGATATTGTCAAGTTTATGTCTTTTCTGTTTTATCCAAAATCTCTCAGTATTTTCATTTAGGCATTTCGTCAATCTGTAATAAGACGAGGGTAAACGCAATAACACATAAATAACTTTTTATAAACTCTTCTAAATTATAGTTTCAATAATCATATTTTAACTCTGTTTATCTGTTGGAGTTATAAATGTCAAAATCCAGTTTAGAAATTCTTATCGTATTATGCTAGATATTTATTTGTTGATAATTAAGTCTGGAAATTATTATGTATACGTGCGTGACTTTGGTGCCCTAGCCTATGCACCCCGTACCCCTAAGATAATCCTGTCCTGAAGATAGCGTTTTGTTTTTAAAGATGTTGACATTAGATAGTGATGGGGTAAAGATGTAAGAGTCGAATTTAGATAGTCATGGAGTAAACACGTAAGAGTTTAGATGAGTTCGTCGCATCGGGAAGACGTTAGTTGATGGAATGTAGTGTCTTTTAGTTTTGGGGCGACGTCCGCCTGCTGGTTTACTGAATGTAACAGTTTAGTATCTGCTTAGTTGTGTTAGTTATGTTTAGTTTAATCCATGGTTAATAATAAGTTATAATAATCATGTAAATAAAGTTTAGTTATATTAAATCACAAGTAATGTCCATGTCCGTAGTGTTCATCAACTGTAAAGAGTGGAAAGTGTAAGTGTATATGTGTTCTTCCTTCTCACGCAGTCCTTCGCACGAACTCCTTAACACGAAGTCCTTATCACCAGTAAGAGTCAGTGTATCATCGTTGCAGTAAGCAGTAGTATCATCATCATCCTCTTTCTCTTCAGCATCACCTCAGCTTCAGAGATCCCCTCGTGTTACAAATCTCATACGATCTCAATTCAAAGGATACTAACCTACTACCGAAAAATAGTAAGATTTTGTTCTTTGCTACCAACTAAGCAAAGTTTTAATTACCTGTCGCAAAAAAAGTATATAATTTTTTATTGACACGTAATTTGAAATGTTATATCCAATTATGGAAAGTACGAATAAGTTTAAAAAAACCTCTCTTCTTATAAAGGTATCTACTTCAAATTAAGTAAATAATGTTTTCATTTTGGAATATTTGATTTGAACTTGAACTCAGGATCTTTGATTTGGATGCTTCCTAACATATTAATTAGTTTAATAATACATTTGTTTCTATCTTAAAGGATAGGGTTATTTTTACAAATAATTATAATACATGCATTGGATTTTAAAGGGATTTAATATTTAATAACCAATTTTATGTCTTAAAGTTTAAAGTAACTAAATAGATAAAGTATTTTGCAATAAACAATAACGATAATTGTAAGTTATTCTTTTGTTTTCTTTTATTCTATTTTATTAAAATACTTGGTAAAAAATTATGAGGTATGAATTAATAATTTTAATACTGCTTGTTTAGCCTTTCTTCATATCTATAAAATTAGTTTGATCTTTACATTATCATTGTAGCAACGTCTAGAATATTATGACACTGTACCATTCCTATAACATAGAGCGCCCATGATGTGATGTCTGGTAAAAAGCGCTCAATCAATAGTACAAATTTATTGTTATTATCGAAATCTGCTAAAGTTGAGGCTAAAGTAGAAATAAAATGTCTGCTTGGCTGAATGATGAAATAGAATTACTGGATTGCAGAAAAATTTAATTATTGATACCAATCGCCCGGGTTCTTACGCCATATGCGATTTGATAAGGAGAAAAAATTGAATTTGAATATGTATATTATCAAATGTATTCAAGATTGAGATAAATAAATAAAATCACTGCAAAAGTAGATTGTTAGACGTTACGTTACACCTAGAAATAGGTAATAAGTAAATATTTGATTTTAAAATTTGTCTATGAAGGTGGATTTATGCAGCCTACTTTTTATTTTACTTTTTCTTTTACTTTATAAAAGTTAAATGTGTGTTAATGTATGTACTGCTTTATGTGCACACTTTTAATTTTACTTTAAGACCTTAAGTTGGCCAACTTTCAACTTACCATCGTTAAAGTAAAAGAATATCACAACTGCGCATGAGCTCCACTTCAAAAATCAGTAAAGAACAAGATTGTATGTTATAAGATTTAATCCATAAATATCCCCACTTGATAAAACAGATATTTTATTCAAAGATAAAGTGGCCAAAATGAATATTTGGTAAAGTATAGCGTCTGTATTAAATGAAACGGGTTAGAATATTTACTTACTATGTAATAATATTAATAACAAATTATTACATTCTTGTCCATTTTACCAGGATATATTTATCTGTTTACATTTGCGACTATATTCCAAAAAAATCACATCTGCACATATGTATTGAATGCTTTAAAGTACCAAACTTAAAGTAAAAGTAAAATCGAAAAAAAAAAAGAAAAAGTAAAATAAAAAGTAGACTGCATAAATCCACCTTTAGCTGTAGCGAAGTATAAAAAATGTAATTTACCTATTCAAGTAATTTGGGGACATTCACTGAGTAAACTGATGAGTTTCCAAAAATAACAGCTCGGATCTCGGATGTAAAAAAAAATTAATTTAATTGTAAATAAATACATATACATTTAATAATTAAAAGTCAAGAAAAACAGTAATAGTTTCATTTATTTTTTATTTTTCGTTTGTTTTGTCGGCAAAAGAATATAATAAAATCAAAAATTTAATTTAATTTTCTCTGCTCAAGATGACAAATTTGTATTTTTTTTAAGTCATCCCTCTTTCTTGTCTTCTTTTTCTCAAAATACTTTCTTTATGTCTCAGTTAAAGGCTATAAAAACACAATAAAAGAAACAATATACATAGACCAACAAATGAAAATAAAATTTGTATTTCTGTACAAATTCCATTAACTCTAAATTCTGCTTGGTAACAAACGAGGTAACAAATAAATGAATATCGAGTGAAAGAGACAAACAAAAGGTCATATCTGAGATAAAACGATTTCCATTACGAAATTTACTTTCAAGATGAATAACAACAATGAATCCTTTAAATTTTATTCCATAAACCTTTGTTCTAACCACACAAATACCCAGTAAAGTAAAAATAAATATTAGCGTCCCTTCGTTTCAAAACGTATTTGAAAACATTTTATTTGTATTTCACCCAAGCTTTTACCCTAAAGCTGCGACAAAATTGAGAATTCGTTCATTGCAAATTATTGTTTGTTTACAATTATTGCTGTATTGGTGCTCTTGTTTAGGTTGATTAATTTTTTAATTGATCTCCACATAATTTTTTTATTTGGAGAGCTTTATTTTTGTAAATAGTTCAAAGAAAACAAATATGTTTTGTATTTATTTCAATATCTGCGGGGCAATATAAATATAGACATGTAAAAGATTATAAATGTTTATATCCCGGCGCTGCCACCAAATTTTACTTTGAGAATTCAATACTCCTATGTACGTGACATTTGTATGTATTGCTTTCAATAGTCGATTCACTGGTTACAATATAGACTTGACAAAATATAAAACAGACGATGTGGAAACAAATATGTTTTTATAAAAATATTACATTTTGAATATCTGCACTATTTGATGTATAGAAATTATTTAATAAAATGAATGTACGTAGTATCCGTCCATGTATAAAAATCATTGTATAAACAGTAAAAAATTTAACAAATGTTTGGAAAGCGGTTACATACAAATATTAATATTTTTTTTATTTACATAGCTCGCTATAAAAATGCAACACCAATAGTTAAGCAACATTCACATACTTGTTTTTTTTTTTTAAATATCGAGAGTGACCGCCGCGCGCCTTTATAACAGCCGCTATATTTCAAATAATGTTTGGATCATATATTGTGGTAGTTTCATCCCTGCCCTTTCTACAGTATTTCACATATCATCTTCAGTCACTATATTTTGGTGATTTTGTTGTAACTGTCTACCTATTATACTCCGTGTTCAATAGGTGTCAAATCTGGGGAACGCGCCGACCATGGGAGTAATGCAATATTGTGTTGATTAAAATAAGCCTGTAACTACTTCACACGTTATTTTGTTGAAATATGGCCCCAGATAAACGATCTAAAAAAAGGGGGCGCTTCTGCATCTAGCAGTTCATTGTTTATCGAAATACAAAGTAGATGAGACATACTATTGTAACTTAAAGTAGCCCAAACCATTATGCCTCTACTAGGGACGGTATGGCGGATAAAAATATTGTGCTTCTGATGATGTACGTTAGGACGCCGTAAGTACGATCATCAGGGTGGAATAAATTAATTCTAGATTTCGACGGTGCATTGGAGTAGAGCTTCGGTAAGACCAAGACTCGAGACAAGACCTCTTTGGAAAATCAGAACCAAGACTCAAGACCAGGACGTCAATACCAAGAGCCTTGGCGAGAGTATTGCAAGACTCTTGACTCAATGTTTTTATAACATATTCTACTTCATTTCACGTTAGAAAATAGAGTTGGTTTAGATAGGGATACAAATTCTGCCATTTGATTAGTCAGAATGCAAATCTAAAGAAACAAAAACTAATATATATATATATATATATATATATATATATATATATATATATATATATATATATATATATATATATATATATGCCAGTTCTCAAACAAAACCTTCAGAATTATACTCTGTTCCATTTGAGCCATTTAGCAGATGGCGCTCACATCAGCGCTAGTTTTAAGTAGCAGAAATTACATAGGGTAAACTTGCCTCTTGTCTCAAATTTCAACCAATCAGAGAGTTCAAAACTATGCTCTATCCTCTACAATACTTATTGGCTTAAATGGAACAAGATATAAGAGTTGTTTAACCATGTTTTGTTGTAATTTTTAATTTTCAGATCCTTTACATTTTTACAGATAAAAATATTTATTATTGACACAATTTAAATTGTTTATTTAATGCATGTAAAAACGGTCGGCTCTCAAGCGCCATCTACTATTTTCTTACGTGGAATGAAATATAGTTATATGAAATCTCATTTCACATACTTAAGTTACTATTAAACAAAATATATTGGCTGCTTTTAAGTACATGGGTTTTATTAGGGCTTTTACAAGTATATATGTTATGAAATATTGTTGATGCGACCTTGGAGATCAACAATTTTTCCGTACCAACTACGACTATATTTGGTAAATAGCAAAATTGTGTTCAAACATAAGCTAATATAAGGTTTGTTCGCGGATTCCGGACTAGTTTGAGCATCATACGCATGCGCAGTTTTATTTTAATTGTGCGCAGTACGACTCCGACTGACAAATGATTGTTCACTGTTTGTCACGTGCTAATCAAACCAGTCCGGTTGACGCTCAAACTAGTCCGGGATCGCTACCGATATAGTCAATTCAAACATGTACCTGCTTAGTGGTTCATCAAGAAAAATCGCGAAATTGCGACATTCAATTTGCTTGAAAATCTAATCCCTCCAATGTGTTGCATTTTTTTATGGCGAGCAGTGTACAATATATGTTTTGGGTGAAAATGAAGCGCAATTAAGAAGAATGATAGAGAGAGGTAGAACGATACAGACGGAATCCATGTAGTTGGAAGAAATATTAATCTACTATGTTAATAAGTTCAAGGTGACAGTAGTTTAGAGAAAGAAGATTTGGTAAGCGAGTTCAATGGGTTATTAGATGGAGTGAAATTGAAACAGGTGAATGAGTTTGTTTATTTGGATATTATGATATGGAGAGATGAACGAATTGATCTAGAAATTTAAAGGAGAGTGAGTGTAGGATTTACGCGTAAAAATAGGTGCTCTGAGTTTGGTTACGAGTGTATAATGGAGTACTTGTGCCGGAAAGCATAAAATGAGAGGGACTGTCGTGAAAATGAGGTATTTACGTGTGGGTATGTAAGGTGGGATCGCGTGAAGAATAACTTGGTATAAGATGAATGAGTATAAATATTAGCCAAACCGATTTAACGGGACTAGTTGACCGGGAAGACAACAACTTATTGTTTTAAATGAATGCGTCCACACCGATGCGGTTGCGGTCGTGTTGCCGGATACTACCGTAGCAAGTTGCGGTTTGACGGGACGGTTAAATTGCCGCATGAGAACTACAACACATTGGAGATAATGCGAGCGTTCACAAGGGTCTGGTTTTGGTTTTTAATAGACAACGTATACCATTTGGACTCTGCACTGATCAGATGTTGGTCCGACTGTGTCCGAATCGGGTTGTCATTGCTGCCGTCCTGTTTAGCGGGATTAGGTGGACGCTGTATGATCCATCCCGTTTAACCGGATGCGTTTTTACCGGACACGCCAAAACGCATAGTGTGGCTCAAGCCTTAGTGTGCAAAAGAAAGAAAAAATTGTTTGTATGTGGACAAAATAAAGAAGTATGCTTTACTTGGGCATGAATGTGTATCGCGACGGATGATTTCTGTATATATGCTTTATAGTTTACATAAGTTTGTATTTACGTATAATGTACACTCGCTTTATTCGCTCCGCAGTATCTAATAAAATTGTAATTTATTTTGTAACACAATTTAAGATATTAATATTAATAAGGTGGTGAAACAGCATTTATTCTTACAAGACACGTGAGCAATTTTTCAACATTAATATGAATATAAAAATAACATGCCAAATTTTAAATTAACTTGTCGCACTATATTTCCAAATTTGTTACTCCCATTTGCTATGCACTTTGCTGCACCATCTAGTAATTAAAAATTAACTTCCACTTAAGTTGTGACGTCACGTCGCCACCTGTGGCTCAAGTCAAGTGCATCGCTTCCGCCACGTGTGTTTACCGCGTCACATCGTAACACGTCACGTGTCACGTCATGTGTTACTTGTGGGTGCAGCAGTGGTAGCTAACACTGAACGCCACTTTGTGCCTGCTGGCCTCGTTTAAATATTGTAGATGATGTGCTCATGATATAAATAGTCCAGTGCCCGAGCGCAGACTAAACTGGCCTACTGAACGAGAAGAGACGAGACGAGATCGAGAACAGTGACGCCAAAAATATTCATATATAAGAGAGAGGAATGCATGAGGAAGTAAATAAAATGTTTGAGCGAGGTTTGATCAAAAGTAACGAGAATTTTTGAATTAAATGCATTTTTTACGTTGTTTCCACGGTCTGTGAAGTGTATGTTAAGTTTAACTCATATTAGACACCTACTTTGTATTTAAACAATCTGATGTAGCCAGCACATTACCTTCCGTCAGTTCTATGTATTTTATACAAATTTCATATAGACAGGTCCTTGCAAAAGATTCTATTTCTTGTACATTACCTTCTGGCAGTTGTAATATGAATATAAAAATAACATGCCAAATTTTAAATTAACTTGTCGCACTATATTTCCAAATTTGTTACTCCCATTTGCTATGCACTTTGCTGCACCATATAGTAATTAAAAATTAACTTCCACTTAATGTATTTTATACAAATGCCATACAGAAAGTTTGTAGCAAAAGATCCTATATTCCCAGCAAAATCATAAAAAACATATTATATAAATTGCACTTAACACTGACATCTTTCAATCAGAATTTTATACAAATTCCATACAGAAAGTTTGTAGCAAAAGATCCTATATTCCCAGCAAAATCATAAAAAACATTATATAAATTGCACTTAACACTGACATCTTTCAATCAGAATTTTTTTAATATAGTAGCTGTTTCCATTGTTATAGCATAGCTGGCTAATTTATGATATTTAATTTCTTTATAATTTTTTAACTCTATATCCATTTAATATGAAGTATAAAATGCAGTCATATCGTATAGAGAATAAAATATTCTTTAATATGTGTAATAATATTAAATGTTAAAATGATATTTAACATAGGTTTTTCAAGAAAAACTTAAAATCTTCAAATGAGGGTACTTTCTGTTGACCAATTGTAACCAAAATCTAAGCAGCTCTTCATATGGATGTAAAGAAAGGGGAATACGAAAGAATCACACACACACACACACACACACACACACACACACACACACACACACACACACACACACACACACACACACACACACACACACACATACATACACATACACGCACGCACGCACGCACACACGCACGCACACACACACGCACGCACACACACACACACACACACACACACACATACATCATACACACAGCCATACAGATATCATCGCAAAAATAGTAAAATCATAATCTAAGGACTCTAAAACGTGCTTATTCATTAAAAACTCACCATCGAATTTTTTGTTCAAAAACAATGCCTTCCTTACCTAAAGGTATGACGGAAGGTAAAAAATATATGGAAGAAGGGAAGGAGGAAGAATAAAATTTGGAATGCTGGCTTCTATTAAGGAGGGAGGAAATTACGAAGGCTGAAGAGAGAGGCGCAGACTGATATGGAGCCAGCATTTCCGATGAGATTTTGTTCAAAGACAAATGAAGATGATAATTTTATATTAGATTCTAATTTCTGCAATAATTCTTTCATACGCTGTACAAATGAATGGAAACTACTTCTTAGCATAGGCGTCCACTACGTGGAGGCTTCGGGGCTCGAGCCCCTACACGGAAAAATCTGAGGGGGCTCTGTCCCCACACGGAAAAATCTGAAGGGGTTCTGCCCCACACACAAATTATTTTTAATATCAACAAAAAGTACACTCATTTTTAAATATTTGTAATACATCAATTAATTACTTATACAAAGTAACATTGCATAGTTTATTTATTTTATAAAATTTTCAACATGTCATATTGTACTATCTACAGTACTGTGTAATTAACGCGTGCGGACTAGTAAATAGTACTGTCACCAGTGTAGCCAAATTTTAAATGCAGTAATATTGGTAATTAATATTAAAATTATCAGATTTTAGTGAAAAATATGGTAGATTTTGAAGACTCATGTGAAATAAATTCAGTATGTATTTTCAATTTATGTACATATAATTGAAATTTATGTTCTATCTCTATCTGTCTTATGTTGAGTTTTGCGGAATATTTTAAAAAGTCAAGATTTTTTTAAAAATTAGGTAGATATAAGAAAAAAATTTATTTGGTTTTGTTGCCCCTTTTTCATAGAGTTAAGAATATATATGGAGGGAGCATGAAGCATAGTTCGTTGGTAATGACCTTGATGCCTAGTGACAGAAAGGGAATGAAGCGTCGGCCATATTGCACTGGTCCATTTCTGCAGTCTAATACATAGTAAACTGTCGTATTTATTATTAAAATTTACTAAATATGATCAAAAAATGTATTTAAAATTTAAACACAAAAGTTTAAAGAACACTTTCGAAATAGTATACGTCGACGCAAGCAAAAAACTAATCAAAAATGGACCAGTGCAAGATGACGGACCATTCCGCGCACGGCTTCAAGATTGCGGACTTGTGCTCCCTCTATTATATATTCTTAACTCTATGCCCTTTTTAGCCCCCACACGAAAATCCAATAGTCGGCGCCTATGCTTCGTAGTTAAATTCTACAATAAGTAATTAGTGGATTTTATTTTTGCGTCGCTATTTACATTGTAAATTAAAAGTTTGCTGTATCAGAAATAGGTTTGTTCCAACATACAATCCAATCAGTACGGAAATGTTCGACGCATGCGCAATATTAAAAGATCGTAATATCTCCTGTCTTTCAATTTAAGGGGCTAGTATACCTACCGTAAAAGTGTCGTTCGTACTTTTCTAATATCTTATTTTTGGTGCACTTTAGAGAAAAATGTTATTCGAAAAAAGTTTTTAAAATAATATTATTAACATCGAACTGTTTTTGAAATTTTGATTTTCTCAAAAAATTAAGATTCGAATTTTGGTTTTTATTTTTTTATTCAAATTACGAAACATTTTCGAAAAAAATATGAACAGTTCAATGTTGAGATTACATGTAAGAATACATATGATTTTTTTCAGAATAAAAATCTTAGGCTTAGAAGAGTTATTAGAAAAGTACGATTTTTCGTAATGTTTACAAGTTACCATCACTCGGATCAAGTGGGGAACGACGCAAGAGGCGCTACTAGAGCTTGCTACACTGTTACAAAAATTTCTGAGTTTCTGTAGATATAAAATTATATTATGTATTTATGAATAACTCATGTACAAATAGAAATTTTATTATATTTTAATTTATTTATAAATATACATCTTCAATAAATATATGTATAGGTATTGACTAAAATCACATTCTAATTACTTATTGAATAATATAAATATAAAATGACAAACATCATAATACAAAAGGAAAATAATAATCCCTTTGACTGACGTTCAACTGTTAAATGCCGAGTATTTGTAAAAATAACTATAAACGTGTTGATTACAACAAATGATATTTTGATTATAGCCCAAGAATATTGATTACAAGAATGAATTCAATATACTTGCATTTTCCGAAGAAGCAAATGTTTATGGTATAAGAGAGGCTGTTGTAAGAATTTTTATATGTCTTAAGTATAAAATTTTAAAAAATTATGTTCTTTGTAACCTCAAATTTGAAAATATCCATTTGATATTTTACAATTAATTAATTAATCTTAGATTTTTCCCTCGATTTAACCCGACCGACGACAAAATTATTTCGAATTTAAAATGGCACAAAAATCACCCCTGTGGTGCAAGTTGATCGCCGGTAAATTAATCGCTGGAAAATTGATCGGGAGGTTTATAGATCATCGATAAACTGATCGCGTAGAAAATTGATCGAGGGAAAATTCATCGCCTGAAAATCGATCGCTAAGAAAATTAATGGCTAGAAAAATTGATCGCCAAAGTATAGATCGCGTGGAAAATTAATTGCAAAAAAATACGTTCACGAGGGGTACACTGGTAGAATATTTCCCGAGAAAAACTTCACATTCGATATTTTTAATTATTTTTATAAATATTTAATATTTATTTTAATGCCACATAAACGACAGTTGTCAGATATTTAATACTGTAATTTTAATAATTAGCTAATTTTTTGTTGATGCGTTTCTTGTGTTCACCGTTATTTTAAAGATTCCGGTATTGCACTTGTGCAAATGCCCGGGTATACGCAAATATTCACTGATATTCGATTGTCATTGGTCGAAAATCAAAAAATACTGTAACGTGATTGGTTGAAATTTTTCGAGTGAAATATTCATGAAAAACAACCCCCCCCCCTTGACGTCGGAGTACATACAGTACGACATTTATAGCCAATTTGACAACTGACAAGATGCAACACGACAACTAGCGGCGAAAATCAGAACTTTCTCGGAAGAGTACTCTATGTTTGTTTTTATATGTGTCAACATGAGCGATTTAAATAAATTTTGAAAAAAAGCATATAAATCTTGCACAAAATTTTGTGTTTTTGGATGTCACTCAAAGAGGGACAAAGCCAGATGTGTAGGATTTTATAGTTTCCCTAAAATAGTTGATATTTTTGTTGTAATAATAACTCAAGGCGTTGAACAACAAATGGACAGACGCAAGCACGGGAATATATTATTAGGAGTGGGAAGAAAATAACAAATAATATGAAAGTATGAACCCTTCATTTTAAGAAAGATGATTTTATCTTTCCAGGTAACTGGTAAAAATGGAAGTATAGAATTTTCTAATCGTCATTGTAACCTATAAATTAACCTATTTGTAGATATTCAATCTAGCTGAATGTTATGACGATATTTTTGTAGTTTGGGGAATTGTAAACTTAAGTTCACCTATTATTGGAATAAATGGTTTTCAACATTCAATATATATATATATATATATATATATATATATATATATATATATATATATATATATATATATATATATATATATATATATATATATATATAATGTATGTATCACTTTTTCAAAATAAATATATTTACGCAATTTAAGATATTATATGCGATTTTTTTTATCAAAAACCACTCTACTTTATAAATAGAATCGTCAATGGACGAATATATCCCAAAATCTGTTTCTGTTTCATTTAATACAGCCATTCCTGTTTTTATTTAAAAATTGCAATTTATTACTTAGTTCTTGCGCGAGCATATTTATCCCATCATATGGGCATTTTATTTTGTATCCGAGGCATGTTTTGTTCATAATTCTACGCGTAATTATATGGTGAGTATTCAAAACCGTTTCACATATAATTTGAAAAAAATTACACATTAAAAGTGCAAAACATTAGTCTCAATACATTTATTACCTTCTATTATGCACCGGGAGCTTGCCGCAGCATTTAAAAACCGAAAATATACAACTACACTTAGTTTCATTTCGTTTCTTTACATTTATGTTTACATGTTAAACTCACAACAGTACTCTTTCGAAATCAGATAGTGCTGCCTCTATCGGTAATGTCAGTTCTCAATAGGAGAATAGTTTGATCAACACTCCCGCTATTTATATAAATAAAAGTAGGCGATGGTAAACGTATGTACTACAGCTACTGATAATACATAGTTGACTCGTCCGCCATATTGGTGCCAAAATCAATGCACTAAATTATGAAATAAAAGTGCATTTCTTATAAGTTTATGTACTATTTTTCATAATTAAATATATCTTCCATATTTGAAATTTTATACTTATTTAAAATAATAAAACAAGAAAAAATACGATTCGTTAAGATTTTTGAGGTTAGAGAAAAATATATGATTTGTATAAAAATTATAACCATTTCTCAAATGATTTGCACAATTTGGAGCAGAACAACCCGTTGTTATGGATAATTTCTATGATTAGTAATACTGTAACATTGATATTACATGATTTAAGTGGCTCCACAATGGTGGACGAGTCAGCTGTAATTTATCTACTAGCTCTAGTATGTACCGTGACGTCACAATATGTTTCAGATCACGTGACTTTTTCAAAATATTACACAAATTTCAATAATTAAGAATTAAATCTTATGAATATTTCATGATATTTCCTAATTTGAGGTTCTATAAAGAACAATATCTTTTAAAATTTAGTACTTTTAGGAGTCATTATATAAATTTTTTTGCAACAGCATTATTTGGACTGAATTTTGTGCGTCAGGCTAGGTTATTGTTGTTATATTTACACAAGGGTCATACTTGGAAAATACGGGCAGAGTTTTGTGCGTTGGTTTAGGTTATTGTTGTTATATTTATATTGGGACATCTTTTACTCCCGCATTTCTCAATATGCACAGCAAAATATTGTACAGTAGGCAAGGACGGTTGTCTGAGTTTACGCTACAACTCAGACCGTCGGTGGTAGGGGAGAGAATTTATTTTAATATATATTAACAGTGTATCTATATGCGGCATGCCAAACATTTCCCCTCATACCACCACACTTCAGTTACGACTATTCTGAAATCGAATTTTTGCGCTAGGTATACTAGCCCCAAGCAAATTTGAGTTATTAGTAGATTTGGATTCTGCTTGTCTTTAAATTGTAATTAGAAAATCTCCTGTAAACTCATATAAGAAATATTGCCAGGTCATCCGCGATGTAAAATTTGTACTTCATTGGATAACTAAAACAAATTAAAATTAGTACTCCTTAACATAAAATATAATTTTAATAAAAACTAAATACATTGTAGTGGGAGTTTCTGAAGCTAAGGAAGTTTATTTGTAGGAAATTTCTTGGATTCAAGCTTGAATTGATTATATTTATATTTAATCCTTTATTGTTAAATTTGACAACGTTTCGGCCTTGAATAAGGCCATTCTCAAGTCTAAACAATTGTGGTTAACAATAGTAAAGTTTTGTCTAAATTATACATAATATGGTGTTGGTTTATATTTGAAATTTGTTAAAACCATATTTGAGTCAAAAAAATAATTTAATTACATTTTTTGACTCAAATATGGTTTTAACAAATTTCAAATATAAACCAACAGCATATTATGTATAATTTAGACAAAACTTTACTTTTGTTAACCACAATTGTTTAGACTTGAGAATGGCCTTATTCAAGGCCGAAACGTTGTCAAATTTAACAATAAAGGATTAAATATAAATATAATCAATTAAAGCTTGAATCCTAGAAATTTCCTACAAAAAAACTAAATAAGTACTTCGATAACTACGAGCCCAAACTCATAATATTTCGGCCGGTTTACAATAATCCACAAACAAATTATAAAACCTACGCAAATGGTGAGAAATTTCTACAAATTTCTTTCGACTAGTTTCAAATATACACTTTAAACTTACCAAAACGGAATATCTTATTCACGTATTCCGCCATTTAATATTGATTTACAACACCTTTATTAGTAATACCAGCTTTAATTCTATTAGCCATTGTATCCCCAAACTCTGCAAATTTTTATGTAAGTATTGTTCCATATATTATGTATAAAGACAAGTTAATCAGAGTAGCTAAGTTTATTCAACATTTTAAAATGTCAAACATGCCAAAGGTTCCTCCGTCTACACTTCTGCTAATTTTGATTAGTTTTGCTACTTTCTTTCACTAGATCTTATATAGATGTGAAACTTACTGCCACTTAGCCAGCGTCTTGTGGCTGTTTCAAGTTTAAGAAAGAGTTGATCAATTTATTGAAGGATATATCTGTTAAGTTACGTTAGCTTTAAAAAAAAAAAAACAAAAAAACATTGACTAGATATACTCTTAAATTTCTATTTATTTACGAGTATTTTAAAGTGTTATTAACTTAAAATAGTTTACAGCCAACAGTATCACGTTTTTAATTTTCAGATTGAGTGAACGATAGTTCCTGTCAGAGTTAAAAGATGAAACGTTTTTAAGCGAAAAATATAGTGGATTAGAATTTTAAAAATAAATAAAAATAGTGAATACATCTTCAGCGTGGAAGGTTTCAAAATTTAATAACGTTACGTATTAAAGGCAAGTTTTCGTTAGCTTTATCAAAACTTGGTCTTATCCATCTTTTTTAGATTTTCTACATGCTCAATATGATGAAACCAAAAGTAAAATGTCTCAGGTTTTAATTAATTATTATATTTTTAGAAAAAATATTGTTAGAATAATTAAAAACACTTATAAACGAAAAATTACAAGCTAGAAAGATACAATAAATAGATTCAACATCTACGTCACACATCTACTCTATTCCAAATTTTTACTACTCTCAAGCGGTTTGCTACCGTTTTTTGACATCTGGAATTCATTTTCAAGTAATTGAATGCAGAATATAACGAAACCAGGAAAGTATTCTAATATTTGTTTGAATTCATCATGCCGCATCAGATAGAAACCACGTGCGTTTATATGAAAACAAAAGACATGTGTTGTATGACATTGCCTGCCAGTGACAATCAAAACTTATATACATATAGTGTTTTTAAAATTATTTTAACAAATTGTTTATTATCCATGCATATATCCAATTATTGACTACGAAAGACACAAATTTTGCTGTGTAGACTTTTGCTTCCCTTTGGCAAATAGAGATAGACTTATTTCGGGCCTTTTTGGAAAGAATTTAATTTTTGAATTTACTTTTTTCAATTTTTTACAACACAAATTACATCAAGAACTAATCCCTCAAAAAACCAACAACATGGAGGTGATCACACTGATGTATCATTTAAGTTTGGATTCATGATGGAGCTTTATGGGCAAAGGGTAAACATATCTAAAACACAATGCAAAATAAAATGTAAAACCATATGCTCAAACATATTAAATTGTTGAAGATGAAGGCCATTGGGCCTTCGAAACATCTACAAAAATTGTAAAGAAGTAAATTCAAAAATAAAATTCTTCCCAAACAATGCTGAAATAAGTCTATCTCTTAAAAAAGAAAGTTATATGATAGTAATTATGGCATCAAAGGTGTTATAAGGACAATAATGCACGAGGTCAACAGAGCCCTTTCCGAAAGCCTCTGGCCCTAGGTGTGTACGTTGACCGAAGACATTATTGTCCGTGCTGTCTTCAACGTATAATGTTTTACTATAATTTTATAATATTCTACGAATGTCAATAAAATTTTCGAAGTAGGTAGGCTTTGACTGCCTCTGCTTGATTTTTAGGCTTTATTCCAGTGTCAACATCAATTTCTTGATAAAATTATCATAGCAATAACTCATAATGCCCTTGGGCATTATTTGTTATATAATTACCCGAAAGCAGTGTTATTATGATAATAAAATATACCGGTTGGACATTAAACATATTTACATGTACCTATATTTTTGTAAATGTTGAAATTTTTAATTTATTTGACTCCATAGTATTCTTTGTTGTGAACTCTCGGTAGCAGGTTTGGCTGCCCGTAATATAATATATGCACACGGTAAAGTTATGCCGAAATATAAATTTCGCACATTTATGTGAAAATCCTTATTGATACATTTCTTAATTTCTGTAAAAGTGTCGTCAGTGAAGTCAATTTTTATAGGATTCAAGTTAATTTACCAGTTAAAAATAAAATGACTGTATTTTTGCTGTCTGCAGTCCATTAACAAAGATTTTCATTATTTTTCTGGCGTAAGCTAGACGTTGGCGATCAGAGATTAATGTAGTGTTTTCGTGCAACAAATAACAATGGCAGATACATATAAAGAGCAGTTGGTGTAATTACATTTCAGTAGTAATTTGAGTTGACTAATGAACTTCTGCTTCTTGTTAAAAGCAGGAAATTACATATAATTGTGTTGAGCATTCGATGCTTTTCTAGAAACACAATTTTAAACTATGAAAACAAATCTATGAATACACTGGGCCACTTGTTATTTGTCAAAAGTAATTGTTTGCAAATTAAATCCGCAAACAAGGCTTTTATTTACAAGGTTGTGCGTACTATTTCGGGAACAAAAAGTACAGTAATTTTTTTGAAAGATATTCGATAAAGATATCTACGAATTGTATAAATTAAGATTTTAGCTTCGCCTATTTTGTCAAATTCAGTTTTTGTAATACATGGTCATCTAATATATTCTACAAGATGTGTAGAATTTCTAATGAATCAAATAAAATTTTAATGTGTTTGGCTGTGAAACGTCTGCCATATTAATAAATTCAAGGTTAAATATATGAATTAATGAATATAAGCTTTATTGCTATCTACAAATTAAATAAGATTAGTTACGTTTATTCATAATATAATGCGAAGTAGGATTTGCACTTGTTTATGCTAATTTAGGCCCCTTTAATTTACTGGAGAATATAATATTAAAACACATTCCGAAGCATATTGTCGTTTATTTTCAGTGATTTTACGGAGGCTTGTCATAAATCTTATTAGGTGTTTTCCAAATTTGTTAGTTTCTGAAAAGAAAAATTCCTAGTTCTGGGTTTTTCCAATGAACTCAGTTTTGAACGAGGTTGTGAATTAAATCTGTTTTCTAGCATATTCAATCAAAAAAAAGCAAAAGGTAATACAAAAATCTACTGCATATACAAAATTTTTAATTTTTAAGTTTCAATTAATAGTATGATGTTTAATTTATTTTTAAGTTGTTTTAATGTGTCACGATATCAGTTAATTTCGACAAATTGATAATTTTGAAAATAAATAAAATAAATATTCCATCGCGGCTTATTACCCATTGCTGGGTGTGCCAATCTGCTTTGTACACAGATATCGGTAATGATGAAATATTTGCACCGTGCAGGCGCTTATCAGGCGTCACCTCACGGGCACTCATTGCTGGCTTGGAGACTGGACCACAAGGGTCAATTTTGTGCCATTTAAATTTTGAAATATTCAGTGTCGGTCGAACGCGGTTCACTAGATTCGCGACCTGACAGTCAGGCACGCGGCCACGAGACCCCATAATTTTTCATTGTTGAACATATATTTGTATTTTTAATGCCGAAAATATGATTACATTAATAGTTATGTAACATGAGTAAAAAAAGTCTTATTCATGAATACGACAGGCGAGTGCGTCACTATCATAATAAATAAGATATGATATATTTTCCAAATGAGCAAAAAACGAGTTTTTGCATGTAGGTCAGAAACAAAAGAAGATCGAAAATTCCTGTGGTGACTATTAAACTTTTCTCGAAAAATTGACAATGTGCAAATGGTGTTGCTCTATCATTAATATTATCCGAGATACCTTAAAAAAAACATCGAAACACCTGTAGATATGAGACTCGTGCCTCGTGCGTAATGGGTGTTTATTGAATATATCGTTTCACAGAATGATCGAAATCTATCACTTTTTCAACTAAATTGCTGCATGTGCTACGTAAATCTCATTTTACTTAAAAACTCATATTTATCATACCAGTGTCTTTTGCAAGAGTGTTTCTGATTTTTACAATTAAATCAATTTTGATTTTAAAGTATGTTAAATTAAATATTAAAAAACAGTAAAAAAGTAAAAGAGTTGCATAAATAAACTTTTAATTCTTATTTGACAGCACTGAAAGATAATTCATTTGACATTTTATTTGGATGCATTACTGTCAATTTAAGAAAAATTTTATACGTTGGTGCATTCAACCACAAGTGCTTTTTTTGTAGGAACTACAAATGAAATTTCCTTTAAATTTAATCGCTTTTACGGGCTTTCTATAAAGTCTTGTTTACACTACCGTGCTAAGTTCTAATTAAAGTTTCGTGTGCCGAATGCAAAACCCAGAAATAAATTCAATTGTTAGAAACCTTGGAAAGCAAATAATGCGATTAGACAACATTTCATTCTGGCGCATCAAGCCAGAAGTAGATGGGGCTGTAACGAACATCATTTGTTTCCATGCATCTACGACTACTGCGATCTCTAATAGGATTGGCAATTAATTCTTCAATCACTCTATCGATTCTCACGCTGGCCAGATTAAGTAAATAACACTTTTATTTACCTAAAAGTGCTCTTCATTTTCCTACTCAAGCGAGAAAATATTTCTCTGGAGTAATCAGATTAGTACTGCTGGGTTATAGCAAAAAATTCATCGTCAACCCGTGATTTCCATTTTGTGGTAGAATTTGTAGGTAAGATTTGAAAGGATTGGGATTATCTGGAATTTCTTAAATGTTTACCTTTTACACAAAAACAGTAAAAAGCTTTAAAACTTTCCACAGTTTTCGCTATCGAAGAATGCGAAGTTTATTTTTCTCCACAAAATAAAACGTTGTTGTTTGAGATTATTTTCTACGTACTGAGAAATTTAATAATAGTAATGGTTAAAAGAATAATAAAACAGTTGGATTATATATTTTTACACAAATTCTTAATTATTATTAGCTGAATAATAAAATCAGGAAGTATACCGACTTGTTCTATTCGTATTGCATTACTATGATACATTGTTATTTTTATTTAAGGACGATTTAAATCAGTCATCAGCAGTTTACTATTAACTCCAACGACAATGTTCAGGTACGCTTATTATCAACTAACGTTCCCAGTAGAGTTTCACTACAACCTTAAGTTGGGCACAGGCAATCTCTGTTCCCAGGATATAGTTTCACTTATATTTACTAAAAAAAGAAAATGTTCCAGAATGCTACCACTAAATGTACCGGGTTTAAGGTCTATATTTCAACAGTACCTTTTTAGATCAAGATAAAATGTTTTGTACTGTTTGCAAATGCATTGTAAAATTTATATCTGTTTTGTTGAATTAAAACCTTATAACTGAAAAAACCCAGCTTAGTGTCTCATGTAATCTGTTTTTAAATTTTTCGCCTGCAGAGAAGAAAGCTTTACGTTTTCTGTAAAAAAAATAATTTTTTGTGTTTCAAAATACCATATTACGCTCTTCTCGATTAATTCTGTAGTATCACTATTTGGAAGAACGCAATTGAATTTTAAAACAAAAACACAAATTCCTTGATTTGAAAAACAAGTGACATCTGGTATTTTCTCTACAGGCGTCAAATATGTTATGTTATAACAAAGTTGCTTTGCAATTTTTACATAAAATACAACATTAATTTTTTACCCGTGCTTTACATGAGTGCTGAGAATAGTAACGGTGAAGCTTGATACTTTTCACTTGGATTAATTTTTACTAATATAACCATTAAATACAGACACTGAGCGGCACTGAAATCGGGCCATTTATTTTAGGAAATTGTTATTTGTCTATTATATTGTATAATTATGAATTATTTTTAGTTAGAGTATACAAAAGATTAAATCGCAGTATTTCATGAAACCAAGTATTTGTTAGCTACGTAAGGTTGACTTCTTCCAGTAAAGTACAAAACAATGGAAGATCTGCACTTAGTGAGATATCCGACGCATTAAAATGTCAAATAAACAATAAAGAAACGAACCTAATATTCACGATTTGATGAATTTCATTACGATCGAAAAATAATATGAATATAGGAGTAAATTAATCATATTTATTCTTTAAAATATCTGATGTGGACACCACACGACTTCCTCGCACGCAAGACCAACTTGAAATATAGACCTAATTATAAAATTGCACGTATTTGACGTAATTTTACATTAACATTAATTTTTTTATTTTTTTTAATATTTTTTTTATCTTAATCCATAGCAAGTTTTATTACAAAAACCAAAAAGTATATAAAAATAATTAAATAAATATATCATCACGGCTTAGTAATCATTGCTGGGTGTGCCAATCTGCTTTAAACACAGATATCGGTAATGATGAAATATTTGCATCATGCTGGCGCTTACATCACGGGTACTCGTTGCTAGCGTGGAGAGCGCATTACAGGGGTCAATTTTGTGCCATTAAAATTGAAAATATTCGGCGTCTGTCAGGGATCGAACCCGGTTCCCCAGATTCACGACCTGACAGTCAGGCACGCGGCCACGAGACCCCATAAGTATAAAAGTATTTAATTTTTAAATTTACATATCTCGCTTATACAAAAGCCTAATTTAATAATATTAGATGTGTTAAACGCAGAATTTAATACTCTAAAACTATATTATTTGAATAATTTATTTCTAAAATCAAATTAAAACCATTTTATCATCTTCAGGTAATATATCATTTTCGGTTAGCCTATTTTAACCATAATCTACTATGTTATTCCTATTGCCATAAAAGTCGTATATACCAAATTTGAAAAGTTTTGGATTATATTTTAAAATAGTTTTTCATTAAAATCTATTATAGGCTTCAAGTAAAGTACCACTTCTGGAAATTATGTAATGACCAAAAAGGGATGTGTACAACTAGATGTTATAGTAGTCCTAAATACAAAATTACAACTTTCTACGGCTTACCGTTTTTGAGTTATATGAGATACGTACGTACGTACGTACATACATCACGACGAAATTAGTCAAAATGGAATCAGAGATGGTCAAAATGGATATTTCCGTTGAAATCTGAAAACCGAAATTTTTCGCGATTACAATACTTCCTTTACTATGTACAAGAAAGTAAAAATTAAATGGTTCGGTTTTCGTGCCGGTCATTGTTGTTTTGCATTTGAAATAATTATCGTGGCTAAAATATTGTCATGGGTAAATACAATCTATTCAATTTTAATTCGTTTCTATAAAATATTTGTTTGTATGTGGAATGAATGTTCATTTTCCCGTTTAAAGTATAACTTTACTGGATAACAAATTTATTTACAATTTAAAACTATGTGCTTCATGCCAAATATATTGTTAAATATTTAGTTTAATTTTCAACTCTGTTTAGATTTTAGAATGAAGTGAGATATAAGCGACCTTGGAAATTTTCTGGAATATCAAATGTTTCCGGCAGAAGCAGTGAGATACATTCTGAGAATTTGTTTTTTGGTTTAGTCATAATCTGGAAATAAGTTTCTATATATACCACGTTCACCTACTTCACAGATGAAGTTTTAAACAGATTTTATTAATCGCAGAGTGCTGTTTTTCTGTTATGATTTTGTTTTATGTATTTTGTGATATTATTTCCTGTGCTCTGGTTTTTCTTTGAAATCTTTTAGCAAATTTAATCTGAAAGTAAATAAAAATAACGTGATTTTCTCATCAACAAGTGACGTCGCCGCATTAACGTGATTTCCGTACAATGGACATATGGATTTTTTATATATATTAAAAAGATTAATAAATATATCTCAGAAAGCATCAGAAAATAAAAGTTCTCGCGATTATAAATAAAAAAACAAAGAATATTCAGATCTGAAATAAATTGATTGCAAAACAAATTAAATTTAACATGCAAAACAAACAAATGTACATCAAAATATCTTAACTGTGTTATTGTTCCAACATTTGAATACTGGTATAAATCGTTTTATTTATTTGAATACTAAATAATTGCTCTATAGCTTTAGACCCGAGTATGTGCTCAGGTTAAACCATTGTTTTAAAATGTTGTAATTTATATTTTTAGGACTTCTTGGAAAAATGAAAATAAATATAATATAAATAAGATAACGTAAAATACTGGTTTGTTAATACACACTAATTAATAGGTATATTGTTGTTGTTGTTGTTGTTGTTGTTGTTGTTCAATGGGGGGGCCTTACAGCCGCGCGTACTCAGGCCTACTGGCCCATTGTACTTCCCCTATACTCAAGGTCCCTTAGCTAAGTCCTGCCGCCTCCACGAGAGAAAGCTGGAGATGCTCGCGCAGCTTAATAAAGGCATAAGGGGGAACGAAGAAGCTGACGCTCTGGCACGTGATGTCTCAGACAGGGCCTATATTGGGCCGGAGCCAACATTCGGGCTCCACAATAGTTTTACACGATCAGGTACTGGATGACCACCCAAAACATCTAGTATACTGGTCAGAACAACCGGGCTTGAGACAATCAAAGCTCTTCATACCTGGACCTGCTCCAAGGGAAGCCAAGGATCTTTTACAACTAAGTAGAAGAAAACTTAGAATTTGCGTTGGAATGCTCACAGGGCATTTTCTTAACAAACATTTGAAGACGATCGGCATAATCGATGACGATTCGTGCAGAAGATGCGGTCTCGTCGAAGCGTCAACGGAACATATACTCTGTGTATGTGCAGCATTAGTTGCCACCAGAAGGAGGCACATGGAGGTTCTCTTTCCACAGCCTCATGAAATCCAGAGGATCTCTTACAATTAATTAATAGGTATACAGGATGTTCCAATATTAATTAACACATTTAATCAAAGAACAAAAAGTTGTTGTACACAAAATCTTGTATCAGAGATATTTTATGAAAAGCTAGTAAGAACATAACTTATGAGGTGTAAATAGTTTTAGTTTAATAATAATAATAAACAATGTAACAATAAAATGTGGATATCACAATATTTCCTTAAAATATTTGCTCAAAAATGTCTTTTAAACTTCAAAGATATTTGCATTGTAAAGTAGCAAAAAATGATTTTGGTTATAACAAAAAGTATGAATAAATACCAAAATTTTGTTGAAATAATGCCACATGCCACAAATACGTATTTTCTTAACAAAATTTGCGCGAAATGATAATCTTTTAATGCAGCAGTGCAATGCGTGTCTGTATTCAAATTTTATAAGAAACATATGTTAAAATAAAATATATATCACCACGGCTTATTATCCATTGCTTGGATGTGCCAATCTGCTTTGTACGCAGATATCGATAATGATATAGAAAAATATGTTTGTGTTGAATTTTGCATAATATAATGCGAAAATCTCTGATGCACAGCGTGTGTGAGATTTTTTATCCGCCTTTATCATTAAATTGTTGGTTCAGTATCGAGAATTCAATAAATAAAGTGATACTTTAAAAATAAATATTGGAAATATATTTCAGATTAAAATGAATTAAAAAAAAACCTTATAAACAGCAGAGTAAGTTTCTAGGACTTAGTAATAATTTGACGAATTGTAAATAGAGTTAAACAAATGCTCAATGAGTTTAAGATTAACTTACAAATTTTAATTACAATTTAAATTAATTAGAGGTTTTTGTACTCAGTAGAATCACACACTTTTTCTAAATCTAAAGGTTTTGTTCTTGTACGACGTGTATTTATAGGAAAATATGGTACGTACTATCTAGTCTCGAAATTCGAAATTGTATTCGAGTAACTGCATTGTACTTCACGCGAAAAAGTTTAAATGTTATGTGAGCGCTCAATTTTTCATTATTCCGATATGTTATGTATTTCTTGCTAACATTATCAAATATGTTTTGGCATTTCGCACAAACTTAGATAAGGAAAACTACTTCCGCTTTTTGCATAAATATATTAGTTCTTATGTGATGTTTTCCTTGATATTGGAAAAGTTTTGAATAGCTGTCGCGGGTTTTTCTCTCGACTTGGTTTCCACTGTATTATTTCCACGCCTCGGATGCTATTAAATAAGAATCACAGCAGATTTTTTTATCGAAACATTTGACATTAATGTCGGCTTGGTGGCTGAGCGGAGTAGCGCACATCTCGTAGCTCGCAGTGCCGTCACCCGAATCATGTTCCTTGCGTACGACAATGAGTGATTTGTTGTAAAATATAAATACATCTATTTGTATTTATCACACTCGGATGCTATAAGCCGGCCACTTATATATCTTAAATAAATGTAGAAATGATTTAAATCCAACCGGCAGTATGGCAGTGGTAAAATCTGCGGCTCGGTGAGTCCGGTTGGAGGATAAACGGCGACAGCTGTATACAAACCTTAAATACATAGATATAGTATATAAGAGGTTTGATCAAAATCTAAAGATAATTTTCATTTGTTGTAAAAATTAATAATTTGTTCATCAATATTAATATTGACCTCTTCAGAGTATTTATTCCTTATTAAATAGTAAAAATTTCTGTATGCATTTTGTGGTAAAGTTTTCACTTTTTCAGCGATTTTGCCTTTATCTCATCGCAAAATGTTGCCATTTCAATGCCCTCTTCATTTTCGGAAATAAGATAACCTCACAGGGAGGTATGTCTCGTGAACGTAAATGCCAAAATACAGGATGCGGCAGAACCAATTGAGCAGTTTGGAGGAGCAAGTGTTCGGGCGGTGGCGGGGATAGGCATCTGCGCTAGGTCTCCTTTTGTTCTGTCGGCATCCCTATTTTAGTGCCCAACATGTTTTGGACCGGAGTACATCGTGGCTTTGCCGTGCGTGCGTTTTATGAAAACAACCGATCTGTGATTGCGACGCAAAGAGCTTTTCGGTGACGGTTCAACATTCCGCCAAATAATGCTGTTCCTACTGCGAACACAATTCGGTCCTGGATTCGGCAATTGGAGGAAACTGGTAGCACACTACGAATAGGTACACATGGCCGACGAAGATCCATCAGAACACCGTGAATTACGGGCGTTATGTTTCAATGACGCAAAATTTTCTGCAGCACCGATTGGAAGTGGTTGTTGAAGAAGAGAGATTAGGGGACTTTGGGTTCCAACAGGATGGGGCTACAGCCCACACAGCCCGAAATTCTCTAAACGCTTTAAGAGAAATGTTTCCTGGATGTCTAGTGTGAACGGAATGCTCAAAACTTCAGAAATCGGCTCCAGCAATGTATTACAGCTAACGGCCGCCATCTTAAAGACATTATTTTTAAAAATTAATATGTATAAAATGGTGAGTCCTATTGATTTCAAAAATAAAAACATTTTTTTCATGTATACCCCGGTTTCTTTTTTATAATTCTTCAAAACTGCTCAATTGGTTCTGCCGCACCCTGTATTTTGAATAATACGTTGAAGAATTATACATGTTTAGCATGTACTTCTACAAAATAATCTAAACTGTCCAGAGAGAATCTGAAAAAAAACACCTACTACTAATATTAAAAGAGCATAAAAATAATATAGCACAAGTCAAAAATGAATCAAAACTATCACAGCCTATCAAAATTACCAAAGTCTGAGACAAGGATGTAGTTAGTAGCCGCTCTAAAAAGCTAGAAATCTCACTGTAGAGGAATCGGAATCCCAATAGTATATGAAACGCTGTTTACCTTAAGCTTTGCAGACGACCAAGTGTTGTTAGCACAAGAAACTACTTGGAATTCATTATTAAAAGGTTACACAGTGCCTACTATGATTGGAGCTTACAAATGAGACTTAAAAAAACAGAATATCTAGTCATAAATAGTGATGCCCAATTTCAAGTTTTAATAAACGACGAGTTAGATAAACGGATAAATTTAAATATTTAGCTGCACTCTTTGACAAAAATGGCTTAAGAGAAACGGAAATTAAAACTAAATTATCCAAAAGAAAAAAAATTAAAAGGACTCAACTCCTGGTGAGATAAGAACATCTCAAACGAAAATAAAAAAGAGTAGGTAAATCATTGGTGGAATCAATTTTATGCTATGGATCGGAACTTTGTACATCAAATACAGACCTAAAAAGAACGGTATGGTCAGTAGAGATGGACTATCTACCACGGAGCTCGAGAACAGACTTGAGAGGAAAACAAACGAGAAAATAATAAGTAGAATGAAGGCAACAGTAGTAGATAGAATAAAAAAAGATCTTTGAAATGGTTTGGACATATACTGAGAATGCCCGAAGAACGTTAATCCAAAAAAGTTTTTCATTGGAAACCACAGGGAAATAGAAAACGTGGTAGACCTCGTAGATCCTGGAATGACATCAGAAAAACTATGGAGGACCGTGATCTGTAAGAAGACGATGCCATGGACAGGGAGGTTTGGCGAAGGGACATGGGAAACTGCTAGGAGCTGTCAACAACTAAATTGTACCCGCATTAATAATAATATACAAAATAATTAAAATATTAGCAAGTGGATTATTAAAGAAAGAAAAATTACAGAATGACTTTTACATCCTGTATGCAAAAGTCTCGCGTTCTAGAGACCCGTGTTGGTAGATATCATGAACTTTAAGTTTCTTAAAAAGTAAATTTTATATCTGAAATTAAAGTAGGTCGTAGGTTTCTTTATATTTATGTCATTTTATTTCACAAAAAATGGACGTTTCGGATTGATGTCATTATAAAGGAACCTACGGCCTATTTTAATTTCAAACTTCAAGACTATTCTTAAATTCCTTATTTAACTTTTATATCATTATATCCAGCCAATATCCATGGGATGTAAGATACAGCTAATTCACAATTTTTATTATCTATGAAATGAAAAATCTCTGCAATTTTTGTTTATGATACATTTCACATTAATATAGATTACATTTAGTTATAATTGAGTTGTGAATCAATACATAGTGTTAATTTTAATTATACTCCAAATGAAATACATGATATATGAATATAAATTAAATTATTCATTGCATTACCAACGGTATAATATAGTTTTGAATACGAGACAAAATATAAAATAAATGAGTTTATTAAACAGAATAGTTATTTTTTATAAATGTTGTATTTATTGGTTTTCATAATAATTTGATTTATTTGATGATATCCCTAAAAAGTAAATTTACAATAACCTGAATTGTAATTAAATAAATAAAAAAAGCAAATATATTATAAATAAGCCATTATACATTATTCACAAATTTTATTTTATATTTTATTGAATTCTTCGAATGATAAATGTGAAATATGAATTTCCAATATTTATGTTAAATTACCTTTAAATAAGCATCATATTTTATGAGATAGATATTCAAATACTTTGGGAAAGCGATATTATAGGTTCGTTGTCCATAAATTTTATTTCTGTGGTGAAATTTTTCCGTTTATTTCATCTTTCGCCATCAATAAAAATACAGCACTATTAAAATTTCTCGACAGATAAATGTCTTTATAGATGTATTCAATACAGATTTCTTTCTCGCCTTCCAACATTGTTATTTGAAATGGGGTCATAATTTTTTTTTTACTTATTAGATAGAGAATTTTATTCTGAATTCAGTGATATAATTTCTTGCATACTCTCACGTCACGATTTTTTTGAGAAATATGCATATAAAGTTTTATATTAATATGATTAAAATATAATTATAATAAGAGTGCTACGGAGGGAAAAAATGAATAGATGGTATTTTTCTTACATAGAATTAGAATGCCATGAAAGAAATACGGGAATATTTATACGCGTTGACATCTTGGTTGACATTTATGATCAATTGACAAGAAAATATTCACCCTTTTCTGACAGGGCACTTTAATTATTTAAAAAATTAACATGTATTCATTTTTTCCATCCATGGCACTCTCATTATAGTCATATTTTAATCATATTATTACAAAACTTTAAATGAATATTTCTCAAAAATTCGTAATGTAAGAGTATGCAAATATTATATCACTGAATTCAGAATAAAATTCTCTATCTAATAAGTAAATAAAAAATATATGATCCCATTTAAAATTACAAAGTTGATCCGACTTCGTAGTTCTTATAGTTCTCGAGTTAGTAATAGTGTACCACTTAAAATGAACACCCTGCATACATCTGATAAAATTAGAGCTTTTCACTAGAAAAACGGTAAAAAAAGTTCCATTTCGTTTATGCTTGTTAGTCATTTTCTCTTTCTTGTTTTGATAGTATACATTCATACGAATTTGACTTTAAAACATATCATTATTATCGATAATATATGTACATAAAACACATAATAATATACTTTATGTATTACTGATCAAATAAATGAATGGTTTATATTTTTTTTCCGGAACGTACATACATATGTATATTAAATTTTATACGAGTTGATTGCTCGCGATCTGCATTAGATAATCGTAACTGGCTTTACAGACAGTTATCACACTTGTTTACCCATTTTGTTTGCAAACATAATATGGTAAATACAATTACCGCAAATGCGGTTGGAATATTCAGCTCTTGAGGCACATACATCGGAAGTAAATAAATCGACCGACATTATTCATGATTGGAGCGTAGATAATATCTGTCCATGTCTGAACGTGCCAGCGCTAGAGCTGTACGACACTTGGCTGAAACGTTGCCAAAATATTTATCGTAAGTTGGTTGTCTCGCGAAGGTTGAAGTCCGGCAGCGGCATCTGCTCGGCTCCAGCAAGATCCCGGACACGCCAACTTCAGCCACAAGCGACTTGGAACTTGTCAAACTGTCTACTTGTCAAACTTACCCAACTTAGTTTACTCAATAATTTACATCATCAATGGCAGCCAAGCCGAATTATGCCAATACAAACGACAACACAAAAATTTATCAAGGACACAAGAAATCTTCTTGCCCGAGAAACTCATCTTCATTAATTTAATTACTACATGCCAATGGTAATTAACGCAGAATAATTATGAATCATTTTAAGTACAGTGGAAACCGACCCCGGTGGTGTAGTGCAGGGATGGCGAACCTTTACGTATCAACGTGCCATTTTTCTAAAGAAATGTTTAATGAGGTCATAGACGTGCCATCAAATAATTTTGACTTTGTGATTATTGGGAAAATACTAGTAATAAATACTATCAACTCAAAACTCTTTATTTACTACAAAAAAGTAGGAACATTTTGCAATGTTTCAATTATACGCGTAATTTAAATTAAAGTAAAATTAGTGTGACTTTTGTTGTTGCAGATTAGATGACAAATAACATATGTTAGGGTTGTAAGATGTTACTTTTAGCAGAATGCATGCTAAACTGGAGTCATCTGTCAAACGGTTTCTAAGCGAGTCTTTAATCTTATTCATCTCTGAAAATAATGACTCACAGGCATAGGTTGATGAAAATATTGTTAAAATAGCATGAGTTAGCTTCTTCAAACAATTAAATGTCTGGTAACGCATTCCATGTTTCCAAAATTTTATTATTAGCATTTTCACTTATATTACTTGTCAATCTTTCTGTTTCAATTAATTCTAACTCTTTCCTTGTTTCAATAAATTTTTGAATCCATATTGAACTAGACTGGAAATCAATCAGCTGCATTTCAAATTCTTCAATTTCAAACCAATCGAATTGGGACAAATTCAGTTTATCAAATGACGTCACATCAGGGTACATAATAAACTTGAATATTTCCGATAATTCTTTGAACTGAGAAAATCTCGCTGAAAATTCCTTGATTGAAGAATCAATCACAGAAATAAATTCTTCAGTAATTTGGTCTTCGCCTGGTTTCTCATGTATTTCTAAATCGTTGATATATCTTTTAAAATTTGGAAAATACTTGTAGTTTCTTGTGATAATATCGTTCCTGAAAACTTGCAGTTTAGCCTCAAAAGCTCGAATGAGATCTATCATGACGATAATTGTTTTATTTATGCCCTGAAGCTTTATGTTTAACTTATTTAAATGTTGGCATATGTCTGTAAAAAACATCAATTTTCAAAGCCACAAACATCCAACAACTGTGGGTATTCTTCAACTTTTCCCTCATTTTGCAGAAACAGTCTGATTTCTTCCAAGCAATCAACAAATCTTTGAAGTACGTTCCCGCGACTCAACCAGCGAACATTATTGTACATCAGTAAGCCATTGCAAACCGAGTTGACTTCATCTAACAAAGCATCGAACTTTCGCTTATTTAAAGCCTGCGACGAGATGAGGTTGACTATTTTTGTATTGTAACGTGGAACGCCCGCCGTCGCCGCCGCTGTAAGCGACTGTCTATTTATAGCGGTGACGTAATCGCGCTAGCAGCCGGGCGGTGTAAACAAACTGGTCGCGACGTGTTTAATTACTTGCGGTCGCCTGAACGTTTTGTGTTCATTGTGAATACTCGGTAGTGTTGACGAGTATTGGGAAGCTATAATGTACGAGGATAGTAACGGCGAGTCTGGAAGTTACTGGTATATTGGGATAGCTGTGAAAGTGAATACTCGGTAGTGTGGACGAGTATTCTTAAGCTAGGTATACAAGCACAGTAACAGCGAGTTGGAGTGGATACTCGCCATTGGTGTTGAAGAATTGTGGCCTACGGACAGTCGGTGATACTGAGGCTGTGGAGGTTAGACTGAGAGTTACATAAATAGACAGATAGTGTTATGAAAGAGGTGACTTCTGTCCGAGCAGTTGAATATACAGACGTTTTGAGTCAGTTGAGTACATAAACGCTGTGGAAGTCGGTAGGATGTTGAACGTTATAAGTATATACGAGTAGTTATATAAATATAGTGTTATAAATATTGCGTAAGCAGTCTACAAGAGTCTGCAACAGACCGGCAGTCTAAGATTGGAACACGTAGTGAAATAAATAATTTCTAATATCGTGGAAATAAATAGTAGTGTTAATTGGTTAAATAAATAATGTTAGTGTTATCTAATTAATTATAGTTTTAGTCTTAATTAGTTTTTAATAATTGTTTAAAATTAGTAATAGTAACTTTCATTATAGTTTAATAAACACTTAATTTTAATTAATAATAATTGTCTAATATTTACACTTCACCCAAATAAATAAAAACGTTACAGTATGGATTTGTGTCTTTATCATATCATCTCCATCAATGCAAGGTATCAAAAATACACGTAAAAATTGACTTGATTTATTAGATGACATAAAACAAAGAAATTAACACAAGTCAATATACTCTAATGTTTTAAGCTCCAAATTATTTCTATAAACAAAACAAACTGAGCTTTCCACTAAAAGAAATTATGTATTCATTGTTGTTATTCTCGTACAATATCCGTATTTACTTTTCTTAGTACTTTTGTCAGGTCACTTTTTTCTAACTTCGAAGTCGCTCCGCGAGAGACCATAAATAGGTATGAAGAAATTAAAATAGTTATTTAAACACGTACTGACCGCAATGCGTATTAATAATATTTGGTTGTTATTTTTAATGTTATCAATGTTATTATGTGATATTCAAGTTCTATAATTTATTTTTTCGTGGTCGTCCTGAAAATGAGCTGCTTCTGATTACTTTTTAGACCGAAAAATCCTGCTTTACTGACCTAGCTCGGAAAATTGTCTATAAAGAGATCGGAAAGTAATTTTTCGACCCCTGCATGAATGTTTCTAAGTTTATATATTTATTTCTTATTTGCTCGCAAATTGTACCCAACATGACCTGAAAGAGTCTTTACGGCTCGCTCTGGAATATGCTTGCTCACCCAATAAAGTATCAGTTTCAGGTCTTATAAATTACTATTATAAATATAAAATAATTGTAAAAATTGTAAACGAAGTTTTGTTTTATTTTTTAAAGTGATAAAAATATTTTAAAAGGAGATATATCTTCTAAACCGGGACAAATGTGTAATTTTGATTAAAACGACGTGACGACCGGTACATGGTAAAAAAACGGAACGAATAATGATGTTTAAAAGTATTTATCTGATTAAATCTAATGGCTTCTATCCATAAGTGTCAAAACAAATTAAAAATACAAGATGTCAAAATTTTCTATGTTAGAGTGGATACACATTTACAGGAACCACACACACACAGACACACACATACGCCCGAACATCATTGGGGAAGTGTTAAAATCAAATTCTAGGGACCTTAAAATGTGTTTATTTACCATAAACTTGATATACGATTTTTAGCTCGACCCCTGTACCTCCCTTACTAAGGATAGCAGGATGTAAATTTGTAATAGTGAGATGAGTGAGCATTTGCATGTTTGGACGTAAGACACAGTTTGAAACTTGCTTGCTGAATACTGATAGTTTGATTAGTTAGTTGCTCTATGATATCATCCTTGTAGCTTACAGTATGAGTGTTTTCGATGTTGTTTTTGACTGAAACGTAAACACAGATTTCCACATGAGTGAACACAACTTTATGAAGCACGAATCGAAATCCATATAAGATATCCTTTTAATGAGTAAATACAATGGACTGGCTTGTTTCATTTATTTATTTATACGAGTACAATGATAATTTAATGTCGTGATTTAAATTAGAGATACATATCTAATTGTCTAACTCAACGTATCTAATGCAGTACGAGACTCAGAACTCTGTATCTTAAAAAGGAGGTTTAAGTTTTTCTCAGCGCAAAGAGAGTATTTAATTAAAATTACATTTATTAAAATATGTTATTCTTTATAAAAATAATAAATAAATAAAATAAATAAATATATCATCACGGCATATTACCCTTGTTGGGTGTGCCAATCTGCTTTGTACGCAGATTTTTTGTATCTGCATAAAAATAAACTCGATTTTTTTTTAATTCATGCAGTGGCCCATTTTGTTGATACTCTTTTTTTAAAGTAATAGTCCTTGAATGTCTTCGTCTTAATGAAGTATACGGGCAGAATATTACAGGTAACACCAAGAGAAGACAGCTGATTAATAAACGAAGAAACATAATGAATACTTATGCCTGTCTAGTGCCCGAGTTCTAGTTAACATTTTCTATACTTTATCTGGTTTAAGATTGCTTTTTTTACGGTTAAATATGAATCTAAGTTTTATTTCCATAATATTACATCAATCGAAACATTCAGACACATCATTTTGAGATGGAACCTCTTCAATATCATCCATTTGAGGAGCATTTTGATCACACATGCAAAATTTCATAAATAATAAAATATTTTTGACAGTTATTGACAGGTTTACAGGTGTCTTGTATTTATATTTACTTTTTGCGTTACATTATTAGTTATTTACAATTATATTTGTTTTAAATTATTTATTTTACTTACGAGTACATTCAATTTAGTTAGCCACGTTTATTGCACCTAAATGCAGAAAAATTTGCAGTTGAGACCTGTCTCGCGTTTGCATCAATCACAAGCTGTGAAATGTTGTCCCTATATCATGCTACGATGCATTCTTAAAAAAGATACAGTATAGTTATTTTTGTGTGGGGAAGTTATATTAGATTGTCAAAACGATGGAAACTTTAATTGTAATTTAATATATACCTATTACAAGCATAATTGGGCTAAAGTATAGAATAAGGCCCAAACTCAAAATGGGTTTAAATGACTATATATTGGTTTATTAGCCTCCTATTCATTGAAATAAAGCAATATTAGGGTGCGGAAGCAAATATTTGATGAGTTTTTGTAGTAAAGTGTGTCGTTAGTTGTCACGCATGTCACCCTGAAAAAATAACGAATACTGAATGTAACCATCCGAGTTCCGTCAAAATAAGTTCTATGCGTTAGCTTATGTCGGCCTAGGTTAGCTCTGTGCGTTAGGTGTTAGGTTACCGTTACATTAAAGTTTTTTTTTTTTGCAAATTTACAGGCGAAGGTCACAATTTTTACAAATACAACTAACTTGTTTCCGCGCTCTAATTACAGGTTTTTTACATGATATTTTACATAAAAGAATAGATTCCATTATTTTTTTTAAAGCTGGACCCTATTCTATACTTTGCCCCATAATTGTTATTACATAATTCATTTTTATGTTAATTGTGTATATGTTTCAAGTATTATAACCAAAATTGTAAAGTTTGATTTATATGAAATACTCTTAGTTTAGAATATTTTATAATTTAAGTAAATACTGCCACTTTTCAGTAATTTACTAATTACTATTCAATGAAATAACACTATCTCTTGCCCATGGAGGATTTTTGATGTTCATTTGTCATGGCGGTAAACATAATTGAATGATGTGATGGTTGAATGAAATTATAGTTCATTGTTCATGAATCCAATCCTTCCATTTGTAATTAATCAAATTGCACCTGACTGACTGAAACTTTAATATAAGCTTGATATCAATAGCAACTGTACCATATCAATTAGTGAAACAGTAATTGAACTGAAATTGTTATTGTAAAGATTTTATTTTAATGAATATGCAAAACGAAAGAATTAATTGTTGCAGAAATAAGCTAAATAAGAGACAAAAGGCGTGTTATTAGAAATTCGGAATATTTATTTGTTAATTTGTTGAAATATGCGAAACGTTTTTGTACCACTAATTGTAAATACAATCGATATTCAGATCTATTCTGTAACTCAGTGGTTAATTTTAAACAACTGATTAAAACTGTTATCCAATAGCTATTGATTTAACAACTAAAAATCCTAATTTTTGCTATGTATCAACTACTTGATTGGTTAATATTTTTAACAAGTTGTTAAAAATTAACAACTGAGTTACAGAATAGGCCCGATTGTTTTAACTTGTAAAAGATGGGAACGGAGAGTATTAAATACATTTAAGGCGAATAATTGGTATTACGTCGTCAGTAGAATTAGAAAATCAGTAATATTTGAAACTAAAGAAGGCTTTAGACAAGGAGGAGTAAATTATGAAAAAATGCTTAATAAAATGAAAACACTGGTATTGGGATTCGATATTGAAATTATTAATTGTGCATTTGCTGAAATGAAACAAACCTTCAACGCAATTTTTAGGTTTCTCTCAGTACAAAAAGCAAAAGTTTGTACATGAGATAGGAAAAAATTGAAAAAGTTTGTGCACGATTAACATCTGGAAATCTATATCTAACAATAAAAGGGTATATGACTAAATGTACAATATGTCCAATTTAGAACTGCAAGCATTGGGATTTTCTAAACAACAGTGACCGGCAAAAAAAAAAACCGGGACACTTGAAAATATCCACATATTTTCAGATGCGATTTGTTGGAACTATTTTAAACTACGAACTATCTGTTTTTCTAAACAATATAAAGTGGGATGTCATATATGAAATTACAATTTTTATTTAACTTTTTATAAATTCTTAGTACTAAAAAAATGAATGTTTCATATACACAATACCAAGGTCATCGGTGGTCGTGTGGTTAAAAGTGTTCACCTGGCATACAAGGTAGATCGTGTGCGACCGCGTTCGAATCCCACACGAGTCAGTTTTTAATAAAAACCGACACACCCCGATGAGTCCGAGTGGCAGCAGAGGTCACTATAAGCTTCTCTGCATGTAATAAGGGTGTTAACAAAGGCACTAGAAATATCTCTGTAAAATTTGTGTATATGTATATATGTAAACGTTGAATTTGTATAGGTCAAAATGACCTCATAACGAATAAATACATTATTATTATATACATAATAACGGAATTCAAATGATACTAGCACATTCTTCTACGTAAGATACCGAATAAAAATTATTTAAACATTTTTTCCATATCTCTCATAATAAGCCAGACATGAGGTATTTTTTAGCCTGTAACACAAAAACGAAAGACAACAAAAGATAATATTTATTTAACCGTCATTCGCTTGGCATTATTGGTTTTGGTTATATTTCAGCAATTAAATTTCGTGTTTTGCCAGTCTCCTTGTTCTTCTCGTATTTGACTGAATCCAAGTGAATACTAAATAAAGATGGGTGTATATTTCTATATCGTTTTAGACTTGTCCTCATTGGTTAAGTTTATGACGTCAAACTAAATCATAAAGCTAAAGTTTGGACCTTGCAATGTTTAGCTTTATGATTTGGGTTTAGAGACAGTAAATTCTGAAGTGTGAATGGAGTCATAACATAATATGCGGCCAAGATCTTTAAATCTAAAGTATAAACCATAAATGTAAACCTAATTTCCATTTGTGAATGCACCCTTATAGTTCTCAAATCTCAATGGTGGCAGTTCTATTGGACACACTGTATAAATGGTTAGAGTCTTACGTTCGCGTTTGATTAATGCATGCTGTACTGGCAGGAAGAATCGAAACGTTTCGATCAAAACGATTGTTTGAAATCTAAAAAGTATTTTTTGTGCAACCGAACGCAAAATAAGCATTTCGCAGCCGCAATACAGGCCGCGAAATTCAATTTCGCGACCGTAGTTATAGTAACGGCCGCGAAATTCATTTCGCGGCCGTTGTCATGGTACCGGCCGCGAAATTAGGTAAACAACCACTTTGACACTTGAGAATTGCATGGTTTTGTTTATCAAATGTTAATCCCATAGCCACCTTGAAAGCTAACTTTCTATTTACATTGAAACTGTTTAAAATTAATAATTACATATTTTTTACGGTTGCACAAAAAATATTGTGTACACTTTGTCCGCGAAATCCCTTAGCGCCCTCGAGATTGTTTTCTCTCGGTACGCTAAAGAGTGATTTCGCGGCCTTGATATACAAATAACTATTTACTCTGCAAAAATTGATCATACAATTATTGATAAAAGACATGTGATATTGAAGCAATTGTCTAATAAAATGGTATTTATAGAGAAACATAATTTCAGACTCAGTTATTTAGCTAATGAGATTATAATCTTGGAGATATTAATTATTACAGTCTATTAATATATCAATCCGCCATTTGGGCGTCTTTGGTATGCGTGCCACATTCCTATTGATATTCGCAGGAATCTTCACCTTATTGATCTCCGATACAAGCTGCGTCTTATAATTACTGCTATTTATATATGTTGTAATGATACACTTTGCTTGTTGGAATTGCCTGAGAAATACAGTGAAATGAAGCAATTATTGCTAATTATATTGCTCTCTGCTTTGTAACCGTTAGCTACTATACTAGTCGTCTAGCAGTTTTCTCCTCTTCCTCTAGTTAAATATGTATCCGAGGAGTTCTTTTATTTGTGTCTATACTTGTACTTTCCCGTTAAAAATAGAAAATGCGCCTTCCGGATATGTTGGATTCGGAGCCAAGATTTGTATATTTGTGTTATAAGATCAGAAGTTGAAATTTTCGTATGCGAGTTTATGCAATTTTCAGAAAAGTTGGCAGCTGAATTATCAATTTTTTAAATTTATATTTGCTTTATTTTAAATTTGTTTTAATTTATTTATTAAAGTCGATCATTGAATTTCATTTTTTTTTAGAAAATGTTCTTATAGGGTCCTGTCATATACTTTGTTTAAGTGTTTAACTTCAATATATTTATCTACATAGATATATTTTGTATAATGTGCGAAATGTTACAAAGTATCGTAGAACAGAGAGACTCGGAGACTTTCGACGCTTGTCCATGACTATTTATAATAATATAATTTGCGGTTAACATTTTTATGGAGTAGGAACCGTAGGTAAACGCCCGCACGGTACGAATATGTCATCATCATTACCGATATCTGCGTACAAAGCAGATTGGCACACCCAGCAATGGGTAATATGCCATGATGATATATATATATATATATATATATATATATATATATATATATATATATATATATTTATTTTATTTAGGAACCGCAGGTTCCTATATTACATCCGTATGTAAACGAGAATGAATTATGTTATATAGGGTGTTAATTTGTCACACTATGGTAGTTAGAACTCATTAAAACAAACAACTTTTGTTTGTTCCAATTTTTGATTTGGTGCCCCGGTTCATAGTTATTGGAGTTCTTTTGTTTTTCGAAAAATCGTTATATCTCCCTTATTTTAAAGGCTATTGAAAAAAATTTCCTTCCAAATTACCTTTAGGCCCTTTAAAACACATGGAATTGCAATTATTTTTTATTTTTGCAAATGACAAAATGGCGATCGATCAAAAATTTTAAAACAAGATTTATTGATAACCACTCCTTTGATGTTCGAAAATAAAATACTTGAACTATCTACTACAACATATGTCCAAAACATTTTTCCAATGTATTAAAAAATATATTCTTTATTCATTTACTTCAACTACAATGCACTCCCGGCAACGTGTTTTTGCTATTTTTACGTACAAATTATGCAAAATACGCACACAAATGATTAAAGACTTTTTTTTGGATATATTGAAAAAAATGTTTAGGACAAATGTTGTAGTATATAGTTAAAGGATTTTATAAATGTTTTGCTATCAAAAATCGATGGAGTGGTTATCAAAAAATCTTGTTTTGAAATTGGTGATCGATCGCCATTTTGTCATTTAAAAAAATAAATAATATTTGTAAATGCAAATGTTTTACAGGAACTGAAAGTAATTTGGAAAGATTTGTTTTTATTTCAATTGCCCTTAAAATAAGGAAGATATGACGATTGTTCGAAAAACAAAAGAACTCTAATAGCTACGAACCGGGGCACTAAATCAAAAATTAAAACTAAGAAAAGTTGTTTGTTTTAATGATTTCTAACTACTATTTTCGGGTGTGACGACTTAATATTAACACCCTGTATAAGCGTAACCAACTACCAACTCGTATAATTGTTTTACCTTTTACCATCACAAAGAATAGTTTTTTCGTGAAAGTTTTTGTATCTTTCCTTTCTCAAAATGGCTTAACTTAACAAGTTCTTTGTCTCTATTTCCGCAAAAACATATATAAACTAAACATAAATACCTCCGAAAGTAATTCAAGGTATTGTTAAGTTTGTTTCGTTAATGAAACTTGAAGTTTCAAAGTATGTTAACATTTATGTTTGAAATAGATTTGTAAAAATAACTGAAATATAAAGAATGTTTCAGACTTGAAATACAATAATCTATAACAGGATACAGGTGATTAAAAAACAGCGATACATAGCTATTTTCTTTATTATTAACTTCCGGTCTATAGTTTAAATATCAAAGTTGAGGGCGAAGTTAATTGTTACTTTTGGAGTGAAAATGTTCTGACTTCTATTTCCGGTTTCGAAGAAAACGAAATCATCCTCGATTTTTTAAAAGGAATGGTATATTACATATATTTTAAATTTAATTTATAGTGATGCCACACGATTGCATTGATTTGAAATTATAAATATATTATCACTTGTCATTCATTTGTCAAATGTCAACAAACACATGTACCAAATTCGTATTTTCTTTGTTATGCTCAACCAGTATTGGTAATATACGGTAAATACATACAATATCAGACATTCTCACTCATTTATATCTGATCACGATGGGGTCTCGTGGCCGCGTGCTTGAGTATCAGGTCGCGAATCTGGGGAACCGGGTTCGATCCCGACCGACGCCAAATATTTCGAATTTTAAATGGCACAAAATTGACCCCTGTGGTGCACTCTCCACGCCAGCAATGAGTTCCCGTGAGGTGACGCCTGGTAAACGCCCGCACGGTACAAATATGTCATCAACATTACCGAAATCTGCGTACAAAGCAGATTGGCACACCCAGCAATGGGTAATATGCCGTGATGATATATTTATTTATTTACGATCACTTTGCAATTGAGAATAGATCCAAGTGAAAAAAATTCACTGCATATCACTTCGGAGCCTTGTTTGATGAAATATTTTTAAAAAGTCGTGATTCGTTGGTCTTTTAATTGATAATGACCTTGAACTATCTACATAAAATTTGTATTTATACAAATGATACGTATAAATCCGAAAACTTGGCTCAGTTAAATGGAATATCACCGAAATCTTCATATTAAAATCCTCCTACGCTTGGTAGATTTTCAATCATATAAAAGTTAATGTAACAATATGCAAGAAGTTGTTATCTTCTCGGCGCAAGCCGCCTGGTGTCATCACCCATTTTATATCTCGTGCAGGGACGTAAAAAAGAACATAAGTTGAATAGGTCCATTCTGGCATCGCGTCGGCGAGCATCTTGGTTCGTGAACGCCGGGACGTCATCGCAAACCGCTGCCAAATATACAGTAAAGGACTCAAGTTACGACATACGAAATGCAGGAACACGAACGTAGGAGTAATGATTATGATGGAGACAAAGAAATTGAGTTTCGGGTTGTTTAATCGATTGAATCATTAGATAGTGGAGTGAGTGAAATGCTTATAAAATATAGATGATTGAACACAGATTGCAACAATGAAAATAGTGTTTGTAGTTTTCAGTTTGTAGTTTTGGAGAAATATGGGTAAATAATTTCTAAAGTACTCACACATTCCAATTCTGTAACAAAGTTTTTCCCCGTATTACGAGTACACTTTTATAATAAAAGCGCTTTTATGGAGCGCACATTTACATTATATTCATATGAGGACTGTGCTAAAATGGTAAGCTTGGCATTTGTTTCTACTGGTTACAATTTTTAGCATTGTTGCTAAAATTTAGCAACTTTCTTACAGAATTAGGGTTTATTATTACAATTATCTAGTTTAAGTTCGAACAATCGAGTTCGGACTAGTTCTGTACAGGTTCAATATCGCAAAATGCGCAAGCGTCGACGTGACGTGGACCACTTCGAAACTATTTGCCCCCCAAGTTTGGTGAAATGGATCTTGTATGGTATGACTAGCGAATGAAAGTTGAAGTTTAAATTATTTAATATATGTGGTTTCTTTTGAAAACATTTGCCTATATTTGATTTGAAAGCAAACTGACCCTTATGTATTCCGTTACAGAAGATTAGAATTGTACTCAATTCCAGGAGGCGTTTAAAATGACCTTAGCAACAGGATTCAGGGATGTATTTAAAAAATATAATACCGCAAATTCTAGTTCGTTCGTCTCAGGTGTAAGCAACCCTCGAGTCGGAATTACTTTTAGAGAAATTAAAAAAAATCCTATTTCATAGAATTGCCAAAATAAATAGTTTAAAGATCAAAATATTTTGTTATAATCAAATAAATAAATAAATATATCATCACCGCTTATTACCCATTGCTGGGTGTGCCAATCTGCTTGTACACAGATATCGGTAATGATGAAATATTTGCACCGTGCGGGCGCTTACCAGGCGTCACCTCACGGGCACTCATTGCTGGCGTGGAGAGTGCACCATAGGGGTCAATTTTGTGCCATTTAAAATTGGAAATATTTGGCGTCGGTCGGGATCGAACCCGGTTCCCCAGATTCAACATAAACGAAAAATGTTTAATATATTTCACACACATCCCTGTTTTGATCTTCAGATAGCCTAGTCCGCCATCTATTTTCAGCCATCAGACAAAGTAATGTATTTCTGTGCGTAGTCCAGTATTTAAATGGGTTTATGCAAAAATTTCATACCTCAATATTTCGTAAAACTCTATTCTTCTCTAGGGTTTCAAAAGAAACCACATCTATAAAATAATTTAAACGTCAATTTTCATTCACTAGTCATATCATACTATCAAAAGCCATTGTGTGTTTTATTTTAGTATAATAAACAATTTTGAAAAATCACAGGAACCGTTAAAGATAACTTGTGATTCATGATCAGTTGGTTGTGAAAGCTGAAAACCTATCTTTTCTTATATTATTCATAGGGATGATATTTGATAAAATTGTGTGAAAAATAGCAATATATTGAAGACTAAGTAAATTTGCAAGTTTAGAAACTCAAAGTCGATAAATTGCTTGTCAAATGTTCCAAGCAGTAAAAGTTCAGTATATGTTAGTTGGAACGCTACGAGTACTATAAGAGTTGTCGGCGTTGATGATAGTGATGATGCATTCAATTCAAAAACTACTACAATATATATATATATATATATATATATATATATATATATATATATATATATATATATATATACAGGGTGTAAATGAAATAAGTGCATTAAATTTAACCAGTAATGTAACTCAATGAGAGGAACAATATTTCTTAATAACTTTTTTTTCTAAGTCTTTTAGATTTTGAGTTAAAATTCTTTAAAGATTTGCTGCATATTTCGTTACCCGCTCATGGAGAACAAATGACTGTTGCCGTGTTCAAGTGGGATACAATCAGCTCAAAAATTGTCGGTTATCGGTTACACTTACAGTCACAGTAATTAATAAACAAATCAAGGGAAATAACATTATTATTAATTAATACGTAAGAGTACAATTTTTAAAATAAATAAATTTAAATTTTGGATAACAAAATTATAAAGTTGTGTTTTGAACCAGGGTTTTAATTACCTTTGAATAGTGTGAATAGAGGAAGGCAAGGAGAGACGAGGAGCAAAAGCGTAGTTGTTAGGTTATGAGATGATTATTTATCGTCGAGAAATCATAATAGTTTAAATACGTTATTCAAAAAATGTAAGTACAAACTTTTGTCCATTTAAAAGAGGTACATGAGTATCAATAATTAGTCGTCCATTTATTGTTCCCGCCCAAAACATTTTTTAATGAAAATTTTTACAGCATTTTCGTCTGTCAAGATGTGTATTGTGCATAATAAATACACCTTCCCAAGTAAATTCAGTCTCATGAATGAACATTATGAGCCATTCCCAAAATTGAAGTCTGTTATGTGCTGAAAACATTGAACTTTTTGCACATGGTATGGATATAACTGTTGCTTTTTTAAAAATTGTCATATGTGACACTCCGTATTGTGATGTGATAAAGATGTACAAGATTGACAAATGTGCGAATATTAGGAACAGAATGATTTGGTGATGATTTGGAAACGCTCCATGTAAATGCGTTGGCAACTCCATGACACTGTCTTTATGAGAACCGTGATGTCAAGTAACATGTAGTACAGATACGAGTAAAAAGATAAATAAATAAACCATAGGTAAGTAATTACAATGTCTGTGTACTCGCATTTTGACAGAATTTTACCTTATAAACAAGTTTATTACTAATGTCAAAATTTAATTGCAACAATTGACAGGACTGTCAATTGCTAAAACAAAATTTTTCATAGCTATTGCTGCTGCATTCAATTATTACAAAAATATTTGGAACGACTCGTCAATTTACGGGGTGGTAAAAATGCTAAAAATATATGCGATTTCGAGAAAAAGTTATTAAGAAATATTGTTGCTCTCGATGAGTTATACTACTGGTTAAATTTAATTCACTTATTTCATTTACACCCTGTATATATATATATATATATATATATATATATATATATATATATATATATATATATATATATATTAAAACCTATGAAACCAGTAAACATTAATAAATAAATTTAATATTTTATTACAATTTCTATATTTAGGAAACTAGAGCGTCGTTTTTTTTTAAAAAAAAATTGAATTAATTATGACGCAAATGTTGTACACGGGAAATATTACCATAAATGAAAAATTCATAAGCATATACTTTAAAAATTTAATATACAGCTTAATTTATATATTGAAGTTTGATGCGTAAAATTTGTGGGTCACATTTTAAATATAATGTTATTACCATTATACATAATTAGATTTTGAGTTTACATATCGGAAATTGACAGCATGTAGGCGTTGGTTTTATATAAAATTTAATATTTTGTAGTGTAGTGAAACATAATTCGTAATTAAGGTTATTGAGTTCGATATAAATATCATGGAACTTGAGTTGAATACGATCCTCATTTTTCAGACAGTAGTTAGCAAAATTAGTTTGTCTATATGGTTTACCGTCATAAGTCGTAAGTTTTTATTATCTGGGAAATAGGTTGTTTCTTAACTTTCATTTATATTATCTTTTAATTTATGCACAGTTTTATATATTTTATCAATTAAATTTCACTATTATTTAAATAATTTCTGCTACATATTTATACTGCTTGATATTATATTCGTTTTATCTTTCGACAGTAGGGAATAATTATTGTGAAAACCTTGTTTATTTATTTATCATATGGTAAATATATACATACTTAGAACAACACAAAACAATATCAAATTATAATACAATCAAACAAAATACATATGCAAGCATAAGAATTTGTATAATATTGTTCAAACTGTTTGTTTTAATCGATATCATTTTATATTTATACAAGATCATCCCTTATCTTTCTTCGATAAGCCAGGTGTCTTTTCTGGAATGTTTTCTTGTAGTTTCATTGAATACAACACAAGATAATGGAAGACAGAAAAGCGGAAAATATTAGAAAAAGAGGAATATATTCTGTACAAACCATGAAGTAATGTGAAGTAATTATAAAGCTAATGCACTTTCCATTCTCTCGAAATCGACAGTGTCCATTCGCGCTCGAAACACACACAAGATTTTTTCTACAGTCCTCCATCATAAAAAAATAATGAAATGTACACTTTGTACTTAAAGTACTGTTTTGGCTTTCGTTTTTACAAAAAATTAATGCCAATTTTGTAATGAATATTATAAGTTTTGTATAATTTATTTGTTTCAAGTACACTAAACTAGTGCAGTGGAAAAGCGGATGTCCACTGAGAGGATTCACACCAAACTTTTGCAGGTGGCAGCACAACTGTTCACACAATTTATTTTATATTTAATTTCAATTTATCGTTACTTTCCATTCTTCTTGAGTTATAGCTTTAATCTAATCTAAGTATTTTATACTTTCGTTTTCGTAAATAAATGCCACATTTTATTTTCACAACAGTGTGGCATTTTGTTTGGTTAAGTAATATACCGACAGAGCAGCTATATGTCAGTTTGACTTGTGAAGGTGGTAAATGTGTAACTACAGTGTCATTAGTTCCTGACTAAACGTTTCTATTAAGAATGTAGACAAGTGACATTTCTCAACATTGTATAGTTAGAAATTTAGACAGCGAGCGTTTTTTCTACTTTGTCGCGCATGAGCGGCAAAGTGACATTTTGCGTTGACAAAACAGAGCGCAAATGGCTACTTTGTATATATACTGTAGAAAAATATATTTTTAATAGGTATCTACTTTTTAAGTGACACTTACAAGAGTGGTTAAGATCTCGGGTATGATTTGCTTGTTAGGTAATCTTAACCACTCTTTTAGTTGACAACATTGTTCTCGAAATACGTATATAGTTTTTATTTTTAAGGTTAGACATTTTAAGTAGACATCTAGTATGTACATAAACAAAAACTTGGATATATATATATATATATATATATATATATATATATATATATATATATATATATATATATATATATATTTGATAAAAGTTATCATTATGGAACACACTAGGCTTACCCGTTGTGTACTTTTTTCAATTGAATAAAATAAACCCTCACTGTTATGTATTTATACCAAAAATACTATACATTAGGAAATTAATCTATTGATCTAGTTTCTTTATAAATTCACTTATCTTTATAACAACATAAATTAATATAAATTTTGTTCAAAAAACTCATTACTATGTCCACAAACCATTATATCCCCAATATCCTTGCCTTGGCTGCCTTGCGTTTCCCACGTACGGTGGGAACTTAGTTCGCTGAGCAGCACGCAAGACGGACTTGGACGCTGTCAAGCGGAATGCTCCAGGTATCAGATGGCAACGCTGCCACGTTCACCGTCTTTAAGCGATTCTGCTTCCTATGTTCGGTCGCCAGCTTTTTTCCTCTGATCGGAATGTGGGAGATCAGGTGGTGTAGGGCTACGGATTGAAAGGATACGCGATTACGCGAAATTTGGGAAGGGTTACGTTACAGATTCTTCCATTTTTATACTTAATACAAGATTACATAGGTGCATTCATTGGATTTTTTACAGAACAAGAAAAACGTTACATTCCGGGTACATTGTCGTGTGATAGACACAAATTATAGTGAATATTTTATTGTTATCTGATATTTTTACCTGAGAAATTTTTGTGCAGACAAAAATATTAAAAAACATAATAAAATATAAAATCTGGTGTGGCCAAGACAATACCTCCCGCCATTTACCGTCCGAGTCACAAAAAAGATTAAGCTAATCCTTATTTTTGGATTAGCGAATTACTCTAATTTTGGCAGTTTATTTCTTAAAATATAGTCTAATCTAATCCAAGTAACTACCTTTTTTGATAATAAAACGAAGATTAAATTTTAAATACCGGGACAAAATAGAATTCACTAATCCAAAAATGAATATTAGCTTAAACTTTTTTGCGCATCATTAATTTTTATTAATCTAAATACGAGTACATACCTCCATATTTAGATATGCTGGAAACTGTATTGATTTCCTTTCCTATTATTCTATTTACTTTTTTCTTTTTAAAACATTATTATTAATTTGAAACGATTAGTTCTTTGACAGTGACATTGAGACATTTATCTGTTAGTTACATGCATTTGAATAACTGCGCAACCAAGAAGTTTTGTTTGTTTAAAGTGTAGGCTCCGGGATTTAAATTATAGATAATTTTATAAATTTATCCACAATATATATAGAAAAAGCATTAATGCAAATCTATAGAAAATTTAATAATCATTAATTTTTATAATAACATTAATCTCGAAAAATTAACATTTAAAGGTATTTTTCGAAGAAAAACTATTTTGAGCTTCTAGTAAGGTGCCATTTCCTGTTATCCGATTTACACCAAAATCTAATGGGCTCTTTCCATAATAGTAAAAGTTCGAACAACAAGGTTTCAAAACTTTCTGAATGATAGTATTTGAGTTAGAGGGGAGGATCCACACATACACACATACGCACGTAGACACATACACACAGACATCATCGTGAAAATGTTAAAATTGGATTCTAGGGATCTTAAAACGTACTTATTTACCAAAATCTCGATATGCGATTTTTAGCACGGTCCCTATACCTCCCTTACCAAGGGCAGCGGAAGGTAAAAATATAGATTAAAGTCTACTAATATTACCCTTTATCTCATGATATATTTATTGGTGTGTCTACATTACGAGACTTTATTTTTTATCTATTATCCTCCATCCCTGACTGTAGCGTTTCTTTGACATTTTCTTCTATCTATTTTCTTTGTTGTTCAGCTGTCAAGATGTCTTTGGCTTAGAGCTACATTAAGAGATGAAGTAAACAAAGAATTTGTGGAAGTACGTAGCTAATGTTACTATATTATTACTCACATTAGAATTTCACGTGGTGCCAAATATTTCATAACATCTGCTGTTCGCGAAACACTTCCAAGTCACATCAAAGAAGTTTAAAATTATGATCCTTCTTAAAATTGTTTGCGGAAAACTTTATTCCAGTTACAAAAGTAAATGTAAATAAAGGTTTCCCAAAAGAATTCCACTTTAATGGCGATTAAATTCACTAATGATTGGAAAAGTTTACATACTTATTTCATATGTTACACAAACACGGTTTCACTTTTTTCTGTAATGTTGTGTCTGTAGAAGGAAACCAGAATTTAATAATTATTTCTCAGGAACAAGGTAGCTCAGCCTAAAGAATTGTTTGAAACTGGCAATTCAAAAAACATGATAGAATGTCAGAATTATGACAGTTGAAAACACGAAATAATAACAGAAGTTTGGTTAAGAAGAGAAGTTAAATTTCCCGCGCAAGATTCACGTTACCGAGTACGTTATGTGACTGGTTATAGTTCTTTGGATTCAAGTTCAAATCCGACCGACGATAAAAACATATTTTTAATTTTATGTAGTAAAAAGGTGGTTTCAGTGATGTTCTTTATAAAATAAATTTGAGAGTGTGTATAGTGACGCCTACCACGCGGCGTCCACATTTAAAGCTGCTTATTTAAATTTTATTCAAACCACTAATAATATAAAATCTAAACATATGAGTCTTTGCATAGTTTACTCGAAAATCGAGTTTTGCGATCTCACAGAACTCACATCAACCGCTTTTTTCCTACTATAGCAGAGGGACTTTTTCATTTTGTCTCTATTTTGTACCACCTTTATTTTAGTAGAAGCTTTAAAATTTTTCATAATAATTATGACTAGAAAGCTATTTCAGAGACATTTCACTATGTTTGCTGCTTCTGAGTCTTCTTCATCTATGTCATTTCACCCTCCTTATACAATTTTCTTTAACTTTCCACCCTTTTATCTATAGATTTTCCATTTTGTCTACAACAACGATGACAATTAAATAATTTGTATTGTCGGCGTGCAGACAATAAAACTTACCTGATAGACTGCATTGGGTTTCATAGACCGAAACCATACATATTTTGTAAATTACCTGTTATCAACTATAATTACGATTAGAGTATGTAGATGTGTCATAGATTTGAAAGTAAAAAAATACCTTTATATCATCAAGAAATATTGCCCATTGCTGGGTGTGCCAAGCTGTTTTGTAGACAGATTTCCTGTCATTACTATTCATGTTCACGTTTTAGAAATTTTTAAAATGTTGAGCGAATCTACAAGACTGCAGGTAAAATTTGAAATTTCTTGCATTATTAGTCTTTTATTTTTTTTACTGTTGTGAAATCTTGACTAGACAAGCGACTAGTGAAGTCAAGATTTTAACACATCATCAAAATTATTTTTTCCTTTTGTACTCATGCTTAGGAAAAGCAAAATTCACATTTAATTGTTAAATTTCAACTTACAATTATTTAAAATAGAAGCAGAATGTATTGGCCATTTAAGAAAAAATAAATATTTATTTGCTTTATAGCGTTTTCAGCTTACACAGTGCAAGTGCGCACTCAGTGCAACATATCACGTGACCACACTGAACGAGTTCTGCGTTTTGCGCTCATCCGGAGACAGTGCTGGTTTAGCCGCCATATTTGCACTGACACTATTGCACTTGCCTAGGAAGTCAGTGCACAAAAGTCGAACTGAGCCAGTGCAACTTTTTTTTGAGCTGAAAACGTATCAGTTGACTAAATTTTGCACTCTACGACAAGCTGAAAATGCTCAGTGCAAAAAAGTGCGCACTCGACTTTTAATCTGAAAACGCTATTAATGTGATGTTGCCTGCATCTAAAAATCTGACTTTGACTTTGAACTAGGCATATGTTTGGTCGGATGCTCGGAATACCATGTATTATTTCTACATACATACATACATACATAAAATCACGAATTTCCCACTTAGTGGGTTAGCACAAATCGTTTATATTTTTTAAACATATTTTTATTTTACTTTCAGGTACGTGCATTGATGCTTCCTGTCTATCTTTACAAATGACCTGATTTTGAACGTATTTCCATAGTCAAATGTGAGTATTTCAAATAATTTTCCATTTGTAAATATTTTATAAAGTTCGTTATTTTTATCCGTGATACAATAAATAAAATAGGATAAATATACATTCCCTCCATGTATGTTATTTATTTACTATACATTTTACTGATTTTGTTTTAGTTATACGTATATTTTGTTTGTTGTAAATATTATTTTAACCTGCAACAATACAAATTAACTCATCAGGATTATATAGAGAGATTTTTAAATTGTATGTAATTTAGCTCGGTATACCGATAGTTAAATTTGTTTTTAATACGGTTTGTATGAAAATTTGTGTAAATTCATGTAAACAGTATTCATGCTAATGAACTAATATCACAGAGTAATGATTTGCATCTCATTAATGGAATGCTCTTGGAGTCGAAATCCTGTAACTAAACATTGCTCGCTCTGTACTTTATTGTTGGATACATTCATTATACATCACATTTGTTTATTATATACATTAACATTGGCGAACTAACGTGCTGTAAATAATCGCTCATGTATTTAAATGTAACAATAATTTATTATTAATTCTGATTAACGTGGAGAATTTTCCAATGAAGACCAGGCATAGTTTACAAATTAACTACGCTCACATTAATTACGTTTATACACAATATTTACACATATTCAATTATTCGTATATTAAAATGAGATACTGTTAAGTCCAAATTAACTGATCCTTTTGTAAACATTGTAATTATTACGAATATTGGAATTGTAATCTGCTTTCATTCTATTGAAATTAAATCAAAAAATTAATACACTGATTTTGTATATTAATTAAATTTTAAGCCGCCTAATAAATTCTCTATAACTTCTGTAGAAAAGCGTATTTTTCCCCCACAATATAACGTCAAAAATCGAGTCAATAATTTTCTGATTACCTACATATAATCGTATGAATTATTGGTGCATTTAAATGCAAAGAGATTTTTGTAACCTGGTATATATTGACGCTGTGTTGATAAAGATGAGATTTTGAAAGGACACACAAAGGAAACCATACCTTACCCGGGATTCAAACCCAGAACCGCTGGCACGTGAAGCTAGAACGCTACCACCAATCCAAAAATTCGTAAGGTTTAAAAATAATAATTTGTATTTGAGTTTCTTTCATCTTTAACTTTAATTTGATATGGGTGCTCGTGCACCCATGCATTCGGCACCTATAATGCTCATAGTTTTCATAAGAAATAAATGAAACCAATATTGGATAATTTTTAATAATTTCTCACACTATTGTAGAAAAACAGAAAAATATAAATTTGTAATGAATCTGGGAAATTCATTTTCATAGATTACTTTCACACGCCACGTGGTAGAAAATAAAAATATCTAACGTTATTATTTTTGTCTGTTATTAATAGTTTAGAAGTTATTGGAAAAAGGAAAAAACCTATCAAATTCAGTTTTTCGTCAATAGGTTTGTTCGTTCCGCTATGCTGCGTTTTACCGCAAAACGCGGCGGTAATTGTCGCTGCGTTTTACGATTCACTGCCAATCGCCGCGGTAATAATTTAAGTTACTAAAAATTATTTTTCTGTTCGATCCGTTCGCGTTAAATTATTTTCGAAGATACTTCAGACTATTATAATTATAAAGGATACTCAGTAAAAATATATTATTCCATTTTCTATTATTTTAATTGTTTACTATTGTTATTTAAATTTACCTTGTTACAAATCATAATTCATATGACATTGACATTTATATATTTTATAAATGTATTTCAATTTTTAAAACTGAAACATTACATAGCATACTTATTGAAAAATAACAATTTTTTTCTAATATTTATTTGTCAAACACTGTCATATTGGCATTTCATATGTAGACGCGAACATTACCGCCGATTATTTTTTTACCACCGAGTCATGAGTCACTGTAAAAATTATCACCGCCAGCTGCCGCGGCGTTTTACCGCAAGTTACTAGAAAAACAGAACGAACAGAATCTAGTGACTTTACAATGAACCGCGAATCGAAAAGAACAGCAAATTTCACCGCCGCGGTTTGTGATAGACGCAGGGTAGCGGAACGAACAAACCTAATATCTTGGAGCCTACTCGTATATCATAATGTTTGGTAAAACAAACAGATGTCCGAAATGGCCTCCTAAAGGCGTATAAAAAGTCCCTTTTCACTGAAAACGTAGCGAGATTCCGATGCTACCAATTATACCGTGGTTTATAATAATAAAGGTTTCTTGATAAATTCTGTACTTCTGTAGTCTGTTCATCATTGTATTGAGATGTATGAAAATGAATTTAAAATTTCTAATAAATCTCGAAATGAAATACCTTTCCCCTGGCTCCAAATTACTTACTCCTGTCTGCTTTTAAATAACACCATTCACAACTAGTGGAGGGTAAAAATTTCAGAAGAGCTACACGCACAAAATTAAAATTTTCCCACTTATGTACTTTTATTTATTTCAATTTAGTCTCCGTGAAAGATCTTATGAGTTAGTCCCCTGTGTCTGTGGTTTGAAATGTTCATATTAAAAAGTGATTTCCACCCTAGTGCAATCATTAAAAACTAAGCACCCTTGTTTTATATACCATTCAATCTCATTCGTATTCCCAATCCTAATTTAAAAGTATAACCTGCGGGCTTGAGTGTAGCGGGAGGTAAAATTCTAAATACCACCGGAGAATCAGAAAATATTAACATGCGGAGAAAAAGCCACCACGTTTAAAAGGCTGACGCGATGCGCGATTTTTATTTCAGCGCCCTAAAGAAGCAGCGAAAGCCAGATGCACATGGGAATGTATTTAATTTAATATATCCCTTACAATTATTGCAGAAAATAAACAACGCAAAACCCCAAATGACTCAAAACTGTAGGATCTAACACACTTTTATTTTATATATTATTATTTATTTTGACATATTGAAAATCATTGAAAACTTGATTATTTTACTACTTGTTTCACCTTACCAATTCAGTATTGTAGTCAATAGAGCAGAGTTTTGAATTCTGTGATTGGCTGAAATTGGAGACGAGGGACAAATATACCCAATATAATTTCAGCAACTTAAAACTGTAGTTCAGGGGATGATACTGATAAATTATTTTATGATGTAACTTAGATTATAGTACTAGTTTGTCATTTAACTTTTAAATTTTAATTCAGCTTAAAATATTATTATTAATGATAGGTTTTTAAATTACTGATATTTCGTACTAAATTTGCATACCAGTTGCAGTGCATTTTACCAGACTATTTTATTGGAGATAAAATTATTTTACAACTATTATTATGAAATGTATAATTTATATCATTTATATTATCGCAGTGGATTTATTATTAGTAATATAGTGCATACTTCAAATTATACCACTCGTATGTATATATATATATATATATATATATATATATATATATATATATATATATATATATATTGATTTGCAAGGATATGTCAGTCACCACTTGAATTAATATACAGGCACCTATATAATCGGTCGGTAGCCAAAAAAAACTACAATTTGGTAGCCTCTTTGAGCACTAAATATTAAATTTTCTATCAAAAATATTATTTAAGACCCAACAGTTGAGCATTTAAATGAACAAACTTTATAACCAAAAATTTAGACATTTTTACATGCAAAACAAATGCTTGCATAATAGGGGAGTATTACAATTTTTGAAAATTTTATATGTACATGAAAAAATAAGAGATTTGTACTTTTTATTTTTTCTATAAAGCATCATTTACTGCGAAAAAAAATTATAAATATTAAACATCACCGGAAGTACGTATGCGGCCCTACAGTATGTTTCTATGGCGCATATATATATATATATATATATATATATATATATATATATATATATATATATATATATATATATATATATATATATATATATATATATACCGTGTGTCCCAAGCAAACCTTGACATAGGCGTTTAACATGGGAAAACTGATTTTTGTGAATAAAAACTGTCCGGCTTAAAATTAAGCCATGCTATTTAACATGATAATAGTACATTACCTCGTGTACCTCATTTAATATTAATTACATTATCATTGTGTAAATCAGAGAAAATTATAAATATCTATCAATAAATATTTGTTTCAATATTTTATCACGTAATATCAAAATAATTGCAATTGTCATTGTAGGTCAATAGTTAGCATAGCTGACTGCGGAATGAGATGACGTTTAGAGGTTGGGGTTCGAATCTCCGTCAAGACAGTATTTTTTTTTATTATTTATGGATTAATTGCGAATTATGTTAAAGATATTATGTATTATATTAATATGGATATCAATGTTTTGATTATTGTAATCAATTCATTGTTATAACCAAGTACATAATATAAAATAATTCGTTTTAAACAATGACAAAAATTGATTACAATAATCAAAACATTGATATAATAAAAATGCATTATATTTTCTTTTAATCTTAATAAAACATGATTGTGATAAAATGAATATGTGTATGTTTTGTGATTTACTGTAAACGTAGGTGTTATAGTTTAAATTCTTATGCTTTTGTGTCATACTGATAATTACTACTTCCATTGAGATTAGTTTTATATCATGATAGAAACTTATTTGTAATTATTTAACTAATTCATCCATATTAATATAATACATAATATCTTTAATATAATTCGCAATTAATTCATAAATAAATAAAAAAAATTATAAAAAAACTGTCTTGATGGAGATTCGAACCCCAACGTCTAAACGTCATCTCATTCCACAGTCAGCTATGCATACCATTGACCTACAATGACAATTGCAATTATTTTGATATTACCTGATAAAATATTGAAACAAATATTTATTGACAGATATTTATAATTTTCTCTGATTTACGCAATGATAATAATGTAATTAATAATAAATAAGGTACACGAGGTAATGTACTATTATGATGTTAAATAGCATGGCTTAATTTTATGCCGGACACTTTTTATTCACAAAAATCAGTTTTCCCATGTTAAACGCCTATGTCAAGATTTGCTTGGGACACACGGTATATATATATATATATATATATATATATATATATATATATATATATATATATATATATAATTGGAGTGTATTTATGGTAAGTTTTCTTACGTTTAAAATATAATATTCCCAGGGCCGGTACGTCATACCGGATTTTTATGTGGCGACCGATTTAAATATGTAGTACTTTTAATTTCGATTTTTAATTACAAGATAATATAAATTTGACTTTTGTATTTACTATTAGGCTACTTACATGATATACTTTTAGTATACATGATCAAAACAATTAAATTTCACTTAGTAATACTCCCGTATTCTACTTCTGGAAACTAATACAGTGCTCATTTATTGATTTTAATGCTGTAATATTTTTTTTCTACAGTCTATATACAAAGTAGTCATTTGCGCGACAAAGTAGAAGAAACGCTCGCTGTCCAAATTTCTAACTATACAATATTGAGATATGTCACTTGTCTACATTCTTAATGGAAACGTTTACTCAGGTGGCACTGTAGTTACACATTTACCACCTTCACAAGTCAATCTGACATATAACTGCTCTGTTGGTATAATACATAACGAAATAAAATGCCGCACTGCTATGAAAATAAAATAGGGTATTCAATTACAAAAGCGAATGTATAAAATGTTAGATCAGATTGAAGCAATAGCTCAAAAAGAATGGAAAATAACGATAAATTAAAATTAAATTTAAAATAAATTGTGGGAACAGTTGTGCTGCCACCTGCAAAAGTTTGGCCTGAACGGTCCCATGGACATCTGCTTTTTCACCACACTAATTTAATGTACTTGAAACAAATAAATTTTTGTTATAATGGAGGACTCCATTGTGGCGACTGTGGAAAAAATCTTAATACACAAATAGGTTTTAAATATTGTCAGAAAATTTTGGTGTTCAAAAATTATTTTGGTGCTCATTTAAAATATTCTATTTTTGAATGAAGAATAAATTCAGAAGCCATACAGCAGAAAAATATATATCCACAACAAATATAAAATATGAAAATTTTAATTTCAATAATACGATGCTCCCACAGATTTTTTTTTTTGCAAGAAATGTTTGTTTTATTCCGGAAGTACTATAGTAACAAGTTACACATGAACAATTAAAAAGAGGCATGCCAGGCCAAAACTAATAAACGTAAAATGTAAATTTGTTTTCTGATGAAAGTTTGATTTTAGTTAGTTTATAAACAAGATGCAGTGCATTTTAACTTTGTTGAAAACTTCGGATTTATGCTTTCTAATTTTATTATTGTTATGAATAGTTTCCAAATTGAGATCAAATTTAGTCATTAAACACAACAGCTTTGAGTTACCTTTGAGGTGAGGTCCAGTAACAGCCTTTAATGTAAAACTCGTAATATTATAAACTACAGGAAACTGTATTACCTGCAGGAAACTGTATTACCACTGAATAAAAGCTTTACATAGTTGCTCTAAATTCTTTTTTGATTTAATGGACAATGACTATTTTATAATTTATCTGGTTCTGTGTACATTTTTTTGCCAGTATTGAAAATAAATATAGGTACATATACAATAGATTATTTGTGTCATTATAGCGTATTTAGCCAGCACACTTTTCATTATGAACTATCAATACTACTATAATACACTACACAATTAGTTTTCACGCAGTTACAAATTCATTATAAACATGCAAAAGCCTTGTAAAACATAATGTAAAATAAATTTTATCTGGTTATGTTCCATTTCATCAGAATAAATTGTTACACTTGGTCAGTTAAACACTTGAAACTATGCTGTTAAACGTGGTTTTTAATATTTATCCGAGTAT
>OY720451.1:20363823-20643823 GCA_963082715.1 Harpalus rubripes
GACAACGGCAATCGTCTTCAAGTCGAGCCAGAACGAGCATCGACCAGGACAGCAAAGGATTGCCGTTTCAACCAGATCTCCACTACTGTTGCGTGCCCTCAAGCGCAACGCATCATCAACCAGAATAGCGGCATTCAGCCGTCTCAACTAGATCCCTACTGCCGTTGCGCACATGCAAGCGCAGCGTGTCCATCTCCTCACGCATCCGAACCCATCACCGCTTTGAGACGCAACCAGCGTCTCCTACTCCTGTTTCGTCACCGCTTCAAGACGCATCCAGCGATTCCCATTCCTGTTTCCTGTCATTAGATCCCAAGTCCCTGCCCCTTTTTTAAAGTCTCCTTAAGTCAAGGTCAGTACTCTTGATTTTGCTTGTGATACCTCAAACAAATTTAATAATACAGTCCACTCGCGATTATTGCAAATAACAACATACAATTAGTCCATTAGCGACTTGGTCCTTCGAACTTAACTTAACATAAAAATTTGGTCCTTCGAGCCGGATGTTCCACTGTCAATTTTAGTACTATGGAAGTTGATTTAAAAACGTTAAAGGCCCTAGCAAGAGGCTACGAATCCCGTATTGTAAAAATACACGATCTCGCGAAAAAGTGCACTCCAACGGACACATGCGCCAATGAACGCTTCTTGGACGAATCCCAAGAAGTCGATTTGTTAAGGGAGGAATTTAAAAATGCCTTAATTCGTATAAATGACCTTGAGCTATCTATTGATGCTAATTTTAATCCAAATTTTGATACATTAATGACAATAGAAATGTATTTTTCAAAAATAAAAAGAACGAGAAGTGAGCTGTCCTTGTTGGCCCCCAAAGCGCAGCCGTCAAAATCTAGTACTGCACTAAATAAATGTAAAAAACTGCCCGCTATTGAATTGCCATCTTTTAATGGGAAAGTAGAAATGTGGCCGTTATTTTATCAATCATTCAAATCAAATGTACATGAAAACGAGGCGCTCTCAAACGAACAAAAAATTAGTTATCTAATAGGCAAACTTACGGGCAATGCTCTAGAAATAACAGGGGGGATATTGCCCACACCTGAAAACTATGACATTATTTGGGACGGCCTGGTAAAGCAATACCAGGATGAAAGAACAATGGCTAAGCAATACTTAGACAATATTTTCAATATAAAATTTAGTTCAAAAAACCCAAGTCATTTGACAACGTTTGTCAATAAATTTTCCGCCTCCGTAGAGGCTATTAAGCAACTTAATATTCCAGACATTCTGGATTTCGTGCTATTAAACTGCGCATCCAAAAAGGTGGATCCAGAAATAGTATTGCTATTTGATACGATATTCCGCGAAACGGAATTTCCTACTTGCAAAAACTTCTTAGATTTTGTTAGAGATCAGGCAAAGATCTTGGAGCGTTTTTCATCTGTAAAGGGATCGCCAAAAGTGGCGAATCATTCACGCACATTTTTGGCGGCAGATGAAAAACCAAAACAAAAAATACCTTGTAAAATACCTTGTATTTTGTGCAACAGTGCGGAACATTCCAATCTGTATTTTTGCGAAAAATTCCATAAAATGTCAGTACAAGACAGATTTGGATTTATAAAATCAAAAAATGCATGTTATAATTGCTTATCCAATGTTCATTCAGTAAAAAACTGTCCATCACGCTATAGATGCCGGGAATGTAACAAAAAACATCATACATTTTTGCATTTTTCATCTTCTACTCAATCTCCAACCAAACAAATAACGGAACCGGAGAAAATTGACACTTCATGTCATGTATCCACAAATAATAATGGTTATGTTTTGTTGTCGACAGCACAAGTTTATGCAACGAACATAAATAAAAAGAAACTAATGATTAGATGTCTATTAGACAATGGGTCACAAAATAATCTTATAACAAAGAATTGTTGTGAAAAATTAAAATTACCGATCACACCGCTCGAAAACTCAAAAATTCGGGGGATCGGGATGACAAGTCGCCCAGTTTATGGGTATGTAAATTTTGACATAGAATCGAGAGTATCGCCTCATAAGTACAATTTAAATGCATTAGTAGTAGAATGTATAACTGATAATTTACCTTCGTGTAAACTAGATGCTTCAAAGTTTCGGTCCTTAAAATCCATTCTTTTAGCCGATAATTCCTGGAATGTACCGGGAAAAATTGACGTAATTCTAGGGGCTCAAATATATCCCTCTTTAATACTATCGAATCGATTAGGAACCGCACCAGTAGCCTATGATACAACATTAGGTTATGTGCTAATCGGAGAAATAAATAATAAAGTTGTACCTTCTGAATCCTTTTCATCATTTTCTGCATTTGCACAAAATAATTTAGTATCTTGTTTGCACAAGTTTTGGGAACTAGAAGAAGTTCCAAGTCACACAATAAAGAGTCCTGAAAACGCTGAATGTGAAAAAATATTTACGGAAACCACTAAACGTTTAGAAAATGGCAGATACATAGTAAACTTACCATTTGAGAGAGATCCTAATTTGTTGGGAAATTCTCGCTTAATAGCCGAACGTCGGCTCTTACATTTAGAAAAACGTTTTAGTCAGTCAGTAGATTTGCAACGTCAATACAATGACATAATAAATGAATATTTACAAAAAGGTTATCTGTCAGAAGTGACGAATAATGAAGGCTATTTTATTCCACATCATGCTGTCATTCGCGAAGACAAAGCTACAACAAAAGTTAGAATAGTTCTGGATGCTAGCGCTAAAACTCATACTGGACTGTCTCTGAATGATTTATTGTACTCTGGCCCAAATTTGCAAGCAGATTTATTTAATTTATTGTTAAATTTTAGATTATTTCCCATAGCCTTGACAGCTGACATAAAACAGATGTATTTACAAGTATTAGTGTCAGAACAACATAGAAAATATCAGAAAATTCTTTATAGATTTGACACCTCTGAAGCGATAAAAACTTTTCAATTTAATTGTGTTTGTTTTGGAATAAAATCTAGCCCTTACTTAGCAATGCGAACTATCCGACAATTAGCGGAAGACGAAAGTAAAAATTATCCAAATGTGACAAATCGGGCAAAGACTGAATTATATATGGACGACTTAGTCGTATCTGTTATAAATTCAACTGAAGCTAGTAGTCTTATAACGGATTTAATTAATTTAATGTCAGCTGGAGGTTTCGATTTGATAAAATGGGCGAGTAACAATACATCACTCATTGAGAGTTTACCAACCTCACACAAAACCAGTATAGACTTGTCAAAGGGAGAAAACTTAAAGATTTTAGGAATATCTTGGAATCCTAACACTGACACTTTCACATTCCAAACGTCAAACTTTGACACAGCACACTGCACAAAAAGAATTATATTGTCAACAGTTGCCAGATTATTTGACGTGCTTGGATTAGTCTCACCTGTAATATTATATGCCAAATTATTAATAAAGGAGTTATGGCAAGCCGGCGTTGATTGGGATGACATACCACCCAAAAACATAACCTCGAATTTTTGCAAATTGATCGCAGAATTCAACTGTTTAGAGAAATTGTCGGTCCCTAGACATATAGGCATTTCGGAAGGCTGCCGAGTAAACCTGGTTGCCTTTTGCGATGCTAGTACAAAGGCGTATGGTTGCGTCATCTATCTTCAAGTAGTAAATTTAAATAATGTCACAATTAGACTATTATGTTCAAAATCCAAGGTAGCTCCTATGAAAATAATCACTTTAGCCAGGCTCGAATTGTGTGCTGCTCTTCTTATGGCAAAACTTGTAAAACATGTTAAAGATTATATAATTAAAAAATACCCAATTGATAAAATATATGCTTTTTCTGATTCTATGATCACATTATCATGGATAAAATCATCTCCGCATAGATGGACAACATTTGTAAGCAACAGAGTTGCGCAAATACAAGAAAATTTAGATCCAAGTTGTTTTTATTATGTGGCAGGGAAAGAAAACCCTAGCGATTTAATATCTAGAGGGATGCTCCCAGCCCAATTAATTACATGTAATTTATGGTGGAATGGCCCCGATTGGTTACAGTCAACAATCGAAAATTGGCCTATTCATCAATTAAATACTTTGTCTGTTGACCAATTACCGGAAATTAATTCGAAAACATTTAATACCACTGCATCTGTGATTCATTATCCCATTTTATACACTTTGGCACAAAATATATCCTCTTGGAGCAAATTGTTAAGGGTAACAAGTTACATTTTAAAGTTTGGCAAAAAATTACTTTTCAAAGGTTACATATCCGCGTCAAACTTAGCCATAGCAGAAATATATATTTTAAGGGCTGTACAATTTGTATACTTCTATGAAATAATAAAAACGCTTCAAGAGGGAAATAATCGGTCAATAAAAAACAAACAAATATTAAAACCTTCCCCATTTGTAGACGAAAACGGAATATTAAGAGTTGGCGGAAGATTATTCAATGCAACATTGCCATTTGAAGTTAAACATCCAATTTTGCTGCCAAAATCTGATCACATAGTCGAATTAATTATAGGTTATTATCATATTTCAAATTGTCATGCGGGAACAGATTTGTTACTAGCAATAATTCGTCAGAAATATTGGATTATTGCCGGTAGAAATGCAATCAAACGAAATTTATACAAATGTAATAAATGTTTTAAGGCAAGACCGATTAGCACACAACCTAAGATGGGGGATTTACCGGATTATCGAGTAACTGTTTCAAAGCCATTTGTTTACACAGGTGTAGATTATGCAGGCCCAATTAAATTCATAAAATCAAGACATAAAGGCCAACACGCAAAAAAGGCATACATTTGCATTTTCATTTGTCTAACTATAAAGGCTGTTCATATTGAATTGGTTTCAGATCTAACAGTAAATTCGTTTATTAACGCGTTTAAAAGATTTGTATCAAGGAGAGGCCCCGTTTCACATTTATATTCCGATAATAGCACTACTTTCATAGGGGCTCGAAACAAGTTTAATGAACTGTATAATTTTGTGCAGTCGACTACATTTCATAAAACATTATCCAACGAATTAGCAATGAATGGAATAGAGTGGAAAACAATCCCGCCATACAGTGCTAACTTCGCAGGGATTTGGGAATCTGTAATAAAAAGCTGTAAGAAACACTTATTCAGAGTCATAGGTAAACAATTATTAAGCTACGAAGAACTGATAACGCTCTTAACACAAATAGAAGCAGTTTTAAATTCTCGTCCTCTATGTGTACAAGGTGCAGAACTCAATCCAGAGTTATTAACACCGGCCCATTTTCTGCTTCAAACCCCATTAAAACGATTGCCTATAGCTGAACCACTCAAATCCAAATCCACTTTGGTACATCGCAAATATTTACTAGACTCACTAATAAAATCATATTGGGAAAAATGGCAATTAGAGTATTTAACTTCTCTACAGATACGCCAAAAATGGCTAACATCAACTAACACAGTAAAAATTGGGCAGGTAGTCATAATTAAAGAAATTCGATTACCACCATTAGAATGGCCATTAGGAATTATCACTAAATTATACTTTGGAAACGACAAAATAGCTCGCGTCGCGTTGGTAAAAACAGAAAACGGTGTAATCAAACGCCCAATTAATAAATTATGTCCACTACCAACTCAATAGATAGCTTAATTGTCGTCAATTTTCATTATTGTTGTTTTGTTAATTTGTAAAAATGTCACTTTGACACAAAATGTCATTTTGACATTATGCCACTCTGACATATTGTCAGATAGACATAATGTCACTTGTTAACTGTCACTCGATGTTTCTGTCGAGTTGATTATTTTTTGTTTTTTCTGTTCGTACTTGTTTTTTCCAAGCAATTGTTAGTTGCAGTGCATTTTTTCGCCAAATCGAATTAATTATTATGCACCACGCAAATTTCTTGTGCCCGGGAATATGTTAAGTTTGTTATGAGGTGTGACAAGCAAGATCAGAGTTACTGACGATTATAAAAATGTTATTATTATTGTTTAAAAAACCAAGTCAACTCTGTATTCATATTTTGTAATCATAGTCATCTGTAAAGAAAAAAAGATGCAACAATTAAAAACCCTTAACGATGAAAAAAAAAAATATATAAACAAAAAAAGTCGGTGACGAACCAAGTGAGGGTTCACTCGTGTTTTTCATTCTCTCTGAATCTTTCTTTAAAAAATCAAAAATTCATTATTAATTTTTGCATCTTGGCTTTGAATTCCACCTTATAATCTTAAATTTGAATAATTAAATATTATTGATTGAATATCGTCGTTTAATTGTCTAGTGGGGATCTTTTCCTTTCAGAAATAGTGAAAGTGTAAGTGTTTATTCGTGCTTGTGAATAGTATTGTATTCGCCAGCAGTGGGCCATTTGAGCTCAAACCCTGTCTTCAAGTCGAGCTAATTTGAGCGTCGACCAGGACAACGGCAATCGTCTTCAAGTCGAGCCAGAACGAGCATCGACCAGGACAGCAAAGGATTGCCGTTTCAACCAGATCTCCACTACTGTTGCGTGCCCTCAAGCGCAACGCATCATCAACCAGAATAGCGGCATTCAGCCGTCTCAACTAGATCCCTACTGCCGTTGCGCACATGCAAGCGCAGCGTGTCCATCTCCTCACGCATCCGAACCCATCACCGCTTTGAGACGCAACCAGCGTCTCCTACTCCTGTTTCGTCACCGCTTCAAGACGCATCCAGCGATTCCCATTCCTGTTTCCTGTCATTAGATCCCAAGTCCCTGCCCCTTTTTTAAAGTCTCCTTAAGTCAAGGTCAGTACTCTTGCTTTTGCTTGTGATACCTCAAACAAATTTAATAATACAGTCCACTCGCGATTATTGCAAATAACAACATACAATTAGTCCATTAGCGACTTGGTCCTTCGAACTTAACTTAACAGAAGCTAAGAAGCTATTGTTTGACAGTATAAGTTTGACATTTTTCACAAATTATAGCAACGAACATGATTTGTTTAATTAGTGCGCGTTAACTTCAAGGCACAGTGTACTCCTACACATACTTAAATTTAATTCCTAAAATCCTAAATAATGACGTTACTTAGGGCATATAAATTTAGGATTTAGATATTAGGGTGATAAAAATGCAATATCGGACATTGTCATAGTCTTGCAACTTCTACATACAGTTGCACAAAATGAAGTATAATTAAAACTTTGCAGCTATCTTCTTCTAAAAGTTTGGTTATGTCTGCTTTATCGTCAAATATAAAGTAGTTATTCGACGGACGCTATTTCTAGACAAATAAATTTAAACGCTATGTACATACAAGTTTAAATGAGCTATAGCGTCCACGCTATTTATTTTGACGTTATGTAAAAACTCTCTAATATCGTCATTACCTACCGCATTCTAAGAATAAAAGCAGTAATAGGTAATAAGCCGTGATGATATATTTATTTTTATTTATATCTAGGAGAATTTAACATAAAATTCATTTTGTGAAAATTTATAAATTTCAAACTAAAGCAATAAATGTTATTATTTTTACGTTTCAGATAGAACAGAAAATTAATTAAAATTTAAACTACAATAACATTTTATAACACCGTAACGCTGTATTGTTTTATTTACCGCCAATGGAAATAGAAATAATGAAAAATTAAATAAGTTGGTTCAGAAAAGATCATTTCTAACTTTTAGTCTACCCCAGAAAATTTGAGAACATTGGCGTCCAATTTAACTCTAGCACAATTTGGGCTGCCTATATTCTAATAAACCGTTAGAACACATCTTCTAGCTCGCAGTATCGTCACCCAAACCATGTTCCGTACAAAAAAGCTGTATGTAAGCCCTAGATAAATAGATATAGTTTGCCACTAGATGTATCGTGTGTTAATTTAAAACGAACTGAAACCGATATCGCATAATATTTATGATATACCGGGGGCTAGTGCTACAAGAAAAGTGTCATGGTATTCCATATACTGACATTTGGTGCTCACTTTAAATATCCTGGAGAACGATTTGCCGCCTTCCTCGAAAAAAAAAAACAATCTACCCAGCTGTGGGTCACCGTGGGTTATGACCCAAATTTGTTTAAAAGAATGATATTTCAGAATCTTGGTATTTTATATCGAATCAATATTTTTTTGTTGCCTTTTAAATTAAAAATTGTCCGTTGACTAAAGCCCAGATAGAATTGCATGGATACAGTTTCTGATAGGTAAATTTCAAAGCAATAAAAGGCTTTAGCGTCTTCAACAATTAAAAGTGGCTGACATTTATTATCGAAAATACCTAGATTTTAAAGACAGCAAACCATTCGCCCGGGTGTTTAAAGTGAGTACCAATGGCCAGTATTTGGAATACCATGATACATTTTTCACATAGCACTAGCCCCCGGGTTAGGAGTTAGGTTATGTTATGGTATATTGTGACAAAAGTCTCGTTTGTCACACGGATTAGTTTCGGTTTATTTTGAAATATTCAGAGACCTAAATTTTTTAGAGTTTTAAAACTCCCGCGCGGAGTTAAAGTTTTTTTAAAGTTTGCTTTCTTTTGTTTCGACTCTAAATAGTCATTTTTTGTAGAATATTTTTCAACCCCTTTGAGTACTATTTAGAGTAACTTTGAAATTAAGAAAAACATACTGACCATTGGGTATGAGTTTTATGCGTTAGGTTATATTACAGTATATTTCGAAAACTAACAAATAAATTTCAAAACGCGTTGGTCGGTATTAGTGTCGAGTTGCAAAATGCAAAATTGTTTTCAAATTTATTCGAAAAAACCTGTTAAAATAAAACCGAAACGGAGTACATAGTTACATTTAAAAAATTTATACGGTTTATTAAACTTAAATTACCTCATGATTTCAATGCTGAAAATATTTATTATTGTAATTATATTTATTATAATTTACAGAAAGTAGGACTTTTGACATTGAATGTAGGTAGGACATTCAATAACATTTGTAGGGCTGTCCTAGCTAAAGTAGGGCAGTTGGTAACACCAACTCTAAATTATATAACAAACATAACTTGCTGATTTGTATAATATCTATATGTCAATAATAACTCTAAATTATCATATTGGAAATAGATATTTTAATGTTAATTAAATTCAACAATATTTAGTATGTTAAATAAATATCATTCTAATGTAAATATTCACATAATTAATATATTTTAGAATTTGATTTATAGAAATGTTATAACAGGTCATAATCCACCAATGTAAATTTATAGTATTGTGTGTTACTACAGCATGAAAATAAAAACAGAAGTAACCGGTAGATTTGTCGGTCAAACACTAATGCGTTCAGTCGTTAAGAAATTCGATCAGTTAACAACCTATACCCCTGGTAACGATCAAAGAAAATCGTTACGGGAACAAAACGTTATTTATTTATTTATATAGTACTTGTTTATATTTTGGTTCACTAACTACATACAGTCCAACAAAAGTAAAAATTTATTCAGCTGGGTAAAATACGTAAAACTTTAGCTTTAATATAAAAACAAAGCCTATAATTCGATACAATTAAGGGGATTATAAAGTTATTTGTTTTTAAATGTCCGACGGTATAAAAAGCACATTTGGGCTAATGACTTCTTCGACATCAAGTTATTGAAATGGAAACGCTAACCACGGGAATGTAGAATGAATTTCTCTCGCCGCGAGGCAGGTAATGTAATGCGAACGCAAATCGTGAAAAGATATTCAATATTCGGATCTTGTATTAACTTTTTGATAGCTTCATCTTTATAAATTATTTATCCATTCACGAAATAGAATTATGTTATTGAATCATATTTGCAAAACAAATATTTTTCAAAGTAAACAAGTGTTCGTTTTTCTTTACAAAATAAATATACTTGTACAGGGGGTCTCATTTTCGATGTTTTTTAAGGTATTCCGGGTAATATTAATGATAGAGCAAAACCATTTGCACATTCCAGGGTCATCTTTTCTAGAAATGTTTGATAGTCACCACAGGAATTTTCGATCTTCTTTTGTTTCTGAGCTACAGGCAAAATCTCCTTTTTCGCTCATTTTGAAAATATCTCATATCTTATTTATAATGATAGAGAAAAAATGTTTTGACAAAATTTTTACCATTTTTTAAATAGAATAAAATGGCGTAATTCGATTTTTTGAAAACTTAATAATTCTCGAGATATAACACAAACTTATGATTTTTTAAATGGGAACCTATGTTGAAAACAATCTTGTCTTTTTGCTTATTATAAGCTTTTCAATGATATATAACAAGTCTACATTCTTTTGTTTTAAACATTAATAAAAGACGAATTATTAATTTTTTGGGGTGAAAATGTTGGAAATTATTAATCGTTACTTACAACAAATTTTTTTTTTTAGAAATTTTTTAATAATTTCTTAAACGTGCCAAGTGCAGTGTGCAGCACATTATATTGGAAAAATGAGAATACACGCTGTTATGTAAGTAATGTGCCATTTGTGTTTATTGTTTAATAAAGAGAACTGAAAGAATTTATAATCTGCTGTATGTTCTGCACAATCTATTAAGGTTTAAAAGAGGTGGGACTTTAAAGCCGACCAGTTACGAAGCCGCCTCTTAATAAATTAAAACTTATAAAACTCAAGTTGCTCTAAAAAACAATATTTTTCTACAGTCTATAGACAAAGTAACCATTTGCGCTCTCTTTTGTCAACGCAAAATGTCACTTTGCCGCTCATGCGCGACAAAGTAGAAAAAACGCTCGCTGTCCAAATTTTTAACTAAACAATGTTGACAAATGTCACTTGTTTACATTCTTAATAGAAACGTTTAGTCAGGAACTAATGACACTGAACTTACACATTTACCACCTTCAAAAGTCAATCTGACACATATCTGCTCTGTCGGTATATTACTTAACCAAACAAAATGCCGCATTGAAAGTAAAAAAGGGCATTTATTTACAAAAACGAAAGTATAAAATGTTTAGATTAAATTGAAGCAATAGCTCAAGAAGAATGGAAAATAACGATAAATTAACATTAAATATAAAATAAATTGTGTGAACTGTTGTGCTGTCACCTGCAAAAGTTTGGCGTGAACGCTCCCAATGGACATCCACTTTTCCACTGCACTAGTTTAATGTACTTGAAACAAATAAATTATACAAAAACTTATAATATTCACTACAAAATTGGCATTAATTTTTGTAAAAACGAAAGCCAAAACAATATCTTGAAGTCATATGTGAATATACGCTCCTATCTTCACTGCAAAACTATTACTGTAAGCTGTAAGTACAAAGTGTACATTTTATTATTATTTTGTTATGGTGAAGGACTGTAGAAAAAATCTTGTGTGTGTTTCGAGCGCAAATGGACATTGTCGATTTCGAGAGAATGCCGCGCTCCTGCGTCGCGCGTCAACAACCTCTCAATCGACAATGTCCCATTTTTCTCTCTTAATACACAAATAGCCATTGTTGGATGTCATAAATGACGTTGAATATGCAATAAGTGTCGTAGTACTTAAGTGCGCCAATTTTAGACAGAAAATCAATCAAAATTTTATGCTGAAAAAAAATTTAAATTTATTTATTATTTAAAAATAAAGTTTCGGTATTTATTATTTAATAATTTAGGTGTATATGAACATTCCGGTTTTTCTTGATTGTTAAAAATTCTCAGTTGTTAGAAAAAGTTATGAATTTTAAAATTTTATTTGGCCTCATTCATATACATATTCATTTTTTAAATACATCCCTATATTAAAAATCATAACCCTCCGGTTTCATTATACCCTTCTTCGGATGCTGCAGTAATTAAGAAAAAACATAAAACCTGACTGATCTTTTTCCCTTCTTTTGGATGTGGAATTTATTAACATTTTATTTTATGAATAAATTTGAAAGTCAAAATTTCAAAATTTTGCTCATATTAATTAAAATAAAAACAAGGCGTAATACTCCTCTATCTTTCAGATACCAAATTATGTTTTAAGAAATGAAACACTCAAAATCGGCGAAGTCAAATAGATCCTTAAAATATTTGGTTCACGATTTATTGCATATTTTATCTAAAATTCGTGGACAAATTTTATTTATGTTCCATCGTTCTTTAAGTAAACATCTTTGCCTCTGCACATTATTTCTCCAATAATTAAACGCCAGTCTTGACGTTTTAAAATAAATCTTGCTCTTTAATCTATTGTCAGTTTGTGCGAAAAAATGGTAAACAAAACCTTATAAAGTTTTTTGGTTTTGAAATGGAGCAAGAAGCTTAGCGATTAATTCCACAATGAGAGCCTGGCCCCAATCGCATTGTTCGGCTTGCTCCAATACGGAGCAGCGGCTGTGGCTACGATCTTCAATCCGATTGAAGATGGATGACTTCTAAATTTCCAGGCCAATTTAGCTGGCTGTCACACGCTCCTTAACAACTACCATTCATTTTTACTTTCCACATTACAGCGCTACAAACCACGAGAAAATCAACGCGCGTTCAATTTAGGAATTACGCCACAGGGATCCATTTACTGCACTTTAATTATTTGGAACAATTGAAACTATTCATTAGACGCTGTAATTGTCCCTGACTTGCGATCCTATATTTAGAAGGTTCCAACTATTGTATTTCTCATTTTAATCTCTTTGTAAGTGAATTACACCGGGAAATGTTCAAATAATTTTAAATTTACTCCAAACTTCAAAGTTTCTCGAAGGTAGAAGTTCAAGTCTCCAAGAGGAATTCTTAGAAAATACTTACATGAGACAAGGATCTAATTATTAAACAAGAAAGCTGCAGTAATTATGCAAGGAAATGTATATTAAACGTATACATAAATCTTAACACGATAGCGATTTTTTTCTGAAAAACATTTGTTGCGGAAGTTTATAAAGGAGGGAAAAATATTTCGCTGAGGAAATTGGTACGATGTGTATCAGAGGCATCCAAGCGACATGATTTAATTTAATTTCTTTTTGAATAAAGTTTGCTAAAGAAATATAATTTGCAAACGCCAAAGGGCTATAGGTAAGAAGTTATTACAAAGCACCGCATGATGGCGATTTAGATCCTTTGTTCGACTTCTGTCGAATTATTAACTATAAATTACGAATTATATTGTTAGACGCGGAGAAAATCTGCAGTATTAAAAGTATAATAGAAATATATTGGCCTATTCTGTAATTCAGTGGTTAATTTTTAGCAACTGGTTAAAAAATTTAACACATCAAGTAGGTTGACATATAACAAAAAATTTGGTGTGGGCACCACATGACTTCCTTGTACGGAAGACCAACATGAAATACTCGTATAGACCCAATTATAAAATTCCCGTAATTTTTTTATACTTTTTTGTCCTAATACATAGCAAGCTTTATTACAAAAACCAAAAAGGATATAATTTTTAAATTTACATATCTCGCTTATACAAAGAGCTAATTTAATAATATTGGATGTGCTAGACGCAGAATTTATTTCTCTAAACCTATTATTTGAAGCATTTATTTCTAAATCAAAATCAAACCATTTTATTCAAGAAAACGGTTAATAACTTCAGGTAATATATCACTTCTGGTTAGTCTATCTACTATGTTATTCCCATTGACATAAAAGTCTTGTATACCAAATTTGAAAAGTTTTGGATTATATTTTATAATAGTTTTTCATTAAAATCTATTATAGGTTTCAAGTAAAGTTCAACTTCTGGAAATTATGTAATGACCAAAAAGGGATGTGCACAACTAGATGTTATAGCAGTCCTAAATACAAAATTTCAACTTTCTACGGCTTACCGTTTTTGAGTTATGCGAACTACGTATGCACGTATGTAGACTTCATAACGAAATTAGTCAAAATGGGTTCAGGGATGGTCAAAATGGATATTTCTGTTGAAATCTGAAAACCGAAATTTTTCGCGATTACAATACTTTCTTTTGTACAAGGAAGTAAAAAGGGATTTTTAGTTGTCAAATCAAAATCAATTGGATAATTTATTTAACCAGTTGCTAAAAATTAACCACTGAGTTACATAATAGGCCCGATTATGCGTTTAATCTTAAGTTCTACTTTACTAAGTTTTACTGAAGGTTAAGGGTTTACCTTAAATATAATTCTGTTGTACATGACACATGTAAATTTTAAGTTTTACTTATCTAAGAATAGGATTTGGTAAAATGTCTACGTTTGAATTTAGTTAATACAGGAATGCAGTTGGTTTGACGTTTGTCATTTGAAAGTTTTTGAACCCTGGACCTTCTCATATCTTGTGAGACTATCTAGCAGACTGAACCACAAGATCCCCTCCCATTAATGTCAATGAATCTTTCACAAGTTTTTTTACAATTTTCGTGAGTACACTATCCTAATCGGTGTATATGAATACTGAGCGCGAACAACTTATGAATTTTCGCTTTCACTTAACAGCGTAATGGTAATAATATTTATGCTAGTTTTATTAATGAATTATTATAGAGTAGTAATCACATATAAATTGGCATGATTAAAAACCTCTACATTTGAAAACATCACCATAACACCAACATAACAAACTGACATTTTACAAAAAGTAAACAAAAAACCCGAGGGAGATCAGAATCAGTAGGTTAAACGGTGAAAACTAACATCATTTGCAACAATTTAACAAAAAATTATACTGATTTTATTAGTGCTGAACTAGAATTCGCAATACTTCAATTAAAATTAAATCATAGCGTGATCTAGTACTAGGCTCGTAGGTTTCTTAATTTGATCCCTAGGTTTTTTTTTGGCGAATATCCGTAGAAGGAAAATCCACACTAACAAGCGAAATATATTGCAAACCTTAAAAAATATAAAGCAGAAGATATATTGCCGAATACTCTGCGGAGAATATCAAAATGCAATAAAATTGTTAGAATCATAGCCAATGTCTACAATTTTTAAAGAGTTTCATCTACAAGGGTTAAACAATATTACAGAGAACACATTTGGTATGATGACTTTTGTGTTATCCTAAATTGTTTTAACTGCGGTGTTGAGGCGTCCTGATTTAATAAAACTTCTTTTTCGTGTAAACTTTTATAACTTAATTTAAGTGTCAAAGGAAGGTAGGTAGCGCAGCGGTTGCGTGGGGCATTTATGTTTCCGAGGCTGTAAAGCAACACATGTGTACAATACTAATTATTAGAAACCGAAGCAACATGGGCTGGGAAGGAGAAAAGTCACAACTGCGGGAGGAATATGTAATTTGAAAGTTTTCGGCTAATACCGAGCATGGAATTTAAAGCATATATTGCCATTTTGCACGAGGGCCGAGTGTTACAAGCAGGGATTATTGCGCTGGAAAGTTGGCAATACGTGTTTCGATTGGTAAGAATGGCTGGCGCGCCAGGAAATCCTCGGATGCCTGATCCTGTAATCCTTACCGTTAAGTGAGTCGCTCAGCCCTCTAGGATCAGATTTCGCGAAAAATATCACTTGCTTCCTTTCTGCCATCCATCGCGCCTAATCTTTTATTTAGCTCGTGACGTTACTGCGCCACACTCTCTGATGTTCTGATGCCTTGCGGTTAATGTCATGTGAAAATGATGCGGTTAGATATTCTTTTGTTTGCCTTCTCAACGCGCTCTTTGCAAACTGACAACCGTAAAAATAAATTAAAGGAAATGAAGTTGTTTAGGATATAGTAAAACTCGTCTAGATTGCGCTGCTAGTTGCGTCACGTTCACGTTATTCGCATCAACACAATTCCTTGCCTGACGTCTACAAATACCTGACAATCATTTTTCTTTCTTTTCATCCTCTTCAACGTCCGTACCTACATGCATTTGTGGACTGCTATTCTTTACAAAATCCATAGTGCTGCAAATGATAATATCACTTCTTAAATTTGTGATATTTTTATAAATATTTTGCAGTAAATTGCTTATTATTTTCTATGTAGATTAACTCACGAACCGCGTTTAATATTCACGCCATCTTTGGTGCATATTTGAAGCTCTTAAAATAATTCAGACTTTTTTCAGCTTAATTTAAACTAATTAGATTTTAAGTTTCTATAATATAATAGAAATTTTCGAAGAATGAATCATTAATGACAAATAAATTCTATGATACTTTTGCTTCATTCTTATAGACGACCAAATGTCATTAATTTTTTTTTAAAGTAACGGGTCTTGATATTTAAAATTTCATTTTGCATTGTATTGATGTAAACGCTCTTTTGGAACCCGCAGAATTCGTTAGTGGTACCGTAAGCGCACCTGTCATGCCAGATTTGTTTACTTTTTGAATGATTTCTGACCCAAATTCGACAAGACACGATTTTTGTTGTAGACACATTATATTCATTTTCTGTAATTCGCTTATTTTTTATACATTTTAAAATAAAATTATGAAATCAAATTGTTCTTGACTTTTTTGTTTGATATGTCATGAAATTCTGCTGATGCCGCATACTATTCTGGAGGTCCCAATATTACAATTCTTATAACGAGAAATTGTCTGAAGATTAAATTTATTTATTATTTAATACTTGTATGTATGAAATGTACGAAAAAAAATTGGTGATGCACGCGCGGCGAGACGAGACGAGAAATATAAAATATCGATCTCGTCTTGTTTTCAGATCTGTAATCTCGATCTCGCTTTCTTTCTCGCACATTTTTTTTGGGTCTCGTCTCGTTCTCGCACGAGAATCTTGCGAGGGTCTCGTTATAAAATTAAGCGCTTGCGCTCTACGTATTTACGTAACAGTTTAACTAAAAGAGACAAGTAAATAATTTAATTTACCTGTAAAATATCCAGTTTATCACCAAATTGTGAACTCTAATCTATTTCAATACGAACATCTGTTAATACATTCTGTCACCGGTAAAACAAATTAAAACATTAAACAATTCTTTTTTATAACTTTGTAAACCGCTACATTGGTAACCCGCCGGCAACCAATCACTTAGCTTCTCTTCGTTTTGGCTACCATCGATGCTTAATATAACATTTACTTCCCAGGGGCGGCAAGAAAATGTTAACCGTGGTTTTAACTGGGGTGAATTAGGGACTGAAATATTGGAGAAAACTAGTTCTATTGAATGCAAAACCGATTTTGTCTTTATTTTGCATTTCCTCGCTCTGGGACCGATACCAATCGACTCTAGATAGACTCACTAATATAGTGAATTCATATAATTTTCACATTCACGTACCTATTCTATGCACGAATTAGCGTTGACTCCACTCCTTTTACGGTGCATTTTTCATAGAATTTATGAGTCAAAGCTGTAAGTTACAAATACTTTTTATTGCGTTCTCGTCTCGCATAATGCAACGAGACGAGACGAGATGCGAGAGTACTCTCGCCTCGTCGTTCATCACTAGAAAAAATGTTTAACCCTCGGACAGTGGCTAGAAAACAATTACGTGAACAGTGTGGTGGGGTATAAGATACCCTAAAATGTATATAAGGAATGTGAAAATACACCAATTAAAAGTTTTTTACGAGTTTGCTAGCTTGTTTACACTAAAATGAAAAGACAATAAACTCATTGTAAATATATATATATATATATATATATATATATATATATATATATATATATATATATATATATATATATATATATATATATACAAAGTTATAAAAACGGCATTTACTTAGGATCTGACCTTACTTCTTCCCATATCGCGAATAGTATATTTCCTGTTCTTGCTCGCAGGTAATTTTATAAATAAATTGTTGAAAGTACAGCTAAATATGATGAAATATAAGATCCATAGAACAAAAAATTAAAATACTATTACTTCTTACCTTTGTTCAAAAAATTACGCCATTGGTGTGGTGGTATGTTATACCCCACCACACCGTCCGAGGGTTCGTTCGCCGAAACGAAAGAATGTGAAACTAATTCTTGAACAGAAACAAATAATTGTATTGATTTAGCTTTTAAATTATCTTCTTTTCACCAATAAAAAGACTTGTCTGTGCTCAATAATTAGTTCCACAATCTCTCGTTTCAGCGAACGAAGTATAGAAAACTTTTATTAAAAAAATATATGAATTCGAATGTGAGTGACATGTCTAAATATAATATAAGACGAAAAGTTTTATTATAACTTTTTAACTAATAATCTAATACTCACAAATTAATTGTTAGCTTCCAATCTTCTAAAACTTACGTATAAAAAATTGAGTTACAAAAGTTTCTAAGTGGAGTATAATAATTTACTTATAATCTTTTTTCTACTTTTTTTATATTTCGTTTATCTAACATTTATTTCGCGATGTTAGAACTTAATACCATTTATATACTAATACATTAGTTAAGTAATATATATTATTCATATTCATTATAAACATTACATTATACTAGTAGAATAAATAAATGGACAAAATTCTTTTCACAGTTATTACAATGCACAATTACATTAATCTCATAAATAGTTACTAAATTCATAATACATTTATGTAAAGAGTTGTATTTCCATTACATTTTGTAGGCATTATCCAGAAACGAGCATAGATATAAGTATGAATATTTAATTGAATAAAACTCCCACTTACAATGTATTAAAATTACTATAATTAGGGGAATCTGGATAATAATTCCTTGTATGTTATGTGATTCGTACGGTACCGTATGTGTATCAGTGTATCGCATTTGTGGTATTGATTTTTCAAAGGGCTGATTTTCCCTCTCCGTTGTTCAGAGCGTGGTTAACTATTGATTCAAATGTTTTCGGTTGCAGCGATTTATTTTAATTAAGACGTACATACACACTAATGCCACCGATTTAGATAGTAACGCGTTAGCTTAAATTTAGCACGACTATTATCGCACTACGAGATTCACATTCTAAGAATTTAAAGAAATTAATGGACTCTACGTACGATAAAATGAATTTACAGAACAACTGCTATTATTGTACAAGCAGTAACTACAAAAATACTACTGCTTTTATTACTATACGAGAAACTTTTACAGCTGTATATTTTATTTCAAACTATTAGTAGATTAAATTCAGGATACCTTTTTTAAAAATAATATAATAAATATATAATAATAATGTGAACAGCACATTACCTTTTGTAAAATTATGGCAATGGCGGATATGTAGTTTACATTCTTATTTATTATTTTTATGTCTTTATTATTATTAATTTACAAAGACGGTTATCAAATAACCGATCAATTATAAGTCCTCCTCTGCAAAACTTCATCTGATCTGGAAGCGATTTATAGTTCTAGGAAGCTTTTATTGCTATTCGTTAAGCCGTAATAATTTTTTTTATATTCTATGACGTAGATGTAAAGCTGATTTTGTTCTGAAATTGTGGATTTTGCTAATGGAGTTACATAATTTTTTTTCAGTACAAGTTTTGTGGTCAATAATTAGAAATAAGCCTGGATAATAAGCAATTACAAAGAACTACCTATATTGTAGATCAAGATTTGAGTGCCACTGACAGTCTACCTATGCCATTCAACATATCTTTCACTCTCAGACAAACGCATTGAGTATCTATCTGGCGTAGCATCGTACATTTAAATAAGTGCTATTTGATTTAATTTCCCTGTTTCTTTATTTTCTGCATTCATTTTCTAAAAATTTCTAAAAGGCGATAATACAATTACTCGAAATCGCAGTCAAACAGCATTCATCTTCTTGTAACACCGACATTTCGGTGCACTAAAGTAGATATGTGACATAGATATACAGGTTAGGCAATAGTACATTAAAACACATGTATCATAAGGCAATCTGTTAACGTACGAGTCCAAGTTTGGAAAACGAGCCGCTAGGCGAGTTTTACAAAGGACGGGTGCGTTAACAGGCCTTATGACACAAGTTTTTTATGCTATTTATTCTATTGAAGTAATTTTACAATTATATATTTTTTTAAAGGATTTGTCAAAAATATGTCTTGGTGTTTTTTTGTCAGTTATGTTTGTAGCACTTCTAGCTAACATTTGAAATTTCACATTTTGACAGTTTGTGTATTATGTGATTCTGACTGATTGTTTACATTAAAATATTGAACCTAGCATTATATAATTATGGAAGAGGAAAACCAATACTTACAATGTACTCCACCGGTTTATTAATGAACCATCTGATTTAACATATCTTGTACTACAGGTAAATTTATCAAATAACGAATCGGGATCGCTGGTTCGTGTTATTTATTATCATAAATAAAACTCTTTAAATAATGAAATAAATTAATAAACAATTTATTGATCTACTCTTTTACATTCCACCATTTTGTCAACACATCCAGTGCTCAGTTGCAGACGTAACAGCAACATGTTGTATTTGTATATGACACTTATGTCTAAATCATACTTAAAAATTTAATATTCGACAGTTCGCCTCGACGTGGAACTGGAAATCATGGATCGTAAAATTTTCATATTTGCTTGCAAGTAACCACAAATTGAATTGACAGTGTCAACATTTCAAGTAACGTGTACTATACATTTCAAAATCTGCCTAATATAACAACATGTAGTTTGATAGCCTATTTACTTTGTTATGTGTACATGTACCGATATGCTTCTAGGAGCTATAGGGCACATATATTTCAGCCCCGGTTTTCCACTACTTTTACTCAAGTTTTGACCAATAGCAGTGGATCCCGCATATAACTACAATAAGCCTGATCCGGGCAGTGTGTCCGGCAATTTCCGAGATAATTTGGTATTGTTCAGTTGTAATCATCTAGTACTTACTGAATTACGGCTTTTGTATCTGTGTGCGAATTATTAGATTTTTTTTTTTTTAGCGTATGGCATTCTACACAGTTATTAAAAACGGGCTTGTACATAGTAATAAAATAAAATAATATCATATATAATAATTTGTACGAACACTTCACCGCAGTTTTTATATTTCTTCTACAAGTTTATATCTAAGGTTTTAATCCAATTTAGAGCTTCAGGAGTCATATTTATAAAATCTTTCCAATCCCCTTGGAATTTTCTCAGTGGGCAGTCGCTGACGATGTGTTTGACCGTTTGTTCAGGAGCTCCACAGTCACACTCTGGGCTGTTTGTGATGCCCCATTTGTGTAGTGTTGCATTACATCTACCATGTCCAGTTCTGATACGATTAAGCTGACACCACAATCTTCTAGGCAGTTGTGTTCCCTGGAGTGGGGCAGTTGGGTCTAATTCCTTTACATTTTCTATGTGATCGTTGGATTCCCACTTTCTCTTCCAAGCGTCTTTTAGGTTAAAATGTGAATTTATGGCATCGTCTTGCCAAATTGGTTGCCTCGATTTTAATCGTTTTCGTGGGGGGTCTTCTAGTATACTACGAACAGGGAGTTCTTCGAATATGACGGAGTTGTTTATTTTGTTCCACTCACGCACGGTGGCTTGCTGCATTATTAGATAAAATTGAAGCTAAACAAATGAATTTCGAGGAAAGACTTAGAATTTTGCAAATGTAGATAGTGCTTTATCATTGATACAAATTATAATTAGCAATAATTTAACAACACCATTTTCTGAATGTGTTCAATTACTAAATATTATTTGTACAATACCTATGACTACTGTGGAATGTGAACGCTGTTTTGACTGCATTGGCGATGTTATCCATTCCTAATTTAATTATATTGTATTTACTATTTTAAATTTTTGTGCCCTACCTACAAAGACATTACCAGACGCCACTGGTTAGAGCTATTGTTTAATTTCTTCAGAATAATATTATTTTTCATAACATCCTTGCGGCTATTTTTACACTTGCTAGACCAGTTGATGAAATAGTAAAAAGTTAGGAGATTAAAAATTGTTTTGAGAAAAATGTGCAAACTTGGTCTGTGTTTTAATAAACACAGGGTTGTTTTTTACACTAAAATAATTAAAGTGCATGGCCTGGGCGCACTCCGAGTATAATAATTTAGGCGGAATGATATCCAAGCATGCGGTGACTCACGTGCGCTCCACTTACGAATGTTTCTCTTTTTCCCTGCACTTCTGCATGTTAACTTCAGAGCGCATTACAGTTGCAGTCCGAACGCCACTCTGCCTCATATGCATTTGTTTGTTTGTGTTACCTCATTTTACACTGAATAAATAAACGTGGAATTATTTCATATTTTTACTAGCTCTATTAAAATGTAATTCATATTTTTGTTGACCTGCTTTTCATAAAGGAATAATAATTTTATTTTTTGTTCCTCCGTACGGTATACGAGTAAACAATTTTACATATTTCTAAATCGTTCAAAAACATTTCCTTACCGAGTAAAACTTTTTTGATTACAACCTGGAATTTGTGTTTTGGTGAAACGTCAATTTCTGACTATTTTGAATACAAGAATTCACGATATGTTTACAAGTTTTACAGATTTTAGTAACAACAATCTACCTTTTCAAGTTTTAAATTTGACATTAGTCGGAATCAAATCCTTGCTGTCTCATTCACAACCGGTCATCTTACGCGAACCCATAATAAATTGTGTTATTTCGATTCATTCTTGGATATAAAATAAAAAAATCTGATGTGGGCACCACACGACTTCCTTGTATGCAAGACTAATATATAGTATAGACCACGTATAGACTCAATTATAAAATTGCACGTATTTGACGTAATTTGACATTAACATCTATTTTTAATTTTTTTTTGTTATTTTTTGTCCTAATCCATAGCAGGCTTCATTACAAAAACTAAAAAGTATATAAGATTTAAATTTACATATCTCGCTTATAAAAAGGGCTAATTTAATAATACTTGATGTGCTAGACGCAGAATTTAATTCTCTAAAACTGTTATTTGAAGCATTTATTTCTAAAATCAAAATGAAACCATTTTATTCAAAAAAACTATTAACAACTTCAGGTAATATATCACTTCCGGTTATCACGTTTTAACCAAAATCTGCTATGTTATTCAAATTGATATAAAAGTCTTATATACTAAATTTGAAAAGTTTTGGATTTTATTTTAATATAGTTTTTCATTAAAATCTATTATAGGCTTCAAATAAAGTACCATTTCTTGAAACTATGTAATGACTAAAAAGGGACGTGAACAACTAGATGTTATAGAAGTCTTAAATACAAAATTTCAACTTTCTACGGCTTACCGTTTTTGAGTTATGCGAGATACGTACGTACGTACGTACAGACGTCACGACGAAATTAGTCAGAATGGATTCAGGGATGTCCAAAATGGATATTTCCGTTGAAATCTGGAAACCGAAATTTTTCGCGAATACAATACTTCCTTTACTTCGTACAAGGAAGTAAAAAGGAATATTAAGGATACCTAAATAATAATAATAGACAGATATTTGACGAATGGTTTATTTCAGTACTTGTGTTTATTAAAGTTTATTTTCGTTTTTCTTTTTATATTATAGTTACATGCTTTTAATAACTTATTAATCAGATTGAAAAGAATGAAAGAAAGTAAAATACGTCCATTGTTAATGTAAATTAATTTTCATTCAAAGTGTACTACACCTTTAAAAACTAATTTGTTTTAAATGAAAGTTAAATTAAACGCTTAAAATACAACACAACACTATTGTTTTCCTAACAAAACAAATAATAAATAATTTGAAATGTCGATAAACAGCAGTCAGTTCAATGAAAATGCAAATATATTCGAGTAATTTGTGTAAAGTAACCGGCATTACACGAAATGAAATGAATTACAATAAAAGAAATTCAAGCTGCAAATGGACATTTCTCATGCTGGAAATGTGAAATATCATTTCATAGAAATTGATTCAAAGTAATAACACTCTAGTGGTAGAATTTTGTTCGAATGTGGCATATACCAACACCTAATGGGTTTTTGGGAAGTCAAATTATAATAAAAAAGCACGAAAATATTAATAAATAAAAATAGCAACGAAATATTGCCTTTTGTGGTAAATTATAAATATATATATAATGTCTATATGTTGTTTGTATTTATTTCAAGCCAAATAAAAAAGAAGGTGAAGTTTATAACGAAAAGATTGTAGGAAGTACAATGTGTTCATAAAAATTCCTAACTCGGAATAGGCTGTGAACAGAGAAACGTGAGTCAATTGAAAAGTCAAATTGTCAAAATTGATCTTGAAATGTAATCTTAAGGAGAAAAGACAATAAAGAAGGATACAGTACCTATATTGACATTCGCCGTTTCCTAATTTGTTTCCATTTCTAAACTAAGAGACAGGAAAAAAAGCTTTGATTTCTTCAGATAACACTTTTGACAATATCGTATGTCAAATTGACATTTCATTAAAAAAAAAATTGACATGTTTCTTTGTCCGTAGCCTACTCCGAGTTAGGATTCTTAACACAATGTACTAATCTATAAACTATTATTCACGAAAGATGACTATTCAAGGTCATTTATGAGCCGTCTGACATAATATCACTTGCAGATAACTTCACTGCATTTTATACACATAAGCGTGCAACGCACAATATTTATGGGTACATTTTAACTGAAAAAATAAATGTATTTTATTTGAAAATTTTGTTTCTTTTTAAATAATGCTTTTCTCAAAGTTTTATCTTCTTCATCTACATTTTTGCGTAAAATAAAAATATAGAATTGACGTAAAGCATAAAATAATAATTTGATTTGAATGTCAACGCCACTGGATAAATATCATTGCAGAGGGCAGTATGATAGATAATTACATGTCTGTAACTCTACGACATATGTCACTGCTATTTTTAGTGTGTTAGAAAGTAATGGCACTATTTACGTAAATCTGTCACACCACACAAATTAAATAGACATACGTCAAATAATCTTTCTCTTTCTAATATAAAATGTTGCTAAACTACTGCTATAAAATGCTGTGTATTCTTTCTTCAAACAAATGACCTTGAATAGTCATCTTTTGTGAATAATAGTTTACATATTTATTATACATATTTGAAATTATAATAATATGGTTCTTTTCCTAAAGTACCTCACTGACATAAATCTGATTTAGAATATCATTCAGTATTTAGACATTACCTTAAGATAGATATTCTGTGATGTACTCGTATGTATTTATTTATTAAATAATTTTTATTCTCTTATATTTTGTCATTTTAAATTAAATGAAAAATAAAAAATTATAAAGTAAATATGTTTCATAAATATGGCAACCAGGGGAAACCGACGCTGAAAGCTTGGAAAATTTCATTATTAATTTAGGTTAGTATATTCTTGAAGTAATTTTACAGGAAATATATAAGAAACTTTGTATATGAAATATAAATAAGTAGAATATTGTAACGTTTTTATTTATTTGGTTGATGTGTAAATACTAATTTAAAATCTAATTAAGACTAACTATAATTAATTAAATAACGCTAACATTATTTATTTATTTATTTAACAATTAACACAATTATTTATTTATACGATCTTACTAATTATTTGTTTCGACTATTTGTGTCACTGTTTATGTATATCACGTTCAAATGTACGCCTACCGACCTCCACAGGGTCTATATACTCAACTGACTCAACAGCGTCTGTATATTTAACTGCTCGGACAGAAGTCACACTTTTCACCTCACTATCTGTCTATTTAACTAACAGTCAAACTTCCACAGCTTCAGTATCACTGACTGTCCGTATGCCACAATTCTTCAACACCACTGCCGAGTATCCTTTTCCACTTGCCGTTACTGTTCCCGTATACCTAGCTTCCCAATACTCTTCAATACTACAGAGTATTCACTTCCACAGTTATCCCGGTATACCAGTAACTTCCCGACTCGCCGTTACTGTCCTTGTACACTATAGCTTCCCAATACTCGTCAACATTATGGAGTATTCACATCCTCAGCTATCCCAGTTAACCAGTAACTTCCGGAGTCCTCCACTCGACACTATACTGCATACGCTCGCCACGATACTGCTGTGCTTTACTAACACTATGTGAATGTCTCTATATATCTCTCCATGTAACTAACTAACTCCCGCAGTACAGCTGCCATTAACTTCCAGAGAGCTCTAGAATGTTCGGCCGCATAATAACAATGATCACAAAAGGTTCAGGCGACCGGAAGTAATTAAACACGTAGCGGCTTTTTTGTTTACGTAGCCCGGCTGCTATCGCGATTGCGTCATCGCTATACTTAGACGCTTGTTCATCGTAACAGCGGGGCTGACACATTACAATATGTACCTATGTATAAGGAACTGAAGGGAGATATGAACTAGTCAGATTTTATTTATAATATAATTTTCCTTCACTTTAATTATCGAAATCGGAAAAAATCCGTTTCCATGTGTAAGATTTTTTGAGATGTTTCTTGATAAACAGTTTTAATACAAATTTATTCTATTATAAAATATCTGAGAAAAACTGATATTTAAAAATGTATGAAAGAGCCATGACGGTACGATATATTTCCGTTTTATTTATTTATATATTAAAAGAGACCTCTTGAGCGTGACCTAATTATCTAAATGGGGAGTCGAAAATAGAAATGCAACTCTACGGTTCGTAATGAATGTAGTATCTCACAAAAGCTGAGTCAAGTTGCGCTATTTTATTTCCTCACGTTTTCTGTGATGTCGATGCGAGGTACTCAACAGTATTAAAAATTTTAAGCTCAGTAAATAGAACACTTGATGGTTGTATGTAAGTCAGTGAGTAGCCACAGCAAGAGCTGATCCTCATAAATGTTGTATGAGGCATAACTCGAGTGTCCAAGAACGAGAACTGTGCTTTCAAGCTCTTGGGAGACTTCTAAGTCCGGCATCTTGCGGAAGCTTAGTTTGTGCACTGCGATTTCAACTCGATGGTAAAAGTTTGGTAACTTGCGCGTCGTCTTTATTGTAAAGTCAAAGAATTATGATGTACAGGATTTTATATGGGCACAATATATTTGAAATTTAATGTTTTACTTTTAGTACGTTATGTGATGACTTTAAAATAGGAATTTATTTATGAAGTTCATTTCATTTAATGTTGATGGTACTAAAAGACAACGCATTTTTTGCTGTAAATAGTAAAAATTTATATAAAAGGTTACTCTATGCTGCTGCCTAGTATACCTATGTTAAGTTATGGAAGAAGTAAACTCTATCATAAATATGAGGTTTCATCAAAAAGTAACGAGAATTTTTAAAGTTCGCACGTTTTCCGTTTTCGATTCTGTTCAATGTCTTTTATCCCATTGTTAACACGGTATATATATAGTTGCCGTATTTATTTGGGACTTTTCGAGTAGCTTGGTAGGTTAGTTCTGTTTAATTGGCATAATTTAAGTTACCCACTACTGATCCTGAACCCAACTCACCCTGCAGATTTGCTGGGTTAGTAAATCCAACCCGTCTACTCTCTATTTCTAAACAGTTGTGGGTTTTATTTATTTCTTAAAACTGGTAGAATAAAAAACTTTTAACTTAAAAAGAGTCAATTATAGTACCAATGACGGGAATAAATAACGTGAATTTGAATTTTCCGTCAAATTGTAAAATTGTATCATTTATTTGGAAGTAACCCAGGTTGGTTATAGATCAGTTCAAGATTGAACCTGAAGTTCCCAAATAAATACGGCCAGCGTATGTAGGTTTCATTTATATTGGACGTATTAAAAATGCGACTTCAAAAATATGACTTGGTGTTTTTTTAAGTTTTGTTGGTAGCGTTTCCCGCATAAATTTTTAACTTTACAGAAGAAAATACATTGTTGCCTTTAAGGTTATATGTCGTTTATCTGTCAGTTTTGAAAGCGCAGTCATACCTCTAGAAAACGAAAATCGCCAAAAAGAGTGCGTTTATAGACTTTCTTAAAGACGAATGTCAGTGCGTTTACAGACTCATGAATACACCGAAATAGAAACAATTTATAAAAAAAATAAGTTATTGTGTAAATGATTGTAAATCCTAATGGAGTTTGTTCGTTCCGCTACCCTGCGTCTACCGCAAACCGCGGCGCTGAAATTTGCTGTTCTTTTCGATTCGCGGTTCACTGTAAAGTCACTAGATTCTGTTCGTTCCGTTTTTCTAGTAACTCGCGGTAAAACGCCGCGGCAGCTGGCGGTGATAATTTTTACAGTGTTACATGACTCGGTGGTATAAAAATAATCGGCGGTAATGTTCGCGTCTACATATGAAGTGCCAGTATGACAGTGTTTGACAAATAAATACTAGGAAAAAATTGTTATTTTTTCAATAAGTATGCTATGTAATGTTTCAGTTTTAGAAATTGAAATACATTTATAAAATATATAAATGTCAGTTTCATATGAATTACGATTTGTAATAAGGTAAATTTAAATGATAACAATAGTAAATAATTAAAATAATGGAAAATAGAATAATATATTTTTACTGAGTATCCTTTATATTTTTAATAGTCTGAAGTATCTTCGAAAACAATTCAACGCAAATGGATCGAACAGAAAAATAATTTTTAGTAACTTAAATTATTACCGCCGCGATTGTGATAATGATAATGTTTTAACAACCGTTTTGATTCATATACAAGAAAAAATGGAAATAAAGGATTCATTAATGTCGACTATCGACAATGAGAATAAAAAATAACTGTATCGAAATGCAATAAGGAGCTTTACTCTATTTGACACTTGTCAATGAAAACAAATTTTTCAGTTAGACTGTGTAAAACAAAGACGGAAAACCCCATGTTATGCTTTCTGTCTCTTCATAATATGTATATGAGCGTATTCCAGTTATGTGTATATTGAGTTCAGTGTGTTACAGCTACTGTATTCACTAGACATAGCTCTGTGACTTTTTTCTCTTCCCGAAGACAAAGATGACAACTTTTTGCAGCCATAGAGGGGATAAAGGCAAAATTGTTGAAGAAGTCGAAGGCTATTCCACGAAATGCATTCCACAAGTGTAAAAGTGCATTATATCTATGAGCAATAGAGAATACGTTAGGGGACAATATTAATATTAATGAATAAATTATTCCTTTATGAAACAAATTAAAATTCTTATTATTTTTTTATCAAACCTCTTAACAAATGTAAACCGAAGAGAAAGAAATGTTACAACGTACTCTTATTACTGACAAAAAAATGGTACAAGCAAATTCAAATTCGATTTTTTTTATATAATTTTCTTTATTTATTGACTTTACGGCGAGTCGACGATATAACCATTAAACATAAAATACTATTGTAGGCCACGAGACCAGTAGTTCAGGATCTATTATAAACTGTGAATCCTTAGCCTGATTTATAAATTGACGCTCTGTTTACGCAACGCTATCGTCCCTGTTAACGCAACTTAATATTTAAGATTAATTTATTTATATTATCCCCGTATTTATGTTTATATTGACGTTTTGAAATAAGTACGAGTATATGTAGAATTAGACATTCAATAATAAGTACAGCTAGACACTTCAAAATGGTTATTCATCCATTATTTTTTTAATTCTTAATTTTTGCAGTAAATATACTGTCAAGCAAAAAATATAACCTAAATGGTTGTAAGATATTGTACGCATGCGCGACGCACATCAACATACTTATGTACATAACATAAATTTTTAAATTGATTCTAACGTGAACCGAACGAGAACGTAGTATTGCGTAAACAAAGCGTCAATCTCTAAATTAGGCTCTTACAGTTACAAGAGTCTACACTTACCTGCTGATATAGTTATGTACCAGTCGTATAAGTTATTCAAATGAGTTTAGATTAGCACTGCGTATAATTATCATACGGCCTATTTCACCACCTCCAAAACTGCTACCTAGCTAGAAATTTTATTATATTTAAAAACTGCCTAAACTGACAATGAGCACAAATGGTACCTAGTTGCTAGCGCTCGTCATAAAGCAAGACTTGTATTCTTTGAAATGGTAATTCAAAGAATTTTGATACGTAACCTTAATAACCACGTGACTGAATAGCAGATTTCAGATATCATGCCAATCATATGCTAGAAATTGCTCGAGCAAAATCTAAATAGCAGCAGTTAGCAAACCGTTCACCCACCTAGCTCTAGTAAATGCTAGTCAGAGCTAAATGCATTGAACGAACCAATACTTATGCATTTTGGATTTCACCAAACCTGGCAATGCCAAGCTAGAAATTACTTACGTCATCATTGACATTGGAAATTATGTAGAGATATTATTAGCCCTATTTTGTAAAAACGTTGTTGTTTCTTAGCAACGTTGTTATAGCAAATAACCAATAATAATTGCGGACACTGAATAAAACATGAAAATGACAGGCTTTACATTTGTTTCTATTGGTTAAAATTTATAGCAACGTTGCTAAGACTTAACAACTGCCTTACAAAATAGGGGTGTATTAATAGTTATTATGTTGAGGTAATTATACAAAAATAATTAAATTTTTAATTAAACATCTTATACCCGTTGGAGAAAACAAAATCTTGCTAAGTGGTGCACATTGTGTACATAGAACATTTAGGAATCGGTGGTGAAATTGATCAATATTCTTTCATACTGTAACGTTTTTATTTCAAAGAATTAATATTAATTAAAATAAATGTGCATTTAAACGATATATAAATATTAAAAAGATAATAAACTTAACGATCACTATGATTAAACAAAGATTAAATACTAATTTAAGACTACAAATATAATTAACTAGTTAAATACTGACACTATTTATTTATTAAATAATTAACAACGCACTATTTATTTACAAGATATTACTGATTATTTATTTCGACTATTTAAGTTATTATTTATATCACGTTCCACTGTCCGACCTACCGACCTCCACAGTGTCTATATACTCAACAGCGTCTGTATATTCAACTGCCTGGACATAATTCACACCTTTCACCTCATTGTCTATCTATTTATGTAACTAACTGTCTATCTAATTGTTCTTCTTACGGATTAACTCTCTAATTTCCACAGCCTAAGTATCACCAACTGTCCGTATGCACAACTTTTCAACACCACATCCGAGTATATATATATATATATATATATATATATATATATATATATATATATATATATATATATATATATATATATATACCAGTAACTCCGAGTACTCCACTCGACACCAAACTGCATACGCTTACCACTATACTGCTGTACCACTAAACTTACTGACTCCTTACTTCTATTTATGCTACTGTGTCACTCTGTCACTGTGTAACTCTCGACTGACTGATTTCGCATACACGTACGTCGCTTTTATACTTGCTGTAATATTTTTTTGGAACAGTCTCGAACGTCTCGAACAACATAACACTTATCTCCCCCTTGCTCACACAACTGCCCGCCTCAAGTCGCGCGCTGTACTATATTATTGATCGCCTATCTATGCTCCACCTATTCTCTCACTATTGAACTCTCGAAATTCTATCATAGCCATCGGCTCACACGCGCTGGCTGGGGGCTCGCGGCCCAAGTGTCGTAGATACCTACCCTCTCACGTTACAATACGATTCCTTGAAATTTGCACAAATCTGACAGACAAGTATTAGATTATTATTAAATTATTTTACTTTGTCACATTTTATTTTATTTTCTCGTAATACGATTTCTTTAAGTTTGTCTCAATTCTCAAATCCACCTGGTACAAACTTAAAGTATTTGTAGTAGTAATATGATAGTTGTGACAAGCGATCGTAACTTAGAGTTATATAATCTTCTCTAACGTGATTTGGTCTTCGAGACGAAATCGCAGGGGACGAGATAAAGCTGCATCCTCGGCGTCGGTTCCGTCGCTGTGGTCGCCTTGCACTATTTGCCTTTCCCTTTGCCCATTGCCCTCCTTCCAGCTGTTTTTATTTTCGTTTAGTATTCCACTTCCGTTCGTGACAGTTTTTTGCGTGCGAAGTAAAAACTATGTGCATATTTACAGTTTTAATACCCCCAGCGTACAGAAAAGACATTCTTTACTTTGTCTTTTATTGTATGCCCATAAATTAGTATGACGCCGTGTCGTTCTCAAGTAAATATGCGAACCGTGGGGGTAATTATATTTCTGGACTGTTTTACTGAAATACGCGAACGTTTTTCACATTAAAATGGGGTTTATAGTCTGAATGTGATATTATTACAACCTAAATAAATGTCACCATACATTGTTGCATTGCTTGATTTAAATATTACAGTCTGTAGGGGAACATGCTTTACATTTTTTATTCTACTATTTATCAGATGGTAAGGGTGACTGGAATGTATGTTTTCATAAATTTTTATTCTAATTTTGAAGCAACATGTGTACAAGCCAAAGTTTTATTTATTAAGCTTAGCTTTTATACGAACATAAATTAAAATACATAATTTAGATTTCCTCAAAAAAGTTTTGTTTTTCATTGTTTACATTCATAAAATATATTATTACCGTTTCATTCATGATTTCCTTCATAAACATTCGCGGGTCTGATTTCGTGACATCATAGTTTCACACAAACATACAAACATATGGACCAAATCTCAATTTTCACCATTGTAACAAGATGTGAAATGATAAATTTAAAGACGTTTTTTATTCATAGCGGCTCCTTCCGTATTTTATTAAGCACTCCGATTACTTGTACTATGTTCCGTAATTCTACCAAAAAACCAGTATCTTGATTCCCGGGTACAACATGGTTCCTGAATATTTTCATCTATTTCGGGACAGATTAACATTGAATTATATGCCATTTAAAGCTGACACAACCTAACAAAAATTAAAATTAACCAAATGAATGATAACGTTGAATAATGTCAATAAAAATAACACAATCAATATATCAAATATAAATAATGTTTTTATATTTTGCGTTCATAATGAAGTCATTACGATACGCAATTGCGTATCGTAATGACATTTATTTCGATACGCAATTTTTTGGTTTAGACGGTTGGTAGTAGATGACGTTTCTTTAACCCATTTTTACAAAACTTATTTTTAGTTAATTGTCAATTAATTGTAATAATATAATGTCGAAATTATTATTATTTTTTATTTAGGGAAGATTATTTACATGAAAATGTACAAATGATTACAAATATAATCACAAATTGAGTAAGTAAATGTTATTGTAGAAGGCGCAAAATATAAAAAATAGTATAAAGAACTCATTTTATAAGACTTTCTTTCGCACTTGTCAATTTTTCTAAATTTTGACGCATGCGAAAAATACATGTCTTATAAAACACGTTCTTTAATATACTATTTCATACTCACATCTATAATAATTATTAGTAATTCCACTAAAAATGATAAAAATCTGGTCGAATCAGTTGTGTTACGGAACATACTATTGATGTAATTGCTGTATGTAGGATGGTTACATGTCAGCTGTCCTTTTCTAGCTGTCAAAACGCTGACATTTTGGCAGTTAGGCAATTTTCAGTAAAAGTAAAAAAATGGAATCTGTGACAATTTTTTCTCAACGTATTTTGAATCACTATTATGCTTTAAATTAAATATATCACGCTATCACACTATGAACAAGATAAATATTTGACAAATGTTAAATAATTAATTTAACAGAAACGTCTGTAGTATTTAACATATTATAATATTTTATTCACATCGGTTACGCTCGTTTAACCATATGTAACCCAGTTACCTGAATAAAAAACGTCTTATATCATATCACTTGTCAATGTCATATTATTTGGCAAGTGTCAACAGCGCCAAATTCGTATTGTATTGTTGTTTTAATTACATTATACTATTTTTTCATATTCTCTTACTATACTTCGTTTCACATAAGAAAAAAGGGTTAGGAAGATAGATGCAGTTTGAAATTGTTGTTTGATTGGATAATATCGGGATATTCTCCAATCGAAAAACAAGATCAAATTGCATCTATTACTGTTTTCTTACGCGAAATGAAGTATTGATTTTTAGTTCGATTTTCATCCGAGTTTAGTTCGATTTTTGTAACATATAGTCGTGTAGTATCGATTAATTCCGTATATTTTCGTGTACGTTTTCTGTTTTTCTGAAAATGACAGTTTCACAATTTTATATATATATATATATATATATATATATATATATATATATATATATATATATATATATATATAAACCATGGATTACACTTTTTTACCCTTCAAGTCGTTGTTAAGTGTTGGTAACACTGTCTGTCATATTATACGCATGCGAATGGACCTATTAAATTTTTATGACTCTGTGACGTCATTTTAGATTCGCCATCTAGTGGAATTTTTCTGAATCAATGGGTGGGTGACACCGTGTTGCCAAAATACGAGAATGATATAAAATAAATTTTTGCCTATTAAAAATAATGAAGAAAACGACAAAAAATTAAATAACATTTTCTGTATTACAAACAGAAATGTATCCAATAATAAAATTATGTAAAATTTATGTTTTATCAGAGATTATAATATCGGGTCTTGAGCAAATCATTTGACAATTATTCTACTTACTGTCACAATTCGATTGTTTAGGTATAATAAATTTGCAAGTTTGAAGTGCAAATATGCAGGAATATATAAAAACAAGAAAACAATTTTATAAATATTGTTCAGTATGTAATAATAGGTAGATCATCGCTCATCGCAATTGTTGTTCAGAATAGTGCCATTATATCCTCTTTTCTTATTTTTATCTGTTTTTCCTTTCTTTTTAAAGTGTTCATCGCATATATTATACCTAAATTTATTTGGACTTCTTATTTTGTTGTACATGTATTTGTTGCCATATTTTAAATTTAAATGTTCTCCACCATATCACCTACCTGCGCTAAAAGTCAACTGCGCACTATGCACATCTCACTTTTATTAATATCTCTCTCTTTTAATTTAATAGGTCCATTTAGTATGAAACTCTGAAGATAAAATATATTTCTGATCTAGAATCCAGTATAAAAATTGAACGAAACTCTGATAAAAATGACAGATTCACATTGTACTAGATAACAATAAATTCTCGATTCTAGATAAAAATTGTATAATGTAATTCAAGCTTTATGCACAACCAATATTGTCAACATTCACTTAATCCATACAATATCACAATTTCTCACTCATTTATATCAGACTACAATAGGGTAGTTGCAAGATTTTTTTTACCTCTCGCTAAGAGAGGTATTGTATTCATGCTAAAAATCGCATATCCAGATTTTAATGAATAAGCACGTTTTAAGGTCCCTAGAATCCGATTATAACATTTTTACGATGATGTCCGTATGTGTGTGTGTGTGTGTGTGTGTGTGTGTGTGTGTGTGTGTGTGTGTGTGTGTGTGTGGGGATGTGTGTGTGGATGTTGGATTCACTATATCTCAAATACTATAAGACTTGAGACATTTTTAACTACGGATTCCTCAATCTAACAATAATGGGAAGAGTCCAGTCAGTTTTGGTAACAATTGGATAACCGGAAGTAGTAGTTACAAGAAAAAAATCATCTAAATATTATTTATCAAAAATTTATGTAAATACTTATATTAAAGAACGTTAAATTCTTTATTCGATAAATATAAATTCATTACTATATCTTCTATAGATTTAGAGATAAAGAAAGGCATATAAAATAATTTGATGTAAAAAATCTCAGATCAAACTACTGCAAGGCAAGAAATTCAAATGTTTGTAATTGACACATATATGTCACTGTCAAAAATATTTGTATGCCTCTGTCAAAAATATTTGTACATTATTACGAAGATTATGAAAATAATAAAAAGTCAACAACGCAAATGAATATACGTAAAAAAGAATATAAAAGGAATTTGCGAAAAAATGACGAATATAAAGAAAAAGAGAAGGAAAGTAGAAAAAGAAAATTTCAGGATATTGAATATAAAGAAAATGTATGTATTGTACATAATTTATTTTAAATTAACCCATAGATTTTGCAAATATATGTGAGAATTATTTTGTAGTGAGACATGAATATATGTATTCTGGCGAGAGGTTATGTGTTGGTCACATCAGATTTTTATTTATAAAATAACATTATATCCTCTTAATTTTGTTTATTTAAACTGTTGAAGATACGTCATGTTGTATTGAACGTCAGAATGACAGATGGCACATGTGACATATGACATATGTGACATATGACATATGTGACATATGACATATGTGACATATGACACATGTGACATAACATAATATATATTCTGTGTATATCAATACACCCAAGAAAATGTTCATGTGTTATATATTAACGTTGCCATGTAACGATGGCATATTGAATAATATTGTTAATAAGTAATGACAGCCATTTTGTATTTCGATATAATAAAACCTAAGTTATCATAGTCCTGTGTTATTTCAATCCATCCACAGTACCAGCTCTATCCACAGTACTCGCTCTAACATAAACATTATTTCTTGGAGTTTTTCATACATTTTTTGCGATGATATACATTTCTTTAAAAAATAAGTATTTTAAAATAATTTTACTCGTAAAAATTGATAAATTATAGCTGCTATACATTTGTTAAAGATATATATATATATATATATATATATATATATATATATATATATATATATATATATATATATATATATATATATATATATATTTAAAAAATAATTTTACAAATTGATAAAATATTAGCAGTGATGGCTGCGCATAGCTACTCTATTTATCAAAATTTTTGTAAATTTATACCTTTGTAGACGTTTTCAGCTGAAAAACGGTACTTTATCATCTACCGTTCGTAGCACCCAACAATATTACATACAACAAAAACTATTTTCCAGCTACAAAAAGTTGCAAAAAACTTTATATTCTTGAATGATCGCACAAAATATCTTGTAAATTATTTACGCACTAGACATGAAAATTGTCCTTCGATAGTGAAGGTCGACTTGAATAACACTATTTTTTCCGAAGCTCGCAATAAATCATAAAAATAGATAACGAAATTTTTGTACTTTTTTTACGATGAGATGATGAGAAAATCAACTGCACATTGAAAGGCAAATATTACGGACGGTTAAGAGTACAAGTTTATATAATTGACCCGAAAGCGAATTACACAAGGTAAGAGCATTACAAATGGACATTGTAATTTGGGTTTTTCATATTATTTTTCGGCTGATATTTATTGAATCAGTATTTTAAATGAATGATCAGTGTGAAATAATCAGTAACTTATAATAAAAATGCAATTTAACCTATCTTACCTAAGCACATCTAATCTAAACTATCTTTAACTAACCTTACCAAAACTTAACCTAACCTAATCTGAGCTGGACAAAATAGCTGTATTCTTTTTGACCCAATTAAAACTCATCTCAGTATATAACTGAGTTGAGATGAAGTGGGTTGTGATGTGTGCAAAAAGAATAAGTTTAATTCCATTTTATCACTTTCTTTTTTACCGATAGTATTTGCTGTAACAGCTGTCAAAATTCTTATTTTTTGATATATGATATGGATAATGTAGAAAATATATTACTGTAAGTATATCTGTATGTGAATTGATGTGAATATAAAATTTGTTGTATTATATAACCTTAAAATGCAAACTGAGTATTTCAAATTATTTTGAGTTTTGTAAACTGGTAGTGTAGCATCGGAAAAGGGGGAAGTGAGTTGACTCAGAACAACTAAGATCAGTTGTGTCGAAAAGAACAACGATTTCGTGAATTTATCTGGATCTGAGATGAGCTGAGATTTTGTTCAAAAAGAATACAGCTAATATTTATATTTACTGATCATTTATTTTACAAAATATTAATCATTATTGTAAAAAAAATACTGATCAATTAAATATAATAGTTCGTACAACAAGATTGGATATGATGTCCATATCGCATGAGGTTAGGTTAGTCATAATTTGAAGACGATATGGACATTCCACTCGACTTGTACAGCATACTTTTTCTACGACTAACGAAATGAAGGAAAATGCGAATTATAGAAATTTTATTGAACATTATTAATGTCATTTTATGTACTTGTTTTCCTAGGCTATCTTTTATTTATTAAGTATATGATACAATGTTTTTATATACTACTTACGATTTTTCTAGTTTATTTAGCTTATAATTACATTTCATTAAAATATTATTAAATCTTTCACACTATTTTTGTATATTCTGAAATTATTATTATTTCATAATCACATAATGTAATTTATGTCTTACTAGTATATTATTGTACTTTAATGACATAGATACGAGATACGATATACAGTATTTAATACCCGCGCGTGTATTATTTTATATTATAAGTCCTAGGGCATTAAGAGTTACCACGGTAATACTAACAACCAACTGTCATTTTTTATTCAATTCTCTGGATTTTAAGGTAGATGCATGAACGCACCCTAGCTCAATGCAACAATGTAATAATCTCAAAAGTCAAAATGCGATATAATAGTATCAAAATCTGATTTATTTGTTATCTTATACATTTACTTATTATATAAACATGAACTACTACAATGAAAATTAAAAGGTTAGTAACGAATAAACTCCAATAGTGCTATTATTTGGTATCATTTACACTAAAATTGCAGTTATGAAATGATCCCGTAAAAGTAATACTGGACGATTCTATTGATTCAATAGTTGAAGCAGATGTAGAAGGCTCGCCAGACAACATCTTTGAGATTTTATTTTTTGAAGAAATACTATCTTCTAGATAACCCTCCGCAACAGCTGTACTTCTCCATCCTCCATGGCGTTTTAAAACTGTCATACTAGCCCCTGCATCTGCTAACAATGTTGCAGAAGTTCTTCGCAAGCAGTGGCCTGTATATTTAAAAGCATCCTCCAAATTCAAGTAACTTGCAATAGTGCTAGGAATCTTCCCGAATGTGTTCTTGCCTACAGGCTGTACAGTACAGCAACCGTTTCTGTAATTTAAGAAAAATCTTTTCTGGGCACAACCTTGCGGTCGTAACGACGCATATTCTTTTATCAGTTTCAAACTATTCATTTCTTTCTCTTCAATAATTGTAAAAACTCGCTTCTTATCAGTCTTTGTTTCAGGAATATTTACAACAAAGACTGTGCCTCTATCTTCAATATGATCAACTAACATATTCACCAACTCTTGTCGTCGACATCCACCAAATATACCAAACAATAGGGCAACTTTAATCATCAGATATGTTTTATTCGGTGCTTCATGAATGAACTTTAACACCTCCTCTCTAGTTAGAATTTTAGACATTTTCGCTTGATATCCTTTAGAACTTTGCTTAAAATATTCTCCCAACATAGAAAACTTTCCAATATTGATATTCTTTTTGACTATCATCGTCTTCTTTAACATGGAATATTTAGTCCACAACGAACTTGGGGAAAATGATTCTGACTATAAAAAAATTATTACAGTAATATTATAACAAAAACGTTCATCAACATACCAATTCCTCGAAATATCCGAGTAACACAGTCTCATTTATAATTTCCACAGAGTTATTTACCATCCAGTTTTCAAATTTATTGTATTCTTTATCGTACATGTCTTTAGACTTCTTGAGCAACAAATTTTCAGTAGCTTTTGCAGCTTGTGCCAGTATTTTTTCAGGAATTACACTAAATTGATTGTTCATCTTGACGCAGTGACAGAAAAAAGGAAAAATTTTTGTTGTTTACAAAAACAGAGTTGTACTTAGTTACCGCATTTATTTATTCATGCCTACATTCTTAATTTTTTTTAATCCATTTTATTTATTATTTATGTTAGAAAGATACATTAGTAAGACATAAAATATTGTATGCACCACGGGTATTACTTGATGTTTATAGCCCTCGGGCCATTTATAAACCCTCGGGCCAAAGGCCCTCGGCCTTATAAACTATAGCCCTCGGACGGGCATAAACATCTTAGTACTACCCTTGGTACATAAATAACTATTAGTTAATTGTTATTAATTCATATCTCTTTTTATATGGAAAATATTTCCATCTAAAATTGACAACATTGAAATGTCAAATGTGACATTTATATCGATCTTCTTCATAATTTTGTAATAAATGAATAGACAGTTGCCTAGGTCACACGATTTGATATTCGTGGATTTCATTTCCATCCTACAATAGATATGAAATTATATCCGTTCAGTTAAATAGAATTGCCTATATATCCATTCTGCAGATTGTGAAGACATGATAAGTTTTTAAGTGGGAGTAGCAAAACTTTATTTTTCTGATTTCGCATAAATATGAACGTTTCAAAGTTGAGAATACTGACAGTTTGAATAAACATTTGATACTTATTAAATTTTTATATTAACTTAACAGTTATTTATAAGTTAAGTTATAGATACTTAAAATTTGTAATTCGGTATTATCTTATGATGTTAAATCTATACTAAATACCCTGAATTTTAATTAAAAAAAATGCTTCTCTTATTTTATTATATAAAAATCCAGTAATTTTAAATTGGAAATGACAACTTGAATGACAGATATGTGTTTGTACAAAGTTTAACTTTGTAGCAATGTTGTTGATTAAAACAAACTAGACTTTGTAAATCAAATAGGAAATACTAGATTATTAAATGTTAATTGTGCCAAACTAAAAGAACAGTATATAATATTGATCACCCACGCTTAGATGTGATTCATTCTTTTAGCACGCTTATACACCTGAAATAATATCCTTTTTATGTTTTTTATATCATTTACCAGATTTATACGATGCAGTGCTCGATATTCGTTTAAAAATAGCGAGGTCTTTTAAGTTTGCCAGAGAATAATGTACTATTGGAGAAAATAGATGTTATTGCAACAATGAAGAGTTATCAGTGTGAGGAAAAAATAATGGGAAACAATCTTTAAAGAATGCGATTCCGATAGCACTGGAGAGAATTTATGTGGTGGAGATATGACACATTCTGTGAGTTTTATTTCCTCTTGAGTTGGGTAAAAACAATTGGCACAACTATAAGCGGGTAATAGTTCATTACTCTTATCGGAATCCCGCCATTCCTTACGCGATCCGCGAAAGAAGCCGCCATTATTCTGGTTTTTACCGCGAGTGTACTCGGGACTCTCATCCGTCAAGTCATAGGTCACAGGCTCAGTGAGCTTCCGTTCGGAGATATATGTAATAGTTAATCTAGAGACGACCTGCAAGCAAGCTTGATGTCTATTTTCAACTCAAAGTACTACAACGTACTATTTATTTCCTTTTGATTAAAGGTGCGTTCACAAACGAAAATTAGGTTTATGGTTTTTATTTAGGTTTAAGTAAGTCAATTACTGAGTTTACATGCAGTTTTGAAACCGTTTTTAAAACGTTTTTAGTTTTGAAAACGACATGTATACAGTGTCAAAACGGTTTTGAATTATCTCAAACCAAAACTAAAATTCATGGGTTGTACTTGAAAACTAGTTTCAAAACTACTCATGTAAACACTTAAAATTCCGTTTCGATACTGCGCATGCGTACAGAGCAGAACGTTTCTGTCGCTTTGTGTTACTAACCGTCAAATAAACTGACAGTTGTGTAATTTTAGTGCGTAGTGGTACGAAGTATAAAAAATAATTGGAATAACAGTAAAACGAAGTATTTGGAGTAAAGAGGATCTGTCACTTACATCAGCTAAATGCGCATGCACCGAAACTGATTTCAAATCAATTTTTAAACTTGTTTTGAACACTGCATGTAAACAGTTTTGTATAATTTTGACTGAAAACTGAAACCATTTTCAAAACTGCATGTAAACGTAGTAATTCATAAATGTAAGTTTAAATTACCTGAAAATTAGTTTTGATATGTAGAGACATCTGTGTGACTACTTCAAAAACAAGATTAAAATATCGGTAGAGCAGTACCCAACAAGAAACCTGTGCGCTGTGAAACTGTCATTCGCTTGGCATTATTAGTTATATTTCAACAATTAAGTTATGACAGTCTCTATGTTCTCGCATTTGTTTAAAAAGTCGAATCCACCAAGTGGGTACTAAATAAAGATGGGTGTATACAGGGTGTCTCACAACTTGCGCCCCAGAGCGAATGAGGAAACACGAGACTGCACTCGGATGTGTAATTTCGAAGAAAAAAAATCTAGCTTAAAAGATATTCGAGAAAAGACGTCTTAAAATTGACCAATCAGAGACCTACACCTTTAGCGTGTGTTTGCCGTAATTTTACGGTACTATGGTTTTATACAAATCAAATCTTCTTTAAAATGTATGGGCGACTGTAGCTTTCGAAAAATGTCAGTGTCAAATTAAATTTGACAAGGTGAATAAAAAAAGGCAAATTCTTACCATGTATTCAGACGCTGATTACTTAGAAATGATTATAATTTCCGGAGAATGTGGACGTAACGCCAGAGAGGCAGCACGAGTCTATTCGGAACGTTTTCCGGATAGAAATCTTGTGGATCATACAGTGATATTGAGAGCCATCGTAAGGACGCATGAGACCGGTCAAGTTATGCCAGATCAAATGACAATAATATTTTCGTTTAACACATTTTACACAGCTGCTACAACACGTTGCACTGTACGATATAAATGATGATCTCGGATGACACCTTCGCTAACCTAAATTTGTTGACAGTGAAAAGTCAACTCTAAAGTGTTAAAATTACAGCAAGTGAAACAAATTTTGTAACTCCCTAGTAGTATTTTTAAAACCTACCAACCAGTTTTATTTTGTATTAATATCACCACACCCCAAGATATCCTTCCGGGATTGGTGGATTGAAAAGTCTTGTAACTCCGTTATGCAAGCAGCCGCAAATTATTTTCTTCTATTTGTTGGCAACCTATTGTCATCGGCAAGTGTCAGTTTCGTCTGGGGAGCGAGTTGTGAGACAGCCTGTATATCTACATCATTTCAGACTCGTTCTCATTGGTGAAGTTTGTGACGTCAAACTAAATCATAAACATAAAGTTTGGACCTTGCAATGTTTAGCTTTATGATTTGGATTTAGAGATCCTAAATTCTGAAGTGTTAATGGAGTCATAACATAATATGCGGCCAAAGTTTTTAAATCTAAAGTATAAACCATAAATCTAAACCTAATTTTCATTTATGAATGTACCTTAACAAGCACCATAAGCAAGTTTGGAGAACTAGTTTATGTAGGTAGTAGTGACAACAAAGTAGTGAAGACCGTAATGGGCCAAAGATTAAAAAAATGTTTAAACAAAGGATTGCTTTATGAAAATATTAAAATATTTGGAAAATTGGGAAATGATCGGACACACAGTCTAATGTAAATAATTTATTTCCTGGCCTACGTTTCGACTGTTACTACAGTCTTCCTCAAGAAGTAGTAACAGTCGAAACGTAGGCCAGGAAATAAATTATTTACATTAGACTACGTGTCCGATCATTTCCCAATTTTCCATTCTGCTACCAGTCGATCATCGTACTACAAATTAAAATATTTATTACTGCTTTTCGTCTTATTTATGTTTTCAATAGTTGTCATCTATTGTTTTGCTAATTCTTGTATTTGAAAGCTCGGGATTTTTTTAAATTAAAAATTGACTGTTTCAATATCTTCAAACATTTTTATTATTCGGTGTACAATAATGGATTGAAAAATTCGTGGCCTAACACAAAAGATATTTAATAGTACATTAAAATACAAGTATCATAAGGCAATCTATTAACGTACGAGTCCAAGTTTGGAAAACGAGCCGCTAGACGAGTGCGTTAACAGGCCTTATGATACATGTTTTTTATATTATTTTTTCTATTGAGGAAATTTTACATTTAGATTTTTTTTAAAAGGACTTGTCAAAAATATGTCTTAGTGTTTTTTTGTCAGTTATGTTGGTAGCGTTTCCCGCTAACAATTGAAATTTCACATTTTGATAATTTGTGTATCATTAAAATATTGTATCAAGCATTATATAATTATGGAAGAGGAAAACCAATACTTACAATGTACTCCACCGGTTTATTAATGAACCACCCGATTTGACATATCTTGTAATAAAGGTAAATTTATCAAATAAAGAATCGGGATCGCTGGTTTCTCTTAGTTATTGTCATAAATAAAACTTTTTAAATAATTACAGACTTTAATGAACAATTTATTTATCTACACTTTTACATTCCACCATTATGTTAACGCATCCACTGCTCAGTTACAGATATAACAGCAACAGCTGTTCTTACATTCTTCAATACAAAACATATGTTGTATTTGTATATGGCACTTATGTCTAAATCACATTTAAAAATTTAATATTCGAACAGTTTGCCTCGACGTGGAACTGGAAATCATGGATCGTAAAATTTTCATATTTACTGGCAAGTAGCCACAAATTGAGTTGACAATGTCAACATTTTAAGTAACGTGCACCATACATTTCAAAACCTGCCTGATATAACAATACAATCAGCTGAAAATTGCAATATTACCATAAAATTAAATTGTAATAAATAAAACTTACCGTTTAAATTGCTTTGACAAAGTAAATTTGAGCGCATTGTTTCTTGTTTAATAATTTTTTAGTTTAAAGATTTTAACTTCACAGATTCTTCTTTCTGACTTACCCTGAACTGCTACCTATTGGTTGTTTTAGCTTTAAATGCATTAACATTCGATGTCTGCTTGTTGTAGATTACAATTCATTCTCAACTCTTGAGCATGAAATCATTTAGCGGTGTTGTGAAATATAGTCTCATATTAATACCAACACGGTATATCGTTGTTTCTTTGTAAAAAATACAAAAAGTAATGCGTTTCGTTCTGTAAAAAGTTTAAATAAATTGAAGGCATTATTTCCCGTCCGTGAGTAGAAGTCGGAATCAAGCCTGTAGCCCATCTCGGCGCGTCACAGGTGTACAACTCAGAGAAACTATTTCCAAAGAATTAGAAGGAAAGCCAAAAGAAACGTTAAGACTACAACTCTATCTTCATTTGTCCCAGCGAAATGTCAATACCCTTTTCACCAGGTTTTCTGATTTCGGCAATTTCCTACAAATGTCATTTTGATCCGCACAGTTATAAGTGCCGGTCATTTATTTTCAAGTTCCACTCCGGTGCCTAAAGCGAAAATAATTTCTACCGCAAATGAAGAGAGTTTTGTTAGAAATGAAATTGCTTTTGCTAACAACACTCAAATACATTATCAACCAACTGCTTTTCATCACAAATCATTCAGTACCATCAATATCGAGAGATACACAAAGTCAGAAATATGTTTTATCAAATGTCACCATTGATTCTTCTTAGATGAAAGGAATATATTTCTGAAGCTTTACAAAAATATGAGTGACAACTTCATAAAAAATATAACTATGTTTATAATAATTTCACTGTAAAGATATATTGAAAGATTATTGAATTTTTATATTTATTTTATTTTTTTATATTTCAGATATCTAAATCTGTCAAATTAATGAAAATTTAGTAAATAACGTTGTCATTCTATAATATATTTAATAGAATATATTTAATAGAAAGCAAAATAATACTGAAATGTTCCTTCAATAATGATGATTGCAAAATAATTGAGAGGTATGGCTGAGTGTGCTTAACAGATGTCAAACTTGAAAATTATTTACAAATAACGCAAAAAATGTTCACTTTTCCAAGAGTACCAAGCAACTTTGATTGTTTATGAGATGTAACCTGATAAGCGCCGTCAGTGGTACAGATACAGTGAGTTAAAAAAAATACAGTTGGTTATGAACAGAGAAACGTATTTCTGATTCAATTCAAAAGTCAATTTGTCTAAATTATTCTTGAAATGTAATTTTAAAGAGAAAGGATAATAAAGAAGGACACAGTATATTGCTATCCGCCGTTTTTTAATTTATTTTCATTTCTAAAATAAGATTCGAGAAGAAAAGCTTTAGAAAACATATTTGACAATATCTCGTGTCAAATTGGCATACTTTTAAATTAAGACATACGTTTCTTGTTCATAACCTACTACGAGTTAGGTTTTTTAACACTATGTCGGCATTATGGAAATCTACGAACAAAATTTCATTTTCTAAATAATTTGATAATAATGTTTGAATGTCGTTCTAATTTGATAAAATGTACATACATAATTAGAACTTACAAAAAATTGTACTCTGTAATCATTAATTTATATCTGAAAGATTTAAATTAATTCAAAAACTCTCAGAAGGATCTAAAAACATAAAATAATATTTTCTGTGAAATTTGGTATTCTCTCCAATCCAGTGTTTTTAAATTTTCTTTTTTACAAAACCCGCATTTTGCATAGCGATCTAATATACCTATCGAAGACATACTCAGGTAACTAGATATGTCTTTTTGCGTCTCGTTTTATGTATCTTGCGATATACTAAAGGGTCGGAATCTGCAATTTAAAAAGAAAATGATCATAAATATTTTCTTTTTTTGTTATTAAAACTCTAGTTAAAACTTCTCGAGTAGTTACTTCTCTAAAAATTAAAATTATTTTAAGAAGATAAGAAATACAAAATAATCATCAATGATTACACTTTTTTTTACACTTCATATATTTAAGGTTAAACGCAAATGAGTAAATTTCATTTTTAAATTCACGGGCCTTCAATACGAAAATATCCTTATATCGGGTTGAAACATAATTTCCTAAATTCGAAGGCAACATGTTTTTCGTGGTATATAATAATAGTCATCTTGTGGATTTTAGAAACTTAAATTTTGCTCATATTTTTCAACGTCGGATACGATCTTGAAAAACAATGATAATCTTGAACCGATGATCGGCTATTTACTGAATCGGAAGAATGGAAAATAATAGGACACGCAGTCTTACATAAATTATTTCCCATTGTTCCAAAACAACGATGTTCAAATGATTTTATTTAATACATTAGTGCTTATAAAATGGGATCCATTTGCTAAATAAGTATATATAAGTATATCGGACAATAAACGATGATTGTAAAATGCTTTCAGTACCTATAATTTGTATCGTATTACTACTATCTTTCTAACTTAATTTATCATTAATGTTTTCTTTTTCTTTTTTCGTCTTCCCCAAGCAGTATTAAATGTCAAAGCTTTGTGTTTGGTAAGAAAGCCAGTTTGATATTTAGCCGGCAGAAGCGTTTATAGCTTCCACTTCCGGTGTCCAGGCGCAGTGTAGTGTATCCTGTTAGGGTCCGGTGAACTTAACCTGTTCGACCCTTCCACTTAACCCTAATAATGTGAATGTTATCTGCTTCTTAGTCCTTAGAATGAATGCTCTGATGAAGCCTGATTTCGAGTAATACCCATCTTGGAGTTAAGACAAGAGCACTAGATGTGTTTGACTTTTGTTTTTTTGCTTAAGAGCATCAACTGAAATTGGACTCCTTACCCTCTAACACAAATACGAGGGTAGATTTGTGGGCATTAATTGTTATAGCAACATTGCAGGGCAAATGTCAATTAGGTCAATGCTTTATGGGTATTAAATTGATTAGGATCGCTGTAGATATTAGCAGATGGTATCATGAGTGATTATACAGTATTAGATATCTCAGTGAAAGCGATACAACCATATTTATTAATGTAAATTTCTTTTTAAAAATATTTTATTCTTTTACGTTGCACGTAACCTAAATTCCTTGACAAAAGTATATAGATAATATTTTCTCTTCTATGACATTGTTTTGTTATTTATTTATAATTTTCCGATATTAAAAAAAACATAATTTGAACATATGTAGCAGAGTAGCATATATTATTAACAAATGAAAGAAGGATTAAAAATTAATAAGAGAACGAAACATGTAATATAAAATATATAATTATATATGTACTTTAATATTTTATCATGAACTACATTATGTACTTCTTTCACAGTAAAACAAAAATTTTAGGACCTATATGCCAATTATTTAACATTGTTTTTTTTAAAATTAATTTATAGAAGGGCGTTTATTAGTGCCTCTTATTAATGAATGATATTCTTAATAAAGATTTCAATATAAATAACTATAACTACGACTACTAAACAATAATATCAAAGTTAATAACATAAAATTAAAATTTTCTCTCATGTAACTAATGCGTCGAATATTAATAATCTCAACTGCACTCAAGCGTTAATATGTCTTGATTATTAATCACTTTTTTTATATACATGATAATAATAAATATTAACTATCGCCCTTTAATATTTCAAAACCACACTTCTGGTGTTTTTGCTTTTTACAGTCCACTCAAAATGTTTGCTTTTATTGATTAGATTAGCATTTCATCAAAATCTGCGAATTCATATAACGTACAGGTTTTGTTTTTCGATGTTTATTTAGAAACATGAACAAGTTAATCTTTGATGAATGTTTTGAAAATTATCATTCATGTGTTTGAAAGGATTATAAATACAGAAAACTGCAATTTAGTGATATTTTTAATCCTTATTCATTCTTTGGAAACATAATTTCTAGTAAAAGCGTACATTTTATAAATAGTAAAAAACAGTTTTCTACTATCGCAAGAAGGTAGGCTTTTCGAATATTATTTTATTACAGAAGCTGAATTATAATTGCAGACCAAAGTTCTTTGCGGACCATTGTTAATGGTTTAGATTAGACATTCAAAATTGACGCATTTATTAAAAATTTTGTAATACTTAATTAGCTGTTTCAAAAGCAATAAAATTCTGAAATAAAATAAAATAAAGGGAGTCGTGTTATTCCACAAGGTGCAACTTTCTGCGGACACTTAGGTTTTGGACGACATATACTTATATCTCGGACATTCATGATTCCTGCGATTTTCAATTTGAGCTTTCTAACCTCCCTCATAAACTTTTCGAGATAAAAGAGCCCAGAAATCTTCTACGGGACGAGTCTGGGGAAGGTTAAGGGGATTGTTGTTTCGCGAAACAAATGGTTCGTTTTGATCTGTTAGCCAATTTTGAGTTTTTGTTGCATGTTCTCGCCAGAAAATAAAATGATCCCAAGCGGTCTATTCTTCAATCAAATTAACCAATTTTGTTAGACAATTATCGATGCACCTTTGATTATCCTGGGCTTCACCTCATTCGGCCCACGTAAGGTCTGGATACACCCCCTAATGGACATAGCGCACCATCCCAACAGGGCCGGCCCGATAGGTGAGGCGGCGAGGCGACCGCCTCAGGCGCCGGTTTGAAATAGGCGCCGAAACGACATACTAAAAATATACAATTTAGTAAACAACTGAAAAATTTATTAATAATTTAATGCACTTATAACGTTTGTAAAATTATATTAAATATAATTACAACCGATTCTTCGTTTGCCACTGAGCATTCTAACATCGTTTGCCTTTTTTGTAGCGATAACATACGAAGCGAAGTACAAGAGAAAAAAATTGAAAAATAATTTTTTCAATTTTAAACGGAGTACCTATTAATTGTTTGGATGATTTAAATTTTAAACAATTTACAGTTAATGTTAAACGATGACGATGAAGCCGATATATCTGCAATTGATCTCAATGATGAACTAATAAATATTTGTCTAATTTTATCAAAGGTATTAAAAAAAGCACAAGGAAATTGAATTTAATTTGTAAATATGATATTCAATGTAGGTACGATTATATTACCAAACGTTGTTATAACTTTAAGAATACTTTTAATATTCCCGGTAACTAGCAGCAGCAAAAAGCTGAACATACATTTTCGAAAGTGAAAATTATATAGAATTATTTTCGAAAAAGAAAGACAAGAACGACTAAATGATCTAGACATAACTTCCATAGAAGCAATAGATAACAAAACTATAAAGATTGTTATCAAGCTATTTGTGGTAAAAACAGCTCGAATAATTATTTAATAAATACTTTTTTACTATGTAGTTCTGTTTTAAATGTTTTGTTCCTTCTTGATGTTCAATTACTTTTTTGAAATATTAAATATATTTTGAAATACATAAAAATTTCTTGTTAATTAAGCCATAATTTTTCTCTTACACCCGTTGCCATATTAATTTGACTATGGTATTTCAAAATATTGAGATGGGTCACGTGAAAATAATAAGTAGATGAGGTTTTCTTTTTGATCAATACAATTTTCGTTCTTGCTTTTATTGTTAATCAATAACAATATGAGTTTTTTTTTTAATTAAAAGGCGCCGTTTTGAAACTTGCCTCAGGCGCCACAAGGTATCGGCTCGGCCTGCATACCAACACCCTTATCTGCGAATTTGGCTTTATGTTTATATCTGACGTTAGGGACCTTTAGAATATGTCAGTATAAAAACCATCGTTTCCCTTAATTTCGGAGTTGCCCAGTGAGAAGTCCGAGAAATCGATATAAATGTGCAAAACCCAATTCTAGGAGTCCGTAGATAGTTGCGCATTGGGGATGAACACGGCCCTCTTTATTTATTTTAAGTTCATAATTTTGTTGCATATGATACAGTTAATTATTAAGTGCCGTTTTCATAAAAGAAACAACTTTACCTTTACTGTAACGCTTTAAATTAAAATTAAAGTTGAGTTCGTTTTCATTATATAACTGTAACACTATAGAGAGCACTGTAGCATTACTTTAAAATAAAGATAAAATCTTAAAGTAGTTTCAATTAAAGTCTTAAAGTGAGGCTAATTATGAAAACGGCCCTATGTATTGTAAAACTTTAAGTAAGTGATTTTTTTAATTAAAATGTATAAAATATATTTGAGAAATGTATTTACATTAGGTCAAGTTTTGTAGAAATCAATCCCGATTGTGAAGTAGAATAAATTTCCTGCCATTCTCATTGTATTTCTCTCCCCTGTAGCAATTTGACAGTCGGCCACTTCAAGCCTAATAATGAGTCCTTAATTAGAGGGAAACAACAGCTCGACAAATTAAGTGAAAAGGCGTGACTATAAAGCAATTTATTGATCTAGATACGCAGATAGTTGGTAACAATAGTTATGTTAGCAATCACGAAATCTGATTAGTTATAGTAAGCAACTTAGATACACTAGAGTATAATCGAGTTCCCTAATGATATTCTGTGGACTGAATGGCCAGTGTTCTCCTAAGGGCGTAAGGTCGAACTGGGGATAACCTCACGAATTCTAAACTAGAACTAGATAGAGTTGCAGCAGAGCATAAATGATGGAAGGAAGATGTTTAACCCTAAATTGTGATATTGTTCAATATGGGATTAAGGAGAACTAAAATAAATTAACTGAATTGGATTATCAATGGAGTCATTTCATATTATCTGTTTTATTTTATCCTGAAATACCTCACCGATTACAATATATGTAAATAATAATTTCAGGTAATTTGTGTGCGTTGTTTAAATTAGATATATTATTTTAATTGGCTTTAATTTCAAATCTTATGTCTTGCGTCTCGCATCTAGTTTCAGATTTGAGAAATGAAATACTCAAAACGATAATATGTACCTGAATTAGAAAATGAGTACTGTTTAACTGATATAACATTTTTAGTGGACATGCATCTCTTAGTTTGAATCAACTAATAAATGATGTTTTGAAATTAGACTGAAATTGAGATAATCCCAGTTTCAGGACAATAAACGGAAATATATGCGGCATCATTTGCCATTTTGTCACCTCACTTTGGGAACATACTCGTACATACATATTTTAAGATTTCTTAACGAACATACCCTGTTCATGACGTCTCTTTTGGGGACTAGCATTGTTTTAGCTCGTTTATGGATTATCTAAAAGAAAAATACTTCAAATAACAATTATACAAAAATTAATTCTACGCATCTTTTATTTAAGTATTTTTCTCTAAAATAATCCATAAACGATTGACAGACCTAAAATAATGCTAGTCACACTAGCGATGACTGTCACCTAAGACTGGTTGAGCTGTACATATATTTGCGAGCAACTTTTTTCCAGAATAAATAAAACAAAAAGTAAGTAAAATTAGAACAAAAATTTCAGATAATCGTCATGAAAATATTCTTCTCAACGCTACTATATCTAGCAAAATAGATATAGAAGCACCGGTATCGAAAAACAGGCTCTGTGTTCACATTAATTATCAAAATGTTAAGTTCGTCTTTTTTGTTTCAAAGAAAATAAACTTGAGCGATGGTCGACTGTAGAATGGATTAGGGGTTCCAAAAGGAAAAATGATCGGATTAGCAGTCTGCTGATAATAGTTATTTACATAATCAGTTATGAAAAGACTGATATTGTTTGATGAACATAATATTTCCAAAACGAGCGAAGCGAGTTTTGCAAATTATGTGAGTCAAACAATATCACGTTTTCATAACGTATTATGTACAAAATTTTATGTAATTCCTCTAAAATAATTTAAAAATACACAAAATTATAGGTTTTTCAATGACAGCTCCATGTCCATATATATATATATATATATATATATATATATATATATATATATATATATATATATATATATATATGTAACTCAGTTACGTAAAGATTTTTTTCTATATACTGGTGATCGTGTCCAGAAAAAACCTTAATTGGGATTGGTAGTCGGAATTTGGAAAGGAAGCGAATAAAACAATTGAAGATCGCTAACGTTTCGATGTATTTGACATCATCATCAGAGCTGAGTTTACATGAAATAAAAAATTATATTTTATGACAAAAAATAGATTCTACCAAATTTCAAAATAAACAAATAAACATACCACTATTGATCTTCGAATATATTACAATTAGTTCAACTTCGAAGATAATGGTATGTTAATTTGTTTATTTTGAAATTTGGTAGAATCTATTTTGTGTCATAAAATATAATTTTTTTCATGTAAACTCAGCTCTGATGATGATGTCAAATACATCGAAACGTTAGCGATCTTCAAATGTTTTATTCGCTTCCTGTTCAAATTCCGACTACCAATCCCAATTAAGATTTTTTTCTATTTTAGTTCTTTAATACGTACTTTATGAAACAACCGAAATTGAAATTCTTGGACATGAAATAACGTACATTTTTTGAAAAAATTACCAAAATAGAAAAAATAGTATAAAATACACGTTTCATAACACATTTCAGCGCACTTGATTTAACTTATGAAATCATGGCTTGATAAGACAAATTTTAATAATTTATCAATAGCCGATGCAGCTATTGTTAATGACTTTTAGCGTAGAATATTGAGTATGAATGAGTGGTCTCACAAAAAACCAAAGTGGTTGAAACGAGGTATGTACTTGTCTACAAACAAATCTTTATTTTTCAGATTTTTTTTAATTCAATAAAAATTTAGTATGTAATACGGATCGTAACTAATCATATATGGTACACGTCATGTTATCAAACTCGGCTTCGCCTCGCTTCACAAGTACCATAATAATTGACGTTACTATTGTTATAACATAAATATCTATTAAGAAGGTCATGAATAAAAAGTTTAACTTTTTGAATGTTTTATATTGTAATAATCATGGCAAAAGTCATAAATTCGATATCTAAAAATTAGTTGGAAACTTTAATCGTCGCTGTATTTATTGGCTATTCTTCTGAAGTGATTTATGAATAGGTAATAAAACAATAAATTATTGAATATTTCAACGTGATATTAAATTTTCATAGTTAGAATCGAACCATCACATTATCCTTATTCTCCATATTCCTGTTCTGTCCTACTGGGTGACCCACTGGCTCCATGTATTCCGGGAAGGAGTCAAAGGGACAGGCATGCATATATAACCACGACGCTACAATTACGCCGGGTAGCCAGCAGGACGGAGCCTGTTTTATGACATGTTTTAACGCCCTCTTAACGGCCCTTCAGGACCCGGACAAGCACCCGCATCCAAACGGGCGCTAACACTGGCCACTAATTTCTAACCTATACCATCGAAAATTGCACAGCGATAAATGAAAACGTGACGAATATACTAATAGGCGGTAAGAAGTAAGAATACGTGGAATAAATTATAGTTTTATATGTGGCACACTGATAAATAGTTAATTTTGCGGAATGTTTTTTTCCTTGGTAAATAAATTTTATAATTCCCACGAGTATTTATTTCTATTTAAGAGCTACTTTTCTGGGATCGTTTGCGGCTGTGTGCATGTCCAGTATGTTCAAACTCCTAACTCGGAGTAAGCTATGAACAAAGAAACGTTTGTAAATTTAAAAATATGTAATTAAATGTCAATTTGACATGATATATTGTCAAAAATGTTATCTAATGGAAACAAATTAGAAAACGGCGAATGTCAATATACTGTATCCTTCTTTATTGTCTTTTCTCTTTAAAATTACATTTCAAGATCAATTTTGACAACTTGACTTTTGAATTGAATAATGATCAAATATACGTTTCTCTGTTTATAGCCTACTCCGAGTTAGGATTTTTTTTTGAACACACCGTGTTACATTATGTATAAATACTGTACGAGGTTTAATAAAAATATTATGAGAATTATTATGTGCTTTAATAAGTAATAATTTATTAGTCAACATTAATACTGTTCCCTTCAAAGAATTTCCCATTAGACGTAATGCACTTATGCTAACGTCGTTTCTAATCTGCAATACACTTGAGGACTGCACTTTGTAGTATACACGTTAGCTTCTTCAAGATTTTGCTATCTCCTCTATGGTCGAAAGGTTGTCCTTTCATTGTTTTCTTTATGCTTGAAAACGGGAAAAGTCTAGCGAATGCGATGGCTGAGGTATTATTAGGGTGTTGCTTTTTAACAAAAATTAAAGAATAGGTGAAGTATTGCGATGTAAGGTTAAGTAATTTCTTCGAATTTTTACACAATTCTGGTCGGGTAAATATCAATAATATTTGTTTAATTTTTTCTTCGTTTTCATTGGTTGTGCTAGGCCGTCCAACTCTCTTAACATCTTCAAAAACACTTGTTTTTGCCATAGTTGATAACTAACTCGCTAAAAAGCGTTATATAACATTTACAACACATTACTGTTCTTAACAAAACATTAACGTAAACTCTTTGGCTCGTACCACGATCACGGTTTTATCTAAAACGCTCTTTTAAGAAATGTCAAATTTCATTATTTAATAATAGTAAATAATATCAAATTTATCAAAATACGCTTTTATAGCAAAAAATAGTTTGTATTTTAACAAATATTTTTTGAAAATCGTTCTTTAAACATAAGGGCGAAATTACATATTGAAATTTGAATTTGTCATTTCTTAAAACAGCGTTTTAGTTAAAACCGTGATCATGGTACGTGCCTTTGTTTTCAACATTAAAAATCGCCTACTTATTTGCTGTCAAAAAAATACTACACACTTTTTAGAGGAAAAATGAACTGATCTTACCCTGAACTGAACTGAACTGAACTACTCCTAAAAAGAACAGTATCTTTTTTTAAATAAGAAGGAGAAAATAAAAGCATATACATAGTATTATATTTATAATATTGAGTATTTAAATATGAATGTATTTCTTATAGTAATGAAACATGATGTAACGTCTCAAACTAATTCATTTCTTTTATTTGTCATTTTAATATCAAATACTTACAAAAAAGACAAAATACATAGCAGCCAGTCATATTGACGTGACATTGACATTCGGGATCAGTTCAGGATCTATTTGATCCGTTTCAAAGGTGGTGCTTCGCGGGGGCGGGGACGAAGAGAATGGGTAGTACAAGATCACTTATCCTCTTCTAAGGCGCTTTCTTTTTAGGGGGAAAATGAACTGATCTTACCTCGTACTGAACTGAACTGAACTACTCCTAAAAAGAACAGTATATTTTTTACAATAAAAAGTAGAAGATAAAAACATATATAGCATTATATTTATAATATAATAATATGATGAATTTGCTTGTGGTTATAGTCTGTTGTATATGTGATTTGATTTTGACATATTAAATTCCTTTACCTTTGAGTATTTAAATATGGATGTATTTCTCATAGTAATGAAACATGATATAACGTTTCAAATTAATTAATTTCTTCTATTCATGTCATTTTAATATCAAATACTTACAAAAAAGACAAAATACATAGCAGTCAGTCATATTGACGTGACATTGACATTCGGGATCAGTTCAGGATCTATATGATCCTGTTTTAAAGGTGGTGCTTCGCGGGGGCGGGGACGAAGAAAATATGTAGTACAAGATCATTTATTACCTTTTAAAACGAACGATTTAGGGTAGATGTGTGCTACTCGGAGTTGATCTTCTTGATAAAAAGAAAGCGGCTTAAAAACAACGATTTAGAGTAGATGCGTGCTACTCGGAGTTGATCTTCTTGATAAAAAGAAAACGGCTAATGACATGTTTGAAGTAGACATTCGTACCAACTTTAAAAAATGATTTCTATCTGTTATGAACAGCGATGAAAATTCGAAAATTTTTGATCATTTTAACCAAATCTCGTTGTTCCAAGCGGTCACCCAGCCAAATCCTAATCTTATTTACTAATTCTGTAGATTAGAGATACCTATACGTGTTGGTGTATCCATAGTAACAATCACATTGGTTACGTCAATTTATAATTCATATTGTTTTGTGGTTTATGTTAACCATATAATATCCATTTATATAATATTGATTATTCTATTAATATTGAAAGAGTGAAAGTAGAACATGTAAAGTTTTTAGTGTGATAATACTTGCATGTGATTTTGTTGTAGTAGCAACAGCACGTAGAAAGGCGCCCCAGTTTTTTGCTGTGTTTGAAACGCTTAATACCACCAACGCGAAAAGCGACCGAGTCATTGTGCGCGATGATTGATGTGCCCGGTGGAAAGTGTGAGAATTGGGAAGATAGATGCAATGTAATTAGCTCCCGTGCAAACAAACCTAATCAGTTCATTCATAAATAATTCTCACCACTTCAAATCAATGTTTGCAATTTCCAATGCTGATAGGTATAGAAAAATATTTAAATATATCATCACTTATCACTCCTTGTTGGGTGTGCTTCTCTGATTCTTTTTTATATTTCGATCTTAAAATACATCTATATCGTTGAGAGTGATTACCAGTAGCCATCTCACGGGTTCTTAAAGCTGGCGCGGAGAGAACCTCATGTGACAGTTTTATGCTTTTAGAAAAAATATGATGTGGCCAGCACATTACCTTCCGTCAGTTGTATGTATTTTGTTTAAATGTCATACAGAAAGTTCCTTGCAAAAGATTCTATTTGTGGTACATTACCTTAAGGCAGTTGTACGTATTTTATACAAATTCCATACTTACAGAACAAAAAATCCTATATTTCCAGTAAAATTATAACACAAACATACTAGCAACTACACTTGACATTGACACCTTTCAATCAGAATTTTCTTAATATAGCAGCTGTTTCCAGAGTTATAGAATAACTGGCTAATATTTATGATATTTAATTTCTTTACAATTTTTTAAATCTATATCCATTTAATATGAAGTAAAAAATGCATTCAAATCGTATAGAGATTAAAATATTCTTTAATATTTATAATCAGCTCTTCACATATGGATGTAACGAAGAGGAATACGAAAGAATTATAATTTTTGGAATTGTAGTATTAGAGTTATCGCATTAGAAAATTTTGTCACACACTCACACACGCAAGCACGCACGCATGCACGCACGTACGCACTCATGCACGCACAAACACACACATACATACATACACACACACACACACACACACACACACATCATCGTAAAAATAGTAAAATCGTATTCTAGGGACCCTAAAACGTGCTTATTCATCAAAAACTCACCACTGATTTTTTGACCAAAGACAATACCTTCGTTACCTAAAGGTGACGGAAGGTAAAAAGGATATAATTTTAAAGCTTCAAGTTATACGTCGGTCGGATTGGAACCGACAAACACAAATGATGTCATTAAATTGATTGAACGCGAATATAAAATTATTCTATTTTCTATGCTGTGACAATATAAATAATGGAATAAAAAACCTAGCTTGGTAACGCATTTGTTATCTATTTCCACTGGCAATAACAAATATCATTATAATTTCCATAAATCCAACATATATTTCTCTGGTTAATTTCAACGCGTCGACCATGGTACTTACTTGTAAGTACCTACCTATGGGCAGAAGTCGGCAAGAAAATTTGATTTTCTGCATCTATGATGGGTTAGGTATAGAGCTGGGCGCGTGAGTAATTTTTTGTTCACGATCACGCCCGCTCACGTAACTAAAAATGTAATCACGACCACGACTTTTCATGTTTGATTCACTGTTACTCACGTTTACGAATTTATTTTTACACTCACGCCGATCGCGCCCGACGGATCACGTTCGGGTCACGTAATTGTTTCTATGTACATTTAAGCCTGTTTGACACAGTCATAAGTTGTTATCAAATTTTTTAACAAAATTTGTTCCATTGGAAACGATTGTTTATAGACAAATAAGATGTTCTATGCCATCACAAATATCATTATAATTATAAATTTGGTAACAAATTACTGTTGATGACATATTTGGACATACTAATAATAACAAGACTGTAAAGTTAAACTTGGAAATTATTTAAATAAAAAATAAATAAATATATCACGGCGTATTACCCGTTGCTGGGTGTGCCAATCTGCTTTGTTCGCAGATATCGGTAATGCTGATTATATATTTGTACCGTGCGGGCGTTTACCAGGCGTCACCTCACGGGCACTCATTGCTGGCGTGGAGAGTGCAGCACGGGGGTTTATTTTGTGTCATTTAAAATTTGAAATATTTGTCGTCGGTCGGGATCGAATCCGATTCCCCAGACACTCAGGCACGCGGCCACGAGACCCCATAAAATAAAAAATAGGAGAAAACTTAAACTCACGCCTGGTTAAAATTCAATCACGCACGATAATTTTTTAGTGACTCACGCTCTCGTCCAAACAACGGAAAATTTATATTATATTCACGATCACGCTGTTCACGTCGGGACCCATCGTTACCCGACAAAATCACGGTCCGCGTGCACCTCTAGTTAGGTACTCTACTTCTTCCCTGATATGTCGGGAGTTTATGAAACGACATACGCATAATTCACAATAATTAGAATACGCCTTATATATACTTACACATAAATGATTGCTGCCTGAAATTTTTAGAAGGTGTTGCAGTAAAATATATTGTGTTCATGATAAATAGTAGATTTTGAATGAGAATGAACAAAATTTTGAACGCTAATAACCTTCGCTCTAACGACACCAAAAAGAATCAATTAGGGAAAGAATACATTGCCGGCTTATGGGATATTTGAAACAATTTGTAGAAGTACTCAAACATCACTACAAAGTCACACGGAGAATTTGGTAAACTGGTTCATTGGGTTGAGACGACAGGTTGATGAACTTTTGCGAATATGATAAGAAACACAAAACCTTTTCAAATAGGATAATTTTACCAAAAATGTGAAGCTTCTGTTAAATTAATAATTATACCTACTGCCCAGTTTTAAAATTAGGATTTCACATTTGTATTTTAAAGCTAGACAAAAAAGTTGATATTATTTACAAACTAAAAATAATCTCTGCAAATGCTTGACGCAAAATACATACGTTGTTAATATAAATTCTCGTAGATGTTTATGATAAGTTTGTATTTCAGTTTTCTATTATTTAATGTTACATGTTATTAACCTAGTTTCGGAAGAGATCATAGTGTATTCTGAAGCACTAGAAACTTGAACACAAAGGTATAATGTCTACATTTATTCCTAATCATTTTAAATGTGCTGTATTCGAAATGAATACGCCATCATTTTAAAGTTAAACTGTACATTTCAAACCTGAGTATATCGTGCAGAAATACAGATAACCATTCTTATAAAATTATCATGAAAAATGAAATTTCCCGTGTCTAGACGTTTAAAAAACCGGATAAGATATGAATGATACATTTAATAGACTGCTAAGTTGAAATTTCTTTTAATTACAAGATGAAAAGTAAAATATTCTATGCGCGTGAGGTGTTAGCGTTTAACTTTGCAATGCTTACAATTACGAGTAGTTCAAATATTATTTTTCTAGAGAAATGCGGAGGAAATCTTTTCCAGCATTTATAACAGAACAACATAATAGTTATTTATGTTACAAGTGAAGCTAAAAGTTTAGCGTACGAGCTGTGTGCAGCGTTTATTTGTTGCTACGGATTTATGTATGTTGAATCCATAAAATTTAATTGTACATTTCATGAAATGGACATCCATTTCATGAAAAGAATATCCACTGTATGCAGCGGCTACTCATAGTGTAATGTCAAAATTGTCTGCCACAATAACGTCACCTAATGCAAAGAACACACTTTAGGAACACTCGAGGAGGTTATTGTTGATGAGTTCTGTGCGATAGATAATGTTATTGTTGGTATTTTATAAAAGTAAGTAAATAGTTACATGAAATTGATGGGGTTTTAGTTCATGAAGTGGATGTCCATTTCATGAAATGTACTATTACATCTTATGGATTCGACATAGACTACGTTTATTTCGACAATTCAAGTTGCTTCAAGTATATTATGACTTGAAAAATCCTATTGGTTTATTTCAGCTGATTGAAAAAAGGATTGAGTTATTATCAATTCTCTTTAAATTCCTATCGACTAAAAAAAGATAGTTAAATACTAGATTATGCAGACAGATAGGGAGAGGAATATGATCTAATTTCATGCTGGATATATAACCTCAAAATCTAAAAATTATCATGTTGTTATTTGTCTTCTCTTTTAAAAACATTAAAAAAGTATTTGTTTCTTCATCACTCCAAATATTTAGCTTTTGGACAATTTTACTAAGCTTTACGTCGTGACTTTTATAAAATATGGTAAAATGCAAATAACCAACAAATGATATGAATTGAGTAACACTGCAACATTTTGCGGATGTGCGCGTGCGTAGTTACATTATTTGAAGCTTCACGGTTTATTTCGGCATAAGTCAAATCGCTTCATAAGTCCAAGCCTGTTATTTCATGGGCTTGACTTGACATTTTCCAGCGGCTTGAAATATTAATCTCGATCGTTCATTTCGATGATTGAAAATGGGATTTACTAAATTCAAGCGGCTTGAAACGTCGAGATAAACTTAGTCTTATACATACATACATACAGAGAAATGTATTTGCATTTCAAAATTAAGTAGGTAAATATTTTTCGTAAGCTATACCTAGTATCTGTGTGTTTTCATTTAAGAACAACCAATGACAGCATTTCGTATTTAAAAAAAAATGATTAACAACCAAAACAAATATTACTAATTCTATAGTTTAAACCGGTTTAAACTATACTTCTAGCACGAAATTCCTTCAAGATTTTAGTAGTATGTCTACATTGGTTATTATTGCTTGACATGATATTTGTTCAATATGTATGTCGATTCTTATAGATTTCTTTACAATTTAGAGTTTGGTTGTATATAAATATATAATTTTTTTAAACTGATTACACAACCAATCTCATTTTAGTCAAAAATTTACATTAGTTATTCTTGAATTAAGTTACAGTATCCTGTATAACTTGATATTTTATATCCAAAATAATTCTATATTTGTGTCATAATAATTACGTTTCGCTATTGATACGTGAAATATCTGCTTTATGGCAATTTACCATATTTCCTTTGTCAGTTCCACTCAGTATTTATTTTGACTAATGGGAAATATTCATTCTCATCATTAAAAGTTTTATTAGTAACGAGATTTTAATATATAAAAAATAAAGTAACTTTTTACGTATACGTTGCAAATAACAACAAAAATAAATATTTCAATTTATTTTTAGGCAGTAAATTTTCATTTAAATTGCTACAGAGTGCAATGTGAAACATTTTTAATTGATTTCGATTAAAACAAGAATGAATAATTCTGGCTCAAAGGCTAATGCATTCCCCTAGGCTAGGGAGCTTTAGCTTTCTCTCGTCGACTATAAAATGACAGCCTGTGTGATTAAATATAAAATAATTAAATTTATCATAACGGCTTATTACTCATTGCTAAGAATATTAGTCTGTAAATTTCATGGGCTCAATTGTAGTTGACGCATAAATTTGTTATGATAGAACTTATTTGCTCTATTTCAATAATACGAGTATATAAAGAAGTTTCGTACACTTTGTATCTTGAATATACATAAATAGATAATAACAAAATATAAACGGCTTGATATTTAACAGTTATTTATTATATGAGTGTGGAACGTACTATATTACTCACGAAAGAAAAAGTTTTTTTTCTTTAGTGACTGATATACATTCCATACTAGTGTAATACAACGTTTTATCCAACACTGTTTTAAAAACTTCTTAAATCATTTTTATGTTTTCATTCATCGTTTGACAAGTCAATTGATGCAGTATTTTATATTACAAAGTAGCCATTGAATGGTTCTTATGGTTTTGTTATATTGTTATTGAAAAAATTTGCTGTAATAATTATTGTCTGTCATTGGGAATTATTTGAAAGAAAAACACATTAAATTGGGTGAAAATGAGGACCTTCCTTTAAAATGTATTCACTTTAATTCTGAAGCAAGGAACCACTAACTCGTTCCTCTTTTTCGTTTCATCAGCCGTAGGTACATGACAGCTGTCATTGTGTAAAGATAAGTAACCTATTTTAGCATAAATGTTAATATTAATTTAAATAAATAAGTTTCATAATGTTAAATTATTTCAATAATAAAATAATTTTGTAAAATTGCTTTTTATTTATATTACAAAAAATACAAAAAAATCAGTAATAATTCCTCCGTGACTTCTTAAATATTGTTTCACGGAGTGACTAATGTTGTACATTAGTTATTTCAAATAACCATAGTAACAAGTATATTATCAGTCAGTATTGAATAAAATATTTTTACCGGTTTCAGGATATTATTCCATTGTTTACATGTACAAAATTTGGCTGGTAACTAAGTAATAACTGTATCTCTATGGTAATATTATTACCATACAGACTTGTCAACAATGATCTAAAATGAAAATAAAATAAAATGAAAATATAATGCTCTTCATTATTACATACAGATTACGTTAGCCTATCGTTCTAAATACGGTCTACTTTATTTTAAAGTAATAAACATGACAAAAGAAAACCTACTTTTAATATTTGCCATATTGACATGTGCCAAAATAATTGTTCTGTTAACCATAGCAATATGAAAATAGCATTAATGAGGAAATTTCAAAAAATGATATTTGTCAATAATGTCTTAATTTTCTGAAACCGATAAACTATTGAACAAACCACGGATGTTATGAATCGTAACAAGCCTTAGATGTCTTAAAATCCTCGCTCTGCGAGCTCGGATTTCAAACTTACATCTGCGGCAGTTATGATGTGCATAACATTCCTAGGTATGTTAATAGCTATTAAACACATAATAATGCAATTACAAATTTTCATATAAACAAATGACTTTGATATCATTACAGTTTGGATAAAATATGACTGACGTTTGCTAGAAATGACTAGCGTCATCTACCCATAAATTCATGTGAAATTAAACGATAACGTATTCGGTTCACTCTTCTTATGCAATAGTGACGTCATATACATTACAATATTTTCTCTTTTACTTTAATAATTATTTTAAGAGGTATTAATTCAAGAAATAAAAATGTTGGACTTGTATATTCTAAATAACTTTTCAACATTAAAAAAAAACTTAAATGAGGTTGTTAGGAATTTTATGTAACCTAGATTGGAATAATAAATAAATACAAACTCAGATATATAAAAATCATAATAACACTTTTAAAATTCTGAAATCTTAGTAGGTATAATGCTATTCATGAATATCTCTTGATAACATGTTTATAATCCTATTGCAATAGGCTTCATGGAATAAAAGAAAAAGATATACATTTCTTTAATTTATTAACTATAATTTTCCTTTTTAATTAGCTACTCTCACGATATATTAGCATACAATGTATATTTCTCTACGCATGGTGTATCTTTCACACATACGCGAAGTACAGATGTATAGAGAGTAATATTATCCTTCTTTGAGATACCCTTGAAAGTCGAAGTAGTCCATCGTGTGAACCTCTGAGTTTACACACTTAGTTTTTGGCATTACGGAGTTGGCTTGCAAACATTTCCCAACTGAGAAAACAAGGATTAAGTGATTAGACTTGGTGTTAGTTGCAAGTCCAGGTAAATTAATGATGATCAAATTAACTTAGTTGCTAACTGTTCTTTGTGTTCGGTAACGCACACAAAACCACCGTTAGTATAACAGAACATCCCTAGGAAGTACGTCTAATAAAGAATACTTGACGAGAAAAGGTTTGTTGGTTTTGTTCATTTGCATCAATAATTCACAAATGTGATAAAAAAGTATGTTCGTTTTAATGGCGGAAGAAATAAAGTTATTGAGACAACGTAAGTGGTTGAGTGTTAACAATTTTTGGTATACATTTACACCATCAAGATAACTAAAGGTACATTTACAATCACGTTAGACTCTGCTTAATTTATTGGCAAAAGGACTACAGGTAGTTTTGCATTATTTATGTTCAGGTAGAAGTAAGGAGACAGAATGTTAAAATTTGTTTTATTTAAGTGGCTATCGATATCAGACCAACTCTCGATCCACCATTAGGCCGGCGAGTCAGAAGAGTTAAAATATATAATTTTGGAATAAATCCTTTGTTGAAACTGTGAATTGTTGATGTCTTAAATAATTGAATTTTTTTGAAATTGTTTATAAATTAATTTGCATTCAGTCCAAACCTGAAGCGAAGCGCAGCGAAGAGCCGTTTTTTCATTCAATATATTATTATGTGTATACGCGCACTTTGGAGCACCGAAGAGCAGAGAAGCGAAGTGACTCGCCGGAATACTTCAGGCCCTGAAGTTCGGGGAGAATATTTTTCTCTGCTCTTCTATAGCAGCTACCTAAATCAGACCGAATATACCCGAGACGCATCGGAAATAGCCGATGTAGAATTAAATTTCACACCTTTCACACATCATAGCAAAACAATACGTAAAATGTGAAAAATTTGTTATTTTGGTTTCAGAATATAAAGAAATGAATGTACAAAATATAAATTTGATTTAAAAGTGGAAACAGTTTGTAAAACTAGTTTAGGAAATTCCTTACGATTTCCATTGTATAAAATAGTATTGCAGACTCAACAAAAAAGGAGATTAACTACTTGGTTACAGTATGTAGTAGAATATATCAAAAAATTTAAACATTTTTTCGGCCTCTCTGTAGCATGATATTTTGCCACTGCACTGAATCTACGGATGAAACAAAATAATTTATAAATTTGTCTCGTATAGATAGTGCCTGCGTTGTTGCGTTTCCTCCGAGCTGTCCATCTTTTGAAGCAAACGCGGCCATTTCTCGTTGAAAACTGCTCGCAAGTGCGCGTTGGTTCTAAAAATGACTCTGCGCTTCGCCGCGCTGCGCCTCGTTCAAGTGCGCGACAGCCTTTATACAGCATGAAATTATTGTGCTTGTCTTGTATCAATTTTGATTGTGAACCTTAAAATATTACAGATTCACTAACAAAAATACATGTACATATAAATTCATTCTTTTAAACATCACAACGAAAACTAAAGTAGTGCACAACCTTCAACTTCTACCCCTAATTACAAAAAAATTTGGTTCTCTCTGACAGAGCAGTGCCGAGCCATTTTAGTACCTGAGGTAACAATTGAGATCCGGGCAACCCACCATACCCATACACTTCGGGTTTTTCTCCGGCTTGCCTGCACAGACCTGATTTGTGCAATTTAACCGGAACGTGTGTTTGTAATTCAGGCCGCCTGAGTAACTTTTAATTTTCTTCGAATCAAGACTAAGTTTGTATAGGAACACACAGGTCAACAGCTCAGTTTTGACTTATTTATCACTTTATGCATTTATTTTGTCTGATCCACTACGATACTGTCTCCGCAATTTTGTTGTAATATTAACAACAAACATTATTATTAATAATGGCCACTAAGCATTATTCGAATATTTTTCACTAAGTTTATCCATTTTCAAAAGCCTTCCTTGTTTGAGGAAAGAAGTAAAATGTTTTTCTGTGACGTTTGCAAACGTTGAATATTGTAAATAACGAAAATTATTTGTCATTCATGGTGACTGTTTCTTTGCAACTAAAAACTGAATCAAAGCCTGTGTAGTGTGCAGGTAGCAACTATTTCAGGCAATCCCGCACGTATTTGGTCTGCGCAGGCACTGGTACGACACTACCCTATACGTGTGTATTTGAATTTGGTGACCTTCAACAGGCTCGCTTTACATGCTGGCATAGGCGTACGTAAGATATCTGTCTAGGTATGTAGGAGGAAAGATTATTTATTTTGATATCAATGTTACTACTATGAAAATTTTTGAAATAGCATCCGTTTAAAACCTTTTCCGGTTTAAATTAAAATGTAAACATACAGAAAATACGTAAAACCTAATTCAAATTTAAATGTCAATTTGATAAATATAAAAATATAATTGTTCTAAACTAATAAAACTCCCTAACAATTACATATAAATTTAGTGTAGCCATAATATACTGAGACGGTCGATAGATATAGAAAATAAATATAATTCTTTTCTGGGTCAGCCGGTAATCTAAAAAATCTTTTTAGAATTGTTTTAACTTTATTATTATTTGGAAAGCCTTTTACGCAATAATATATTATACCACCCGGCATTATGTCTAGTAGTCTAGTCTGGTAGTCGCAATAGTCTTACGCTGAACCGCCCTGCACACGAACTCCATCACTCCGTCACTGGCATATCCTCGCGTACCGGGGTACGTCCAATCTCCTTGCGTTACTCCTCCCTTGTTCAAGTTCACACACACATAGCCATGAGCACACGGACGGCAATGCATACAACAGTGTCGCTTCTGTTGACGTTAGTCATGTATATATTTTGTGGCGCAGGCAAGCCCGAGTAAAAACCGGGGCGTGTGTAGGGGGCTTTAGGATTTTGGCGAACTATATATTAGGGTCCAATCGTACGTAGGTAATCGTATTACAGGAAAACTGTTTTTTTTTAATTAAATAATTTAGTCCTCAGGCATTAAACAGTTTATTTTATTGTAAGTACAAAGCACGTGCAAACTCAACTGACATATACTGAGTTTACATGCAGTTTTGAAACCGTTTTTAAAACGTTTTCAGTTTTGAAAACGCCATGTATACAGTGTCAAAACGGTTTTGAATTATCTTAAACCAAAACTAAAATTCATGGGTTGGACTTGAAAACTAGTTTCGAAATTACTCATGTAAACACTTAAAATTCAGTTTCGATTCTGCGCATGCGTACAGAGCATAACATTTCTGTCGCTTTGTGTTACTAACCTTCAAATATACTGACAGTTGTGTAGTTTTAGTGCGTAGTGGTACGAAATATAAAAAATAATTGGAATAATAGCAAAACGAAGTATTTGAAGTGAAGAAGATCTGTCACTTACATCAGCTAAATGCGCATGCGCCGAAACTGGTTTCAAAGCAATTTTTTAACCTCTTTTGAAAACTGCATGTAAACACTTTTGCATAATTTTGACTGAAAACTGAAACCATTTTCAAAACTGCACGTAAACGTAGTAATTATATATATTCATCACATATTGTTTTATTTATAAAATTATGTCACTCTATTACTTTGCGATTGTGAACTTTGTGAGTTCACCACATGATTATATTTTCAAGTAACTCGAAAAAAAATTCTCCGCATTAATAATTGTATACGCTATTTTTAATTACGTACATTATTTTTCTGTGTTGTACAATATATAAAAATATCTTTGTTATATTTGTATCTCATGCTGTAATAAATATAAGAATTCTAACTGTTACATGACAACACCTATTTAAGATGTACTTTAGATAAATAATATTTTTTCATAATATTATGAGAACAGAAAAGAATACAAGCATATTATTATTTCCCATAAAATCTAAATAATTCTCTTCCCGTTATTCCAAACAATGAAAATATTTTCCCACGTCGTATTGGAATGAATTTTGTCATTTGAAATGACAACAAAAATGTCCCTGTCGCGTGAAAACAATGAGAATAAAATTGTTTACGTGGATGATTTGGCATAATAGCCTTTATGTAAATCATGCGATGCAGTTAATTATTATATCATTACATACGTTTCCGAATGAAATAGAATTGAAATACAATATTTAATTAATTATTAATATCAATAAGCATGTACTTCATTGAGCAGTACAAATAATTATGGTAAATATGCAAATTTAATTTATATATCAACCAATTATTTTTTGAATACGGGAGATTGTAATAAAATTCATTAGTTATTTGAAATATTTAATAAAAGCCGAATTAAATTTGTAAATGCCTCGTGATATTAAATTAAATATATCACGGCTTATTTCCTGCCATACTCATTCATAACTCATATTCAGCAAGGAAATGTAATCCCTAGATTTGGAAAGTGACAGTTTCTCATCTGGATCCATTTAACTCACCAATCTTAACGCAATCTCTTCTAAATAATTTTCGGCATTTTCTTTTACACAATGAAAACAGAATGTGGATTACTAAAACCATGCTTACTTATTCTTAATTTAATAAGAATATAACAATATAGCTAATGTTTTATGGTCTTAAATTTTTACCTCTCACCATTATAGGTATGGGAGGCATAGAAATCATGCTAAAAATCGCATATCGAGATTTTGATGAATAATCAAGTGTTTTGATCCCTAGAATATTCTAACATTTTCCGGATATATATATATATATATATATATATATATATATATATATATATATATATATATATATGTAATGTGTGTGTGTGTGTGTGTGTGTGTGTGCGCGCGCGGGTGCGTATGTGTGGATATAGTACCTAAGGATTATATCTCAAATACTATGAATCTATGATTTTATATTCCCTATTTTAATGTTAATACGACAAGCTGATTAGCTTTTGGTAAATACGAGTAGTATCTATTTTATTGAAACTAAACAGTTTTCCAAAGAAAAATTCCTAATAATATACGAGTAATTATCACAAATTCAAATAAAGCAGTTACAACAACTGATCATCGTAATCGTAATGTAAGATATTTCCTCGAAAGGTGGAACATGTTTTAGATTTTATCGTGCATATTAATATAGATTTTCATGCATGTTGTTGTGTATAATACACTGCATTTTTCAACATTAAACGGATCTTAATGTGTAATAATGAAAATGACCTGGCTGTTACTTTTAATCAGAAGTTATTACCATGAGATGAAATGCATGAGCCATGATTACAAATCGATTTAAGTTTGATTGTGGTATAACTACAGTGTCATTGCCTTACATTTATTTAGGTGCAAAACTTGATAAGCTGTTGTTTCGACCGTATTGGACACAGCTGAAGCTCATAGGCGTGCGCAGAACTTTACTTTTGTGGGTGCCAAAATGAATATGTATAATTATTATTATAAATAAAGTAATAAATGTATTATAGCAACATAAACAAAATAATAATAGTAAAGTAATACACAATTTACTTGCAAAACACATTTATTTATAAAGTTTCAGAGTATTCTCTTTCACAATAAATACATTTTTGCATCCGTGAAAACCAATCTCCGAAGCATTTTCTCCAATCTTCCCGCGTTTGTTTCTTTATTTCATTTTTAACTGCGTTAGCCGATGTAAAACGTAAACCCCGTAACTTATCCTTTACACGCGGAAATAAAAAGAAATCATTAGGTGCCAGGTCTGGACTATACAGCGAATCCTTACCTTGACGTTTTTCGCGAACATTTTGGAGAACTTGAGGCAAACAAACGATAGTGTACCATTTAAAATTAACAATCCTCCAGTGAAACAGGGCAAACATGTCCAATAATTCCAAAAAAAATGTGGCGACCATCTTTTTGTTTAAGCTTTTTTTGCGAATAACTTTTGTTGGAGCCGACTCATTCTCAAAGACCCAAACTGCGGACTGTTCCTTTTTTTCGAGATCATAGCATTACACCTATGTTTCGTCATCTCTAATGAAGTTGTGCACCAAATGAAACGATGCATTGTCAAAGCGATCTAGTGTAGATCTGCACCATCTCAAACGGTTGTCTTTTTGACTGAAATCAAATTGTGGGGAATCCAACGAGAATCAAATGTTGGTCAAAAATGGTTTCAATTGCTTTCACACCAATTTTTAAAGGTGCTTGAATATTCCTGACGGTAACATGCCGGTCCTCTTTAATTATGTTCTGAACAAGACCAATATTCTTTTCGGTAACTGCCGTTTTTGGCTTAGGAGCTGGAAAACTGTCATTTAAGGAAAGTCGGCCACGCTGAAATTCATTGTACCACTGCTTTACGGTACCTGTCACCAAACACTCGATGGATTTCCTCAAAATATTCTTGATGGCTTAACCCACGCTTGAAATTGTAAAAAATCACAGCTCAATAATGTTCTTTGCTCAATTCAATGATTTCTTGGGGAAAGGATTACTTAAAAATTGTGTATTTAAACTACATTCAATTATATTTAACAACCATCACTATAACTTTGTAAACAACTAGATTAAAATGTCAAACAAAATTTGTTTCAAAATATCATATCCTCTTAGATAGTCTCAGTGGAAAGAGAACAGCCCTCGTATTAATATATTAGGGGGTTCCGTGGCACCCATGGTACCCACTATACGCACGCCAATGGTGAAGCTAGCAACCAATAACAGCTGATTCATTAAACAAGAGCTGCACTTAACTTTTAGTAGCTTTTGTTTCAACAGCCATAGATAGCACTAGTTCACAAAACGCAGAAAGCAGCTGTCTGAGTCATAAAAAAATATGACTTATTTTTTATATACTTAGATACTTTTTTATACACTCACTTATTACAAAATGTTCTATTAGTCAATTGCGGATATTAGCACATAAGGTGTCCAGTGAGTTTGTACAACTCTCCGCTTATGTATAAAATATGTCTTAATTCACTTGTACCATAATACCATAAATATTTATTTCGCAGTTTGTATTTCCATATGACTGTATGAACCGTTGCGGAGCTGCTGTGTATTGTACACCTTTCTTTGTTAACTTGGTACTTGGAGAGTTTTGAACATTTAGAATATATTACTGTAGTTGCTAGTTTGCTAGTTACAAAATTGGTGCAAAACCGATTTATAACCTTAAAAAATTCTTTAACATTAATTACGAAAGTTCATTGTACTATAATATGCAGATTTTAAATAACATTAAAATGGTCGTAAATCTTTTCAAAAAGCTTGTATGTTACCATTACGCTTTTCATTATACAAGTTATAAATTTCAGGAATATCAGTAACAATAAGGAAATTACTGCAAAAAAATCTGTAAAATGATATTAAAATAATAAAATGAACATTTTTGTAATACCGAGCAACAGTTTTTATTTATACTGTACACTCCGCTGCTTGTTACCTCCAAATATATGAGTCAATAAATCCCGAAAACAAATGACACACGGCGACAACAAATGAGTAAGGACAGACTACAATCCTCAGATTATTTACAACCCAGACTGCATCCTTTGAGAATAAAGTTTGGATTGATCCGATATATCTGAGTGTCGTGCATAAATCAAACAGATTTATTTCCGGTCGCACACCCACTAAACCAATCACGGCACGTAGCTCCCGGAACCAGCAGGCCGGGCCATGGCCGCCCATGATTCTGCTACGATCACACTGATTTCTGCGGCATGGGAGGCACGCTGGAAACAATCGAGTATCGGGCTGGACTGAAATGTGGCAGTGATACTCAACGTGTGGTGAAATATTAGATAGAGAATGATAAACGAGATACAAGATATATTTCGATAATTACATACCTAGATGTATGTTCTAACCTAAGAGAAGCTCAATTATGATTTTAGTACGTTGATGCCAAATTAATATTTAGAATTAAAACTTACATTCATTAAAGGTGCATTCACAAATGAAAATTAGGTTTATGGTTTTTGTTTAGTTTTAAGTAAGTCATTTATAAATGCAAGTTTAAATTACCTGAAAATTAGTTTTGATTTGTGCAGACATCTACGTAAATGCTTCAAAAACAAGATTAAAATATCGGTAGAGCAGTAGTCAACAAGACACCTGTGCGCCGTGAAACTATCATTCGCTTGGCATTATTGGTTATATTTCAGCAATTAAGTTATGACAGTATCCATGTTCTTCTTGCATTTGTTTAAAAAGCCGAATCCACCAAGTGGATACTAAATAAAGATGGGTGTATATATCTACATCATTTCAGACTCGTTCTCATTGGTGAAGTTTGTGACGTCAAACTAAATGATAAATCTAAAGTTTGGACCTTGCAATGTTTAGCTTTATGATTTGGATTTAGAGACCCTAAATTCTGAAGTGTGAGTGGAGTCATAACGTTATATGCTGCTAAAGTCTTTAAATCTAAAGTATAAACCATAAATCTAAACCTAATTTTCATTTGTGAATGCACCTTTAGTGTAACTTTGTGTTTAAGATTTTTGCTGGTTGTTTATCTTTTATTTTTGACAAATTAACGTTTGAGATTAAATGGTTTCTGTTTATTTTAATTTGAAACATCAAAACAAAGCAAACAAATAACCAGCAATATAAAAAATTTTGAATACAATAGGAAGCCTTGCTCGATTAAGTTCTAAATCGTCACTATGTTTGAGATTATTCTTGGTTTTAAAAATCTCAATGGCTAGTACCACAAGCCTTGTTTTAACTAAAACGCTGTTTTAAGAAATGTCAGATTCAAATTTCAATATTTAGTTTCACCCGTGTGTTCAAAGAATGATTTTTTTTTTAAATATTTGTTTGAATACAAACTATGTTCTGCTTTATAATCATGCATATTGATAAATTTGTTATAATTTATTATTATTACCTATTATTATTTTTTTTATTCCTATTATTATAATTATTATTATTATTATTATGAAATAATGAAATTTGACATTTCTTAAATCAGAGTTTTAGTTAAAACAAGGCTTGTGGTACCAACCAACTTTTTGTTTTTTATGTCTCATGCTATATTTTGTTTTTTTTTTACCTAGGTTGCTCATTAAATGCAACTCTTATTCAAAAGTTGTTTGATGGTTTCGATCAAGTCTGCATTTTATGTTATAGTCGAGGGTATAGTAATAACGTAAACTAATATATATCTCACGTGTTTCCTTGATTATCTGCTAGACGCACTACGTGACTATTTACAAACAAAATATAAGAAAAAAAAACTTATAGTATGTATGTGTTTTCATCAAGATTTAAAATACCAGATTATTATAAAATGTAAAAAAGTACATACCCACTTTATAATGTATGTTATAAACATTTTTGATTTTGTAAATATTCTTTTCAAAATGACGAGTGATAGCCGGGTCTAAATCACGTTGCGCCTCTACCGGAAAAAGCAAGAAAATATATATCACTATTATCATTCGATCAAAGAAGAGTGAAATAACAAGTATATCTTACATCGTGACCTAGCTGAACATAACCTACGGGTCAGTTGCACGACGATGCATACCAAAAACATGTACCGTTTAAAAAATAGTTTTCCTTATATTATATCACTATATGAAGATTGAACAGTAATATAATTAATTTTAATATAAAATCAAATTCGTAAATGGAATATGGAAATGGTAAACGAAATTTTAATTTTAATTACTTTATTTTACAGCTTCTTAATATATAACAAGAATGGAGAACCGACAGATTTATATAAATATTTTTATGAATTATTAATATATAAGGTTTCAATATAATTTGTTACTCGATTTTATTGAACTCGAAAATTCATTAATTAAAATGAACATTATACTAATGAAATTCCCTGTAGGTCTATTTTTACTATTTCGGGACAATGTTCATTATATTTATTATTATTAAAATTAAACATTATTAATGTAAACATACAGCAACTATAATTATTTGTTCCATAAATGTCCATAATTTTGATTACATGTATACTAAACTAATCCATAATATTGGTTTTATTTATGTTTATATAAGAAACATTATTATTTCTTTAATGTTGTAGCTAAACTAGTAATCAAATAAAGTAAAAGTGAAACTAAAAACCAAGTATTTTCAATAATAAAAATAAACATTATTATTACTATTATTATTATTATTATTATTATTATTATTAAAGAGAATTTAGTTGCTAATATTATAAACAAATATAAAAAAGGTATATATGTCGGCGGCAAACATTGAAATCGGTCAATCCCGGTAATTCCTAGTTGGAACAGGGATTGCCGACAAACAATGGAATGATCAGAAAACCGCTACACTGGCAATTCGCCGGAAGCCAATCACTTCGCTTCGCTTCGTGTCGGCTCCCATCGATGTTTAATATAACATCCCTAACTTTTCAGTGGCGGTAAAAACACATTAACCGTAGTTTTAACTGGGGTGAAAAAAGGGTTGGTATTTAATGTTTGTCGGTTATCCCTGTACGAACTAGACATTACCTGGATTGACGGATTTCAGTGTTTGCCGCCGACAAATACATGTCAATAAGATTTAATTATTTTTGTAGTATGATATATACATAGTATAGTATTTATATGTATACAGGGTAATCGGCGAAAATTCAGCACTAATAATGTTTCATTATTTTGAAAGATACAAAATATATTGATAGCAAAGTAACTAGGCAAAGGGCTCATAAGATGATTGTATTAAGAATTTTGTATCACTTCCTGTTTCAGCGGAATGGTATAGACAATCATATTTTTATATATCTTTTTAGAATGTACATCAAATTACCTTCACAACGAAACCAAAATATCATTACTTCAACAATTTCAAAATGGCGACCATTTATTTTCATGGCGCTAACATCAGCACCATATTTAAGTAACCGAAATTTCACTGGGTTCGGATTCATCCCTATTCTGTTACTCAATCGGTAACTTTTATCGATCGGTAATGAAATGTAGCCAATAATTATAGAAGATACTGAATAAAAAATGAAACTGTCAGATGATACATTTGTTTCTATTTGTCAAAAATGACTATCGACTATTATCGATTGAGTTACAGAGTAGGGGCGGATGTTATTTTATTGAAAGCAAAATAATGTCGTCTACAAATAGATTTTATAAGATCTCGGTTAACCAATACTTTTAACTGTAAGTTCATAATTGCTACTGAGGAATAATTTTCTAATAAAATATGTTTCAGTTATTCTATCATTTATATCTATAACATCCTCGTATATTATGAACGCAGCTAGGATACATATTTAATTATTCATCCGTGCATTAAGTTTCTGTATGCGCATTGCTTATGGAAACTATTCCACTGGTCCGTCATTATGAATAGTTTAGGAGCCACTGGCATACGTCTGGAAGGGGGTGGTAGGAAACAATGGAGAACTTCCAGTGGGATAAATGTTGTTTATGTTGACAAGTTGTTGAATGTGATGCCAGGAATGATATGACAGGGATATAGGTGCTGCATATATGAGGTTTCTGAATACGTTGTTACGAATAACTTTTGATGCAATAGACAGAGATTTGTGGTCCTTGTAATTAATTTATGTGATGTTGGAATTTAATTATCGTTTATTATCTTTGGAGAGATTTTACGGTTGTATTTTTGCTTTTGAAAAGTTTAACAAGATTCTTTATGAAATATGAAAAGTACAGAGAGAATAGAAACACAACTAGAAAGAAAGTATATCTAAATATAAAATGAAACGTATTTATATTTTAAAAAGAGAATTAATAGTTTCAATACAGTTTTAAATGTGTAAGATTTTATTTCTAATAAATAATTTCTTTAACAGGGCCGAACCAGTTTTCTTTTCATATTATGTACCATTATAACACTTGGATATATTTCAAAATTTCAAACAACACAATAGTGACCAATTATAAATTTGAACATAAGTGATGAAAGTAAATAAGGTTTGAGGTATTTGAAACTAACTAGTTAATTCTTCTTCGAGGTTTTATCTAAAACAGATTTTGAGATCTTAAATTTTTTAGAAGTGTACTTCAAATTTTAACTATTTTTGCTATTGGCTACTATTTAGTGGCGCAGTATTTATAATAAAAAAAATCCAACTTAACGTAATCTAATAATAATAATAATAATAATAATAATAATAATAATAATAATAATAATAATAATAATAATAATAATAATAATAATAATAATAATAATAATAATAATAATAATAATAATAATAATAATAATAATAATAATAATAATAATAATAATAATAATAATAATAATAATAATAATAATAATAATAATAATAATAATAATAATAATAATAATAATAATAATAATAATAATAATAATAATAATAATAATAATAATAATAATAATAATAATAATAATAATAATAATAATAATAATAATAATAATAATAATAATAATAATAATAATAATAATAATAATAATAATAATAATAATAATAATAATAATAATAATAATAATAATAATAATAATAATAATAATAATAATAATAATAATAATAATAATAATAATAATAATAATAATAATAATAATAATAATAATAATAATAATAATAATAATAATAATAATAATAATAATAATAATAATAATAATAATAATAATAATAATAATAATAATAATAATAATAATAATAATAATAATAATAATAATAATAATAATAATAATAATAATAATAATAATAATAATAATAATAATAATAATAATAATAATAATAATAATAATAATAATAATAATAATAATAATAATAATAATAATAATAATAATAATAATAATAATAATAATAATAATAATAATAATAATAATAATAATAATAATAATAATAATAATAATAATAATAATAATAATAATAATAATAATAATAATAATAATAATAATAATAATAATAATAATAATAATAATAATAATAATAATAATAATAATAATAATAATAATAATAATAATAATAATAATAATAATAATAATAATAATAATAATAATAATAATAATAATAATAATAATAATAATAATAATAATAATAATAATAATAATAATAATAATAATAATAATAATAATAATAATAATAATAATAATAATAATAATAATAATAATAATAATAATAATAATAATAATAATAATAATAATAATAATAATAATAATAATAATAATAATAATAATAATAATAATAATAATAATAATAATAATAATAATAATAATAATAATAATAATAATAATAATAATAATAATAATAATAATAATAATAATAATAATAATAATAATAATAATAATAATAATAATAATAATAATAATAATAATAATAATAATAATAATAATAATAATAATAATAATAATAATAATAATAATAATAATAATAATAATAATAATAATAATAATAATAATAATAATAATAATAATAATAATAATAATAATAATAATAATAATAATAATAATAATAATAATAATAATAATAATAATAATAATAATAATAATAATAATAATAATAATAATAATAATAATAATAATAATAATAATAATAATAATAATAATAATAATAATAATAATAATAATAATAATAATAATAATAATAATAATAATAATAATAATAATAATAATAATAATAATAATAATAATAATAATAATAATAATAATAATAATAATAATAATAATAATAATAATAATCTTTGTTATTCAACAGGATGAAACCCCATTACAGAATAATATTAGAAATAAAACAATACATGAATTAGAAATTTAAATTATACTACTCAGATTATTTTTAAATTCATCAAGTGTAACAAAAAAAAATCAATATCTGAACTAACATTATTACATTTACGACACATAGTATTAATTGGAGAATTATAATACATTGACTAAATCAATGCCATTGATGAGATTAATAATTATTTTATAAACAAATAATATTTCATGTTTTGTTCGTATGTTTGCAAGGTTATCAAGGTTGAATATTTCAATATGATTTACAAGATATAATTTTGGATCGAGATATATTCCAAGGTTTTTAATTATTGTAACACGATTTATATTTACACCATTCATCAACTAATTGAAATTGATAGTAATATGTTTTCTAGTGAAGCTGATAACATTGCATTTACTTAAGTTAAAAAATAAATAATTTTGAATTACCAATTAAATATAGAAGTTAGATACTCCTGAAGCAGACAGCAATCGTTTGTGTCAGAAACTGACTTAACCTGATCTAAACTAGCTAACTTAACAATAACTAAGCTAATCCGACGTTAACAAATTATTCATATGTTACTAACATTAGTCAATACTATCCATATAAATAAAAATACTGACCAAATAAATAGTAGTATTTTTCACTTGTTTTTGCAAAGTTTCTGTTGAATATCTTCCTGTTTTTATTTGTCAATTTTTAAATTAATTGTTTTTAATACGGCATTGAATGATAACAGAAAGTTTTGAGTGTCTTACACGTTTTTTCAAAAAAATAATTTTCTTATAATATTGAAACAAAATTGTGTTTACTCCTAAGATATTTTTAATTATATTGGTGGTGATTTTGTTTAACAGATTACATTAGAACGATGTACTACGAGCTACGCCTTTTGAATGAATCATTTCAAAGAAAGTATTATAAATAATTTAGACTGCTTAAAACACCTGACCTATGAACACCACTCAACTAACTTTATAATAATCCCAACTCGGTGTAGGCTATGAACAAAGAAACGAATGTCAATTTAAAAATATTTAATTAAATGCCAATTTGACACAAGATATTATAAACAATGTTATCCAAAAAATCAAAGCTTTTCTTCTTGAATCTTATTTTAGAAATGGAAACAAATTAGAACACGGCGAAGGGCAATATATAGTATCCTTCTTTATTATCCTTTCTCCTTAAAACTACATTTCAAATTTGACAAATTAGCTTTTGGATTGAATAATGATCAGAGTTAGGTTTTTTTTTAACACACTGTACATTGTCATTTATCATGCAGTGTAACACATACTTACATGGTAAAGAAAAAGTTAAAACAACTAGTACAAAACAATGGAGAACAAATGGATAATATTTCACATTATTTAAGACTAATTTGTTGAATAAGTCATAACAATATCCTTATAAATGTATCAACACTATTTTACCTAATGTAGGGGTGCAACAATATGTTTTACGCAGATGTAATTACTAACAAAAGTAGGAAATAGTTTTTTTTAATATTATTGAACTGGTAGCAACTGTCTGTCTATCAGCTCAGCATCGCGAATAGGACGGCATCATTTTTGTTTGAGGGTAGAATTGCGATTTTAATTTTTTCTTTAAATTCATTTATTCAATATTAAATCTATAAATTTAATTTGACCATTTGAAACGCTTTATTTAAAAATATTTACCTTTTCACAGCTTTTCAATGTGACGTATATATAAGATTTATCCCAAATTATTTGGATTTAGAATAGTTCTCAATCGTATCTATACATTATCGTAGTTTCTTTATAAAAATTAATATACTCAAAAATGTATCCTGAATACAATTCGTAAGGTGGAGGTACCCCACATTTTTGGACGATATAATTTATAATACATATATTTATAGTCCAGTGAATAGAGGTCGAAAAAGGGGGTTACCTTACAAAAGGTCGGGTAGTTCTGAATTTTTGATATCTTGTATAGGGTGGCAGGTTAATGAAAAATCCAAATTTCCACAAATCCCCTTCCTCCGCTCCCTCCGCCATCTTGTAAAAACCACTATAAATCAGCACTTTTTCCAGTTTTTCGCCTATAACCAAAAGTTATTTGCCGACTTGTAGAGGATGAAATTTTCTAAAAATTTGGTACGAAAGGTTTTTTTCCACGATTCATAGCAACGGAGCTATGAAGCTCCCAAAAAGGCAACAAATGCACAGCAAAATTTTAAGTTTCTTTCCACTTTACGTCGTAATAACACGGTAACACTTACAGTCTTATAGAGAATTTAATTACCTACAAAATCCATTTATCAATTTCTTTTTACGACCAATGCAAGATAGTAGGAGTAAATTTACAAAAAAACGAAAAAGTGTGTTTTTTTTTCAAGTTTAGTGCAACAACAGTCTTTGGATCATTATTTCTAATTATACAACTATTATTTCAAACAGAATATCTTATATTGATGCAAAATAAACGTAATTATGTGTTAGTGAACGTCAGTGAAGTTTTGTGGGACTAGTAGTAAAAACTGTTATAAAACAGCACTTATTTCTTTTATTTGCCTGCGAGATCTTTTTATCTACCTATCTTGCATTGGTCGTAAAAAGAAATTGATAAATGGGTTTTGTAGGTAATTAAATTATTTACAAGACTGATTATGAGGACTTTCACGCTAAAATGAAGTGTAACCGAGTTATTGCGACGAAGTAGAAAGAAACTCAAAATGTTGTTCAGTGCGCAATTGTTGCCTTTTTTGGGAGCTTCATAGCTCCGTTGCTATGAATCGTGGAAAAAAACCTTTCGTACCAAATTTTTAGAAAATTCCATCCTCTACAAGTCGGCAAATAACTTTTTTTTCACTAAACTTCACCAGATAGAAATTATAAGCGAAAAATTGAAAAAAGTGCCGATTTATGGTGGTTTTTACGAGATGGCGGACGGAGCGGAGGAAGGGGATTTGTGGAAATTCGGATTTTTCAGTAACCAACCATCCTATACAACATATCAAAAATTCAGAGCTATCCGACCTTTTGTAGGGTAAAATCCTTCATTTACTGGAATATTATGTACACAAATTAAAATATGTATTTAAAATTAGCATCCTGGGATAAATTTAAATGTTATTTTTGTTGGAATAGTCATTGTATGCGTAATTTGATATGCAGAAACGCAGACTACTGAAATAAGGAATAAAAAACAACATTACAGTCGCCCATTGCAATTTTATAATACACCTACTACGGTACAGCAGTGAAGCTACGAGGAAAGCTTAGTAGTGCGAGCTTAACGGCCATTACTGTATGTAAGGTTTCAATTTAGTTTGAATCTAGGTCAAATCAGATTAATCACATAAGTATGTAATACCTACTCCACTACCGTCAGGGATCTCTTAGCGGACAATTAGAATTCGTAAGTAGTTTTGAAAAATTAAAATTAGTTCTAATATATCAACATATATGTACATAAATAATACGAGATTTATTTTCACGATAATACATTATACAAAATTTAAATTTAGAATTTTTTATTCATAATGTGTTGAACGCCTTAATAAAACAATACTAACAGGCCTATTCAGAAACAAAAATGTAAACAGTGTTTACTGTTTAATTTTAATATTTCGTTCATTTTTGTATTCACAGATTACTTTTTTAGACACTGTTTAAATATTTAAACACTGTTTTAATTTAGCCAGTGTTCATTTTTGTATTCAGAGATTACTTTTTTTAGACACTGTTTAAATATTTAAACACTGTTTTAATTTAGACAGTGTTTATCCTTAGTAACCCTGTTTAAACGCATTTTACTTATTCATAGACACTTTTTTATCGTAGTCAGCAACTAAACAGCAATTTAAACATGCAAATTTGAACAAGGTGTTGGGGTAGTTTATATTTTTCAAAATGAGTGGAATTGACGAGGTTTTCGAAATTATTGAAGAAGTTAGGGAACTGAATGAATATAAACCTACGTGAACGTTAATTTAGAGTTATACTAGCAGTTTTACACAATATAGTTAAATTATTAAATGAAGAAGAGAACTGGAATGATGGGGATCACTCAGAAGTAAATCGTATTAGAAATGCACCCCAACAACCAAATTTGAGACGATATTTTTATAAAACAGTATATTAATTTAAACTTTAATTAATCTTATAAATCAATGTTATTTAAAGTTTTATGAATTATTATTGTATTTCTTCCGTTACATATGATTAAAAATAAAAATTGTTAAATTTCTTTACATGAAATCTTTTACATTTTAAATTTACAATTAAATATATGGTAGTGGCCGAAATAGTTTCATTGTTTCCCAGAGTTTTAGTTTGCAGTACGTTGTCTATGTCCATATCGTCCTTATAGTAATTTGTCTTTCGTAAACTGATCTTTTAAAATTTCAAATTTGCTAGTCAATGTCTGTCGATTTTTTCGCCACCGGTTCTTTTCTTTTTAGAGAAAATTTAGATATATTAATTCTCAGAATGAACTTTTCTTTTTGTTGATATCTCCCCATATTTTTATTTTCAATAACTAAAAATTATCTTCCAACTTTCCGACCGTTTTCTATTTTAGCTTGTAGCCATTTGCAAATTCTCTTCTAATTATCTTTAATTTCAGTTTCGTATTTAATTTCAACATGTATCTGTCCTATTATGACAGCAGTATGACAGATATAATAATTAAATTTGCGTCCCAATTCGTATTTTTACGGTCTTGATTTTTTAAACAGTGTTTATTTTAAACGATGTTTAAATATTTAGTTACCGTGTTTCTGAATGAACAAAATTATGAGCAACGTTGATTATTTGAAACAGTGTTTAAGTTACACACTGTTAAAATTTTTGTTTCTGAGTAAGCGAATAAATATTTATACACAGAACTTCAAATAAAAGGTATACCAAATGCATAATTTTCTACAACTATATACAGGGTGTAAATGAAATAAGTGCATTAAATTTAACCAGTAATGTAACTCGACGAGAGCAACAATATTTCTTAATAACTTTTTTTTCTAAGTCTTTTAGATTTTGAGTTAAGATTCTTTAAAGATTTGCTGCATATTTCGTTACCCGCCCATGCAGAACAAATGGCTGCTGCCGTATTCAAGCGGGATACAAACAGCTCAAAAATTGTCGGTTATCGGTTATACTTGCAATCACAATAATTAATAAACAAATCAACGGAAATAACATTTATTATTAATTAATTCGTAATAGTACAATTTTTAAAATAAAGAAATTTAATTTTGGATAATAAAATTATAAAGTTTTGTATTAAACCAGGCTTTTAATCACCTGTGAATAGACTAGGAGGAACGAGGTGACGAGGAAGAGCAAAAGCATAGTTATTAGGTTATGAGATGATAATTTATCGTCTACAAATCATAATAGTTTAAATACGTTATTCAAAAAATGTAAGTAAAAACTCTTTTCTATTTAAACGAGGTACATGACTACCAATAACTAGTCGTCCATTCATTGTTCCCGCCCAAACAGTTTTTAATGAAATTTTTACAGCATTTTCGTCTGTCGAGATGTGTATTGTGCATAATAAATACACCGTCCCAAGTAAATTCAGTCTCATTAATGAACATTATGAGCCATTTCCAAAATTGAAGTCTGTTATGTGCTGAAAACATTGAACTTTTTGCACATGGTATGGGTACAACTGTTGCTTTTTTAAAAATTGTCAGATGTGACACTCCGTATTGTGATAACTAATAAAGATGTACAAGAGTAACAAATGTGCGAATATTAGGAACAGTATGATTTGGTAATGCTCCGTCTAAATGCGTTGGCAACTCTATAGCACTGTCTTCATATCAACCACAAATTAAATGTAGTAAAGGTACGAATAAATAAACCATAGGTAAGTAATTACAATGTCTGTGTACTCGCTATTTGTAAACATAAGCATTTTGACAGAATTTTACCTTATAAACAAGTTAATTGCTAATGTCAAAATTTAATTGCAACAACTGACAGGACTGTTAATTGCTAAAACAAAAATTTTCAGAGCTATTGCTACTGCATTCAATTATTAGAAAAATACTTGGAACGACTCGTCAATTTACGGGGTTGCAAAAATGCTAAAAAAGTATTCGTTTTCGAGAAAAAGTTATTTAGAAATATTGTTGCTCTCGACGAGTTATATTACTGGTTAAATTTAATGTACTTATTCCATTTACAGCCTGTATATTAAAATTTGCAAATCCACTTTTTTATTTTATCTTTAATTTCAATTTCGTATTTAATTTCAACATGTGTCTGTTCAATTATGACATCAATATGACAGATATAATAATTGAATTTGTGTCCCATTTCGTATTTTTACGGTCTTGATTTTTAAACGGTGTTTATTTTAATCAATGTTTAAATATTTAGTTACCCTGTTTCTGTACGGACAAAATTATAATCAACGTTGACTATTTTAAACAAAGTTTAAGATGAACACTGTTTAAATTTTTGTTTCTGAATAGTGTTTAAGTACTTAATTATATTCTTATGCAGCATATTCATAAACACTCGTAAAAATTTTGACAGTCGACGCTGTCAGAAAAATTGAAAAATAGAAATGTAACTTGTCAAGTTTGATTCTATTTGTCAAAAATTTTAACTTTGAAACTTAAGAGAGTTTATGAATACGGGCATTGGTCTGAAATTAGTTTACCATAGTAATAGTCATTTTTATTATCTTCTTATTATCTTTTAATATTTATTTATCATTTAATAAATTTTAATTGTAATTAACAACACTTCACCCATATAAATACAAACGTTACAATATTTTTAAATATAATTTTTTCGGGATTTGTTATTATAGAAATTGAAGATTATTAATTCTTGCACAGGTTTGCATATGCATTGATACTTTTGCATATATTTTATAGATAAATTCTAATTTTATAAATCCCGCAAACTGCTTTGTTACACTGGCAAAAAACTAATCATTTTAAATTATTCATGACGAGAAAAAATATTAGAATATAAATTAATAATTAATGCCTACAAAATAAAGTAATTTATATGTATAAGCCTTTATAATTGACGAGAAATAAACGTCACTATCATAAAATATGATATGAGACATACAGAAAGTCTATTAATCATTGTATCATCAAGAATAACAATTTTAACATTTGTTTTATTTTACATGGACACACTCATTAGGTAATTTTCTGCGTTTTAAGTGTAAGAGTGTATCTGAATTATTAAACACAATTTGTGGTGACCTTTCTCGTTTTCACTGACATTGAAAACCCCCTAGAACAAAAGAAATATGATTGATTTACGTCAAACAAAAATTAACTTCCGCATTTATATTTTCTAAAACAAGAAACAACCACTCGATAATCATAATTTATTCATTCAAAACACACACTTGAAACTTGAGCTCTACCATGAATTAAAAACAACAAAGTATGAGAGCAACAACAACAAATATGTGATTTATGTCGGTGTAATACAATCTCATAAAGTCTTCCGGGTTGTGTATTGAGTTTGTCAGATTTGCGCGCATCAAAAATGTATGCGCATAAACCATAACAGCTTGTAAACCGTCTCGGTTCCATCTCGCAAGAACTTATATCTAACAGGGGTAGTAGGTTAGAGTTACTGTGGAAAGTAATTCATGCGTCCCATCCTATCAGGATAAACTACAAGGGGGACAACTTGCTGAGTTATGGCCAACAACATTTTTGTTATAGTTCAAATTTGTCTGCATGCTTAACAGAAATGTTGCGGAGTTTGCACTATATTCCTACGGAGAGAACATCTTTTATATTTTATACATAAACTGCATGCTTGTCTTTATTCATACTCTGTTTTATAAATGAATTATTTTTGAGAAATTGGTTGGGGGAGCTTATATATGCACAGAGCAGCGAAATTAGAAATTATGTACATTTTTACCTCCCGCTACCTTTGATAAGAGAGGTATAGGGATCATGCTAAAAATCGCATATCGAGATTTTGGTAAATGACTACGTTTTAACGTTCCTAGAATCCAATTTTACCATTTTGTATCTGTATATATATATATATATATATATATATATATATATATATATATATATATATATATATATATATAGGGTGTCTCACAACTCGCGCACCAGACGTAACTGACACTTGCCGACGACAATAGGTTGCCAACAAATAGAAGAAAACAAGACTTTTTAATCCACCAATCGAGGAAGGATATCTTGAGGTGTGATGATATTACAGTAGAACGCCGATTATCCGAATTAATTGGGACCGGGGTCGATTCGGATAATCGAAAATTCGGATAATCGGACATAGACTGGTAATAAAGAAAAACGAACTGTCACACATAGAATAAACTTCATTAAGTTTAACAAACACAGTTCTACAATAACGCTCACTTGAACATCTCGATCAGAGTAAGTTGCAACCCCATCAGGCCTTAACAAAAATACAAAGTATGTATAAAAATTCACAACAATAATAGAGGTACAACATATGTAGTAGTAAGAAAAAAACAAAACAAAAATTACAAACATACATACTTGGTTTTAATTTTTTATATTACGCTTAGGACCGATTCGGATAATTGGCGATTCGGTTAATCGGCGTTCGGATAATCGGCGTTCTACTGTATTACAAAATAAAACTGGTTGCTAGGTTTTAAAAATACTACTAGTGAGTTACAAAATTTGTTTGACTTACTGTAATTTTGACACTTTAGAGTTGACTTTTCACTGTCAACAAATTTAGGTTAGCGAAGGTGTCATCCGAAATCATCATTTATATCGTACAGTGTAACGTGTTGTAGCAGCTGTGTAAAATGTGTTAAACGAAAATATTATTGTCATTTGAATTCTTTGAGATTAATACATAGTAAGAATTTGCCTTTTTTATTCACCTTGTCAAAATTAATTTGACACTGACATTTTTCGAAAACTACAGTCGCCCACACATTTTAAAGAAGATTTGATTTGTATGAAACCCTAGTAAAGTAAAATTACGGCAAACACACGTTAAAAGTGTAGGTCTCTGATTGGTCAATTTTAAGACGTCTTTTCTTGAATATCTTTTAAGTTAGATTTTTTTTTTCTTCGAAATTACACATCCGAGTGCAATCTCGTGTTTCCTCATTCGCTCTGGGCGCGAGTTGTGAGACAGCCTATATATATATATATATATATATATATATATATATATATATATATATATATATATATATATGTGTGTGTGTGTACGTGTGTGCACGTGTGTGTGTGTGTGTGTGTGTGTGTGTGTGTGTGTGGTTCCTGTTTACGCTCTAATTCAAATACTATCATTCAGAAAATTTTGAAACCCTAATTTTATACCTTATTACAATATGGAAAGATTTTGGTGTAAATCAGATAACCGGAAATTGCATTTTACTTGAAGCTCAAAATAGTTTTTCTCCGAAAAATACCTTTAAATGTTATTTTTTCGAGATTTATGTTATAAAAATATTTTATGGGTAAATTTATAAAATTATCTATAATTTAAATCACAGAGCCTGTGCTTTAAACAAGCACAACTACTTGATTAGACAGTTCATGCCTCGCTCAAATATATGTAACTGACAGATAAATGTCACTATCAAAGAACTAATTATTACAAATTAATAATAGTAACGTTTTAAAAAGAAAATAGTAAATAGAACCATAGTAATATGGAATGGATATTAATACAGTTTCTAGTATAACTATAAATATATAAGTATAAATATATAAATTAATGTAAATTAAATAGCGGGAGGTGTTGTGTTGGCCACATCAGATTTATAACATGGCACACGGCTAAAATCTATTAAAAAATATATTAAAAACTAGTAGCTACTAGCAATTTTGCCACAATTTTTTTTATTGTGTAAAACAGTTCTATTTAAACATTAGTGCAAAATTTTATGAATCCTCAGTGGTGCTGATATGTTTCATGTGATGTGCAGTTAGACAGATAGACGTTTTCAATTTAATATTATATGTATGTACTCGTATACGATAGATATATATTTTTTTGTAATTTAATATTGTGATATTTATTCAGTTATTTTTATTATTCTGATTGTTGTTGGTCAGATGTTGACACCTCCGTTATTAATCATTATATTCATTATTTTTTATTCTAGTTTACAATAGCCAAATGAAAAGTAAATAGTTCATAGTATCGGTGGTAAGTTTTTATTGAATAAACATGTTTTCGAGACCCTGGAATAAGATTTTACTATTTTTGCGATGATGTCTGTATGTATATATGTATGTATGTATGTTTGTCTCTCTCTCTCTCTCTCTCTCTCTGTGTGTGTGTGTGTGTGTGTGTGTGTGTGTGTGTGTGTGTGTGTGTGCGCGTGTGTGTGTGTGTGTGTGACGATTTTTTCGGATCCGAAAACTCAAATACTACAACTAAAAAAAATATAATTCTTTCATATTCCTTTTCTTTATATCCATGTGAAAAGATGATTAGATTTTGGTTATATTTGGTCAACCGGAAGTACCCTCACTTTTAGATTTTAACAGTTTCTCTCGAAAAAGCACTGTTTTAATTTCATTTTTCCATATTTAATGTTATTAATAAAATATTAAAGAATATTTTATTCTCTGTTCGATTTGATTACATTTTATACTTCATATTCAATATAGAGTTAATTTAAATTAAATTAAATTTGACAAAGCAACTAGCTATGCTATAACCATGGAAACCGCTACTATATTAAGAAAATGCTGATTGACAGATGTCAGTGTCAAGTGCAATTGACATGTTTGTGTTATAATTTTACTGGAAAAGTAGAATTTCTCAGGTACATGAAACTTTCTGTATAGAATTTGTGCAAAATACATAGAACTGGCAGAAGATAATGTACTTGAAATATGGAATCTTGTTCAAGAAACTTTTTGTATGGAATTTGTACAAAATATATGGAAATGACGGAAGGTAATATGCTGGCCACCTCAGATATTTATATTATTGTATGGCTAGCATTTCCCTATCGCTTGTATTTTTGTTAACAGAAATGATGTTGTTGAGTAAGATTTAATATTAGGTACAGATTTGAAAGGAAGGATACTAAATAATATAGTTCCATATGATTTTTGCATTATTACCTGCAAATATAAATTTTCTTTCAAAATTCCACGCCTGTCTCTTATTCTCGCCAATTTTTTTCTTTTTGACATAACACCCAAAAACACAACAATTTGGGCGACATTTGTAGGTACATGCATGCATTTCAAACAGTACTCTTCCGGCAAGTTCTATCTTTCGCCACTACTTAGCGTAACAGATCTTGTTAGTTCTCGCTACATATTTGTATTTATATAGAATAGATTATAAAGCGAATTGAAGTATACGTTAAGGAATTATTATTGTGCAATGCCATTCTCACCTGAAGAATACTGTAGATATTATATGCAGAATACAGAAGCAATATTGATAAATGTGTGAAACAATATCTTTGAGCAGATAGATTGTTATACAAATATTTGTTTATCTCTTTTTGCAATGACGGCTGTGCAGATAAGTTTTTCATTTCGATGACCAATGAGCGAAAGTTTCGTTATTAATGATATTTCAAATGAATTATATATTATTCATGGCTTAGTATTTTCAATCATCCAGGAACTTTCGATAATTTTGTATAATTTCAAACGATATGAGCAAGAAGAAGACTCGTTTCTAAGTCCGTTGATATGCCGTTGGTCCTTTACTTCGAACATAATATCTTGGTACTGCTTTAATAAAGACTGTGACAATAATATGAATATCACTTTTACACTGAATATTTCAGTATGTACAAATGTGAAACGGGTAAAAATGAAAAATGTTAGTATAAATACATTCTTACCACATATACACAACATTTATTCCAGATTACTAACTGTTTACTTCTTAATCCACCACACCGTTTACACCTTGTACCGTCTTTCCATAGCCATCTATTCCCACCCTTTCTTCCTGGTTGTATCGCTGTGTACACGGACGTCCGCCGCCGTTGATCCTCTTTCAGCGCACCGCGACGTCTTGGGCTTGCGGATGTTTGTGTAAAGTGTTAACTCGCTACAGGGGCTTACGGACGCCCGCCGCCCTTACGCGCACATAATCGCACGTCGCCGAAGGAGTTAGCGGTGCGGGTGCGTTGGATGATGAATAAGGATTAGACGCTGGGAGATTTGTAAGTGGCGGAGGTGTAAAGAAAGTGAAATTTAAGTAATTGTTTATTACACAGTAGTTACATAGACTTTCATAGACCTTATTATTGTGATTTGTTAATTTATGTCGTCGTTTCTTTCGTTGTCTACAAGATTCAATGTCTCTTGTGCCTTCCTTATGAGGTGATTTTTTAAATAAATATTAATGTAATAAATTTTTTTGCATAAATAACATTAGGATCACACAAAGGTTCGTATACACTTAAAAAATCTCTTTCCATTATGGCGTCTATACAAAATTAAAACTTGGACATCATAACTCGAAATTCAAGTGTTAAACAAAATAGAGCATCGCTATTCGAAAGAACATAGAAAGTGCCGTAAAGGTGTGCAAACCAACTTCAGTATAATTACACATTTGGAAGATATTCGCAGAAATAGAAATCTGTAAAATTTACGTGTTCGCCTATATCTAATGACTTTTTTTCAAATTAAAATGGTCTTCTATCATCAAGTTATCCTAGACATTCTGTATATGTACCGTTGAGGCGACTTACTGGACATCATCTCATGTGCTTTCAAAATGGTCTTAAGGCCCATTCAGAATAAAAAAAAAAAAATTGCGGTAGTGTAAGAATTAGTGGCATCGGTGGCGTAAGAAATTTATAGTAAAAATTATATCCTTTCACAATGAAAAATTATTGAAATTATTCGATATCGAAATTAACGTAGAGGCGCTGATTTTTGAAACAAGATGGCCGCCATACGATGTGTTTGACATATGACAGTTCACATTGTTCGCTGTGTTTCGTTGACTGTGTATACAAACCGAGTTTAAAAACTTATTTATATGAAGGCGATAAGTTAAAGTATTTAATTATAATGACTACACTACAAACTCAGCTGTCACTTATTTAATATGGCGCTTGTACGATTGCTTTTCGTAGTACCGATTTGCGCCACTAGAGGGAAATTTTTAACTACGATTGCGAATAGTTTCTAGGAATTTTTTATTATTTATTACTAGTGGGCAAGGTTGACAGTTATAGCTGCCATTTTATTTTTGCGCAAAAAGCAACTGACATAGATGATGATTTATTAATTACACTTATCCACAAGCACTCCATTGTGTGAGATAAGCGAAGAGATTAAGAGAATTTAAAATTATATCAAATAAAGCAAATGTGTGGGCACAAATTGCCTTTGAAAGAAGCGAAAATGGTAAGTTATGTGTTCACTTTTAATTGTGCAAAGTTTATTAATAAGTCTGTTTGTTTATATAGCGCAACATCTGAGACACACCACAAAATGATTCTTTTTCTATTGCTCATTTTATCTTATGAAATCAGATGTCAATAAACGTCAAAACTGTCAAAAAAATTCAGAGGTAGCGTAGTGGCAACGTAGAAGTTTGGAGTTTGCAAACTCCTACCGCTGCCGTTGCCACTAAGCTACTACTAATTTCCTTAATTTTTGGATGTGAACGAATACGTTTGCTATAACGCATTCAATCTTTTACACAGGCCACTACCACTGCCACTAATTCTACCGCTACCTTAATTTTTTTGTTGTGAATGATACTTTAGAGTGAGCATAACAGAAGTCACTTTTGTGCTATTTGAAAAATGGAAATAAATGGAAATATATCTCAAAACGTATGATCTAACGAAAACGGCCACTCGTTAGTTGGAAAACTTTTTTTGTGATTAATTGAAAATACGATTACTTATTTTTATTTTAATATTAATTTAATAATTTACATTTATTACTACAGTTAATATGGGTAAATATATGTATGTATTCAAAGGGAATTCTTCTCATGAAAAATCCTTTACTACCGTAAGTTATGATACATTAAATCAAACCAATTATTATTTTTTAAATATTAGTAGCACTTAAATTAAAAGAGATCGAAAAATGCTAGAAAAAGTATTATATAAGATTTACATTAAAATGTTCTGAATATTTGAGACGTGGCTGAGATGTAAAACCAAAAATGTACTAATTTTGTGAACAAAGGGTTATGTAAGTAAACAAGTACTAAAAACTTTTGATTCATACGTCGGAGGATCGTTAAGTATTTAGAATAAGAAAAATGGTTAAGGATTAAAAAATAAAGAAATTGCAGCTATCCTTATTTAAAACCAAACTTGCATGGTAAAAATAATGTGATTACTAAAATTTAGTACCAGCAGTAATTATTTTTTTGTTAATATTTATTTTATTTTAGTAATCACAACAAAATGTGTGTGAACTTAATGCACCCAGTATTCATAGTTCAGTTGGTCAAACACTTCCCTGGAAAGACGGAGATCTGGATTTGAATTACCGTAAAGGTCTTTAATTTTTAATGTTATAATTATCATGTTTTTTATATTTAGATGTTGTATGTAATTTCTCGGTTCTTTAGATCCAAATAAGTAAATATTTTTACCGAAGACTTAATGACTACTTGATAGCTGAAGTGTATAATTAGTTATTCAACAAGGGTATTTTTCAAAGGAAAGATATTTGAATAATCAAAGTTTAATTAGATTTCGAACTTGACACGAAATCGAACTTTAAGTCTTTCACTTTCCATCATTCCGATAACGTTATCAGTTGTCATTATTACTTATTTGTTTTATTTTATTATACGTATTCAAATTTAATAGGTATGTCATAGTTTAACAATTATTTTTGGAATGCGTTATTTGCAAAAGTAATGCTTCCGTAGAATTATTTATCTTAACTTTATCAGAAAGCCATTTACCGGAATAAGCGGCATGATGTAAATTTAACATGACCTAAGTTAATTTTTTAACACTTTTATAATTTCATGCAATCTACTTTTGCGAATAAATGTGTTAGTTCTCGCAAACGACAGCCTGTATTTACTGCATTACTAAAATTTACGTCAAAAGTTTTACACGATATATTAACTTTAATTACTTCATTTAACTGCATTATAATAATATAGGTTATAGAACTTTTAAACGTAGTTAAACGAACATATTGAACTAAATTCGCTATACGTACGGTGCTATTAAATATGATAATTTAAACGATAAACATTTTATCTGCGCGCGGACATTTTCGCTTGTAGATAATTATTTAAGTATTACGGGTAGTAAGTGCTTCCCACTGGTTGGGGATGTTTTTAGAGATCGACAGGAAGTCAAAATCTTTAATAAATTCGATACCGGTAGAACAGCACTTACTGACCGCAATGCTTATTAAGTTTTTTGCACGATCGGCGCACAAAATGTAAAAAAAGTTTTGAAAATTATTTTGAGATATTAAAAATATTTTGATATTTTAAAAATAAGCTTTGATCTTTGTTTTTATTTAGTTATCGCTTCACCTTTTGTGTTGGGACCCTGCCGTATCGCCCGGCGATCGCAAGACGTAAAATTGATGTCACTGAAATATTTTGGTACTGGCCAGTAATCACTTTACTTCCCGATCAGTAATTTGTAAATAAAACCTACTGCCGTGGAAACCCTATCGACAAGCATAAAAAACCCGATCGTGCAAAAATATATTTTTACTCACTTGTATCATAAATAACTGAAAAGGTCTACTTCAAAAGTTGTTTTGACCACTTACCCATAATTTCAGTAAATTAGAAAAATCAGTTAGCGACTTTAATTTATATAGGATCATTCAAATCTGAATTGTTCAGTTTATTCAGAAAAGCAATATATAACTTGGACAGGACAAGTTTTAGAATGCCCAATTAAATAAGAAAAGTTTTGGAACAACAAAACAAAAATATATGATAACTTTACCATCAAGGAATTGCTATAGGAACCCGTTTATTTGTAAAATTATTATTTATTATTACGATACTAATGAATCAAAGCAATACTCCGTACAAAACAAAATGTGAAGAAGAAAATAAGCACGTTTTAGGTTCCCTAGAATGCGATTTTACTATTTTTACGATGATGTCTGTATATATGTATGGATGGATGTATGTATGTATGTATGTATGTGTGTCTGACAATTTTTTAGGATCGCATAACTTCAATACCATTTTTCCAAAAATTATAATTTTTGCGTATTCCTTTTCTTTACATCTATATGAAGAGCTGATTAGATTTTGGTTATAATTGATCGACCGGAAGTACCCTAATTTGAAGATTTTAACAGTTTTTCTTGAAAAAACGGTATTATATATCATTTTTCCACATTTAATGTTGTTATAAATATTAAAGAATATTTTATTCTCTATAAGATTTGATTACACTTTATACTTCATATTCAATGGATATAGAGTAATAAATTTATGAAGAAATTAAATTTCATAAAGCAGCAACCATGGAAAACATCTACTATATTAAGAAAATTCTGACAAATGTCAATTTGTACAAAATACATAGAACTGAAGGTAATGTACTGGAAATATGGAATCTTTTACAAGAAAATCTCCGTGTGGAATTTTCACAATGTACACAGATCTGACCACGATCTGACGGAAGGTAATGTGCTGGCCACATCAGATTTTTTTGTGCTACAGTCAGAGTCAATGGATAACGTGAGTTTTATAATGAAATACATTTTTCAAGCTCAATTTATGTGGTAGTTACGCAGCTTTGGAGACATTTATTTTAAACCATAAAGCTCCAGCTACCGAATAATTTGATACTTATAACTCGATTTTTTTTTTAAGTGGATGAGACAAATTTTGGAATAGACCCCTCAACTATTTCCTAACCTTCTATTACAGAATAGGGCGCGAGCAGACACGAGACTCGAGCGACCTTGAAGTGCTTGAAATCAGCTGATTTGTGTGCGCTTGTCAACCAATGTTTTGACTTATTTAAATTTTGAACTGTTGAAAAGTTATTATTTTTAATTTCATGTGTTTTACTGCCTGAAGATTGTATAATAACATTTTAGCAGTTCAAAATCAAAATAAGTCAAAACATTGGTCTTGTCAAAGTGACATTGTTGTTGTCAAAATGACATGCGCACACAAATCAGCTGATTCCAAGCACGTCAAAGACGCTCGAGTCACGTGTCTGCTCGCGTTCTATACACAAAGATCATAACATTTCCTTCAGATTCATTTCACAGTGCAAATTTATGTAACATAACCCATACAATATTTAATCGTCATTATCTTTACTTATGGCCGGTTTTATAAACGTCCAAGTAAATTTACTTCCAGAGTAAATTTATTCCAATGAACAAATTCGAATCAATTTTTATGTTCTTATGACATTAAAATTATTGCTGTCAAAAAATTGCGTTGCATTTGTTCATTGGAATAAATTTACTCTGGAAGTAAATTTACTTGGACGTTTATAAAACCGGCCATTAATGTAATAGGGTACTAATCCGTGAACGAATAAGATATGTATTACAATAGTGTTGAAGATAACATAAGAACGTAACCCCTAAACAAACTTATCAGAATCCTCAATCGAATTGTCGTAACCACACTATCCCTAACTTGTCCCCGTGTGATAAAAATCCGCGTAAATCCAACTATCTCCCCAGATGACATTTTTAGGGTAGTTTCCCCTAAGTATAGCCTTAGTTACACGTAACAGGATCCACTAACAAAGTTGTTGGGATGTAGGGTTGGTAGGCGTGATAGAGGGTGTTGGTTTAACTCGCAACTAGAAGGACGAGGGTGGTTAATAAATTCCTCAAATATTTGTCCGCTCATTTTCACTTGTGGCTTACCCTCCTAGCTTGCTCGTGATAAAATACCGTCACTCATCATGGAATAAACATAGCATAGAAGAAGAAAGATAGAATACCTACATCTACATGGATACATTTGGAAAAAAAATATTATATCTCATCATCATGAAAGTGGTTCTTTAGATTTCAATAGATAAAAAGTCTTAAACACTAAAATTGTAAAGTTTTGGGTTATATTTAAATATAGTCTAATCAACGCTGTATGAATGAGGATAGCATAAATACAGAAAATAGAAATGCACACAGACATTTTTCTAGAAATAGTAAAAACGTGTTGTGTGAACTATAATTGGTCAGCCGGAAATACCCTCATTTGCAGATTTTAACAGTTTTTCTTGAAAAAACGATGTTAAATATCATTTTTTCACATTTAATGTTATTATAAATATTAAAGAACATTGTATTCTCTATACGATTTGACTGCATTTTATAATTCATATTAAATGGATACATAGTTATAAAATTATAAATAAATTAAATTTCATAAATTAGCCAGTTATGCTAGAAACAGTTACTATATTAAGAAAATTCTAATTGAAAGATGTCAGTGTCAAGTGCAATTGAAATATTCGTAGTATATTTGTGTTACAATTTTATTCGAAATACAGGATCTTTTTGTTCGAAACTTTCTGTATGGAATTTGTACAAAATACATACAACTGTCGAAAAGTAATGTACATTCAAGAAATTTAGGATTTTTTGCAAGGAACTTTCTGTATGGATTTTATAAAAATACATATGCATTTACAAAAATTCTACCGGTAGATACCGCATCTACCGACTGCGTTCGAAAACACGAGTGGTAAAAAGTTACCGTGTTCGAAAATTGTACAATATCTACCAGATCCATCTACCGGATTCATGAAGCATCTAATCTCAAAAAAGGTAGTGATGCAAAGCGAAGCGCGCTCGTTAAATTGGAAATGTGTTCAAAGTAGGACTCTGCTCAGTTTGTTAACTACGCCAAATTTCTAATCTGTTTCAAATTTTCAAATTTTTCTCTCCTCATCATGAATGTGTTGCTTTAGATTTCAATAGATTAAAAAGTCTTAAACACTAAAATTGTAAAGTTTTGGGTTATATTTTAATATAGTTTTTTTTATTATTAAAAACTGCTCCTCCGGTTGCCCAATATTACCCAAAATCTAACCAACTCTGTATGAATGCAGACAGCTTAAATACACAAAATAGAAATTTTTGAAAGTTTAATATAAGCGTTATCGTGGTAGAAAAAATCGTCACATGCACAGAAATCCACACATACATTTTTGTAGAAATAGTAAAAACGTGTTGTGTGAACTCTAATTCGTGAATATTCACTGAAAACTCACTATAAATTTTTTGGACCGAAAACATTTCTTCCCTATGTCAGTAAGTGCTCCCTACCGGTTGAGGATGATTTTGGAGAACGAGACGAAGTCGAAATCTCCAATGCATGCGATACCGGTAGAAGAGCACTTACTGACCGCAATGCTTATTACTTTTTTTGCAATATCGACGCCCAAAATTAAAATAATTAAAATTAGAAAATTATTTTGTCAACAAAAAAAAATAGTTGTTATTTTGAATGTAAGCTTTAATCGTTGTTTTTATTTACATATCACTTTCCTTAAAAAAATATAATAATAAATTTAAATTATAGGACGATAGCATAATAGTTATTCACAAAGTGCGTGAACGCTTGGTTCCCGGATGACTGCTTGGCGGCGCGAGCTTGCGAGCGTTGCCATAGAACGATTCCGGGAACCAAGTTCACGCACGTGGTTTGTACTATATTTTTCGTACGAATGGTATAAAACTAATAATTAGTAATTTGTGCACAAATAACTTTATTAAAACTTTATTACATAACACTACTTTGTAGCTAATTTCAGAGTGATGTGTCAAATTTAAATTCCAATTATTTTAATGTTTTTTTTTTATGTAATATAGTAGTAATTATGTTATCTAAATAACTATTTATTACTAACCAAGTATTTCACTTGTAGTATATAGCAAAATTAAACTTAATAAATTAGTTAAATTTCTTATTGTTTAGTTATAATTTACATTACGTTTGTTGGTTATATTTTACCGACTTCCCGAGTGCTCTGTCTTGCCGACTCCCGCCAAACAGAAATTGTTGCCAATATTGTGAACCAAATGTACTAACTTCCTTATTTTAAAATTTAATTTCATTCAATATTCCACCATTTTCTTTTATTATTATTAAGCGAAAGAATGTTTGACAAGCTATACATTTTTATTATAAAAATATGTCTTTAAGAAATGCTTTAGAAATAGGAGAGTGTTTTTTCCAAAATTTCCCGGTCTCTTATCCGGTGGTGATCTGGGGGAGACCTGGGAAATTGACGTTTCTTACGTTGCTAAGGCGACGAGAAACAACACATTTCAATGCATGAGTACGAAAAAAAAACATAGTATTTGTGTACTTAGTGCGCAAAATACGCATGTTTAAATATAATTTTTTCACATTTGATGCTATTATAAATATTAATAGCTATTTGTGTATTAAGAGCGCAAAATGGGACATTGTCGATTGAGAGGTTGTTGCCGCGCGACGCAGGAGCGAGGCATTCTCTCGAAACCGACAATGTCCATTTGCGCTCGAAACACACAAGATTTTTTCTACAATCGCCACAATGGGATCCTCCACCATAACAAAAATTTATTTTTTATTTATTTTTACTTATCGGTATATTCCATTCTTCTTGAGCTATTGCTTCAATCTATACTAATATACTTTCGTTTTTGTAAATGAATGCCCCATTTTATTTTCACAGCAGTGCGGCATTTTGTTTGGTTATGTAAGTGGGTAATGTGTAACTACAGTGTCATTAATTCCTGACTAAACGTTTCCATTAAGAATGTAACCAAGTAACATTTCTCAACATTGTATAATTAAAAATTTGAGGAGCGAGCGTTTTTTCTACTTTGTCGCTCTAGAGCAGCAAAGTGACATTTTGCGTTGACAAAAGAGAGCGCAAATGGCTACTTTGTATATAGACTGTAGAAAAAATATTTTATGGCTGTTGTTTCATAAGATTGTTTATGTTTTCTGCAATGAAAGATTTAGTTTTATTTAAAAAGTCAAGGATATAATCGTATTTAAATTTTACGAACTAACCCCACTTTATCTTAGTCAAAATTTTGTTGTCTCTAAGACGAAGAAATGATCATCTTGAATTGTCCAGACGTGATTCATTGCTTCATTTTGTAATCAAACTATGGTTTGAACCTAAAATTGCAATCTATTATCAAATAAGGATAATGAATTATACGGTTTACATTATTGGCTTTTTTCACATTTATCCGGTAACGCTAATGACATACCTATCGATTGATTCCCATTATATTTAAATTATTAATTGTATTTCGCTTATGACAATATAAATATTAAATGGATTGTTAGTAAGCATGATCGCACAAAAATTGTTTGTCATTAATTCTTCTTTTATTTGTTGCGTGAATGCAAATTGATTTTGGTGATGAATATAATTCGTTCTACGTTTTGTTTAACTGGGGTTAAAATATAATATACGTACTTATTGGATTATAAATAAAAACAATGGGTTGATTCTGTTCACATCTGTATGTCTTACAGATCGGTAAAATTGTAAATAATGAACAAAATCGCAACGAAATCTGCCACTCTTATGTATAATTTTATATTAATCAACAAAAATAGATGTGTTTTTGTCAGGTTTAAGAAGTGAACAGAATCGATCCATAAATTTTAGATATTAAAATAATGACAAAAAAAATTTTTTTAACCTTAATGTCATGGTTATAATTTCACTCGTGAATTTTTTTATACATTTTCTACTCTATATCTATCTAGTGGTAGAGTACTAGTCTCTCAACTCAGAGTTAGTGGGTTCGAATCCGGATCAGTTCGGAAATTTTTCGAGCGTTTTTTCTTAACTAGCCTTGAACGATACCTACTTCTGTTATCTTTCCAAGTTGGGAAACAATTAACTTGGCAACCACAAAGCTCTTTGGCACCAGCTCGTGATTGTAACAAGGGTCTGCATGGGCGGGCTACACACAAGGCATCTAAGTAAGAAACGTCGTGGCAATTTAAAAGTAGAATTAATTGATGTTGCGGATATAAGCCACCCTAGGGATATAACCCATACAGGTTGAAAACCAGAAATACAATAATGTAATGGAATATAACAAATATATTATTTTGGGGTCGAGTGCGTGTTATTATTCTCTTTCTGCGAATAAAAAAATAAATTGGCTCCCCCTTTCTGTACTGTACAAAATAAACAAATCAGGCAAACAATTATTTTTGTCATGGTTACAGTGAGTATATGCTTGGTATACTCATGTTCGCTGTAATATGCGGTTTCTATGCATAATAAAAAAATTGTAAAACATGATGAGGGGAATACTCAAATATATTTCCAAATTTCAATAAATATGCTTAAAGAGAAGATAATCCCAAAAGAAAAACTTTGCAATGGTGACTTATGAAATAATTGACTTCACACAACACACATCATCCCCTCCAGTAGTACATGTCTTTAGAAAAAGGCCACAGTCTCAAAGAAAGAGATAGTTTTGTATTACCATGGCCTCTCTTCCGATTTGACTTTGCTCTATTTCATTTTGCCGTGGTGTTTGACGTATGTATGAGTGATCAGTTTTGTTATAACAATGATTTGTTAGCTGAAGATAAATTTTAATAAAAATTATAATACTGAAGCACAAAATTATCCAACTCATTTAAATACTGTTTTGAATAATATCTAAGAGGTCATGGTAATATTTTACTACGTCTCTCTTTGAGCTTGTCGTCTTTTTCGAAGAAGTTACTTTATAACTCAGTAGATGGCACCATACTTGTAGGGTGCACGAGGTCAAGTGCATCCGACAAAATCATTTGTCGGGTGCAAAAGTATAGATTTGCACCCGACAAAAATTTTATCTAATAAACTATTCTTCCCACTCCCGACATAGTAAGTAGGCTATTAGGACATTGATTGTAGGGATGTATGTTTATTTTACTGTCAAGATATCGCTTTCTATTAACGACCGGAAGTAAGGATTGTCCTTACTTGCCTACAGCTAAACTTATCTCCCTCTTTGTGAAATACAAACGGTTAGATATTTTAAACTTGTGTCAAATATTTATTCATTCTTATAATTACTAATTTTGATTATAATTGCCGACCCAGATCGAGTAGCGGTAGCGCCGTCGCTTCACGCTCCAAGGGTCCTGGGTTCGAATCCCGGATAAGGCATGGTTGTTGTGTGTGTCTTTCATCATCTCATCTTCATCACTGGCGCATAAAAAGTTGAATGATATAAATAGTTGGAGAAAAAACTGTCTCATCCCCTTATAATTTCACCGCTTATAATACAATAATGTAACAAAAAGCGTGTAAATAAATAATAATAAATAATTTTAATTACTATTAAATTGTCCTCATTTCATAAATATTTCCATTCAAAAGTTACCGTTGCATGACAAAGGTGACAGATGACAGCGTTTTCTTCTTAGATTTTCCATGGAATACTTAGATTCTTTTTTTTAATGCATCAATATTCAACTGTATATCTTGACAGCCCTGACATATCGGACAGTGAAAATGAACATGTAAAAAATAAATCATCGGGAGTGGAAAAAATCTTATATGCAACTCCAGATTTAGGTTCATTTGACCACTCTCGAACTTATTTGCTAGCCCTTGCTATCGCTCGGGCGCAAAATCGTCCTCAATTAGTAAATGGTACCTACATCTCTTGTAGCATAAATAACTATTATGTATATCATATTTATTTTATTTGTTGTTCATCTGATCCGACACCCTAAGGATCTGTGAAGAAGAAAAGGAAGAAGTTGTTCATATGAATTTTTATTCGTTACTAATTGATCAGATTCATTTCACATCAAAAAGTGGCATTTAATTTTGCCACAAACGTTTAAACTATATACCTAAAAATAATAATTGACAACGTATCTATATGTATATGTGTCCCTATTTTTTCAGTCACCTTATACAAGTATATTGAAGTAGGGTGGCGACCCCGACATGGCTTAGCTGAAAATAGGTCTTTAACATTTAAAATAAGTCTTTCATAATTTCCTGTTTCCCTAATTATCGTAGGTACAACAAGCTTGAAATAAAACTAGAGCATCTGAATCAATAAACAAAGTTTTGTAACGGCAAATATTAGGTATGAAAATATCAAAAATCAACACAAAAATTGCAACAGCTATAGAATTGAAATAAAAATTCGACATTTGTTAATTATTTTGTCTCAATACCACGGCTTGATCACTATTTCTGTGGAGATTTTTTACATTTTCATATCTAATTTCTGCCGTTATAAAACACAAAATGTATTTTGCTTTTTGACTCAAATGCAAAATTTTATGCTTTACAACTTTAATTTGAAGCATTTTTTTTTTCTACCATAATTAGAGAAGCAGGAATTGTTAAAGTTCTATGTTTGGCTGTACTGATCACCATCCTTTTTACCTCTCGTTACCTTTGGTAAGGGAGGTTTAGGGAACGTGCCAAAAATCGCATATCGAGATTTTGGCAAATGACCACGTTTTAATAGAATTCAATTTTAACATTTTCCTGATTATATCTGTGTGTATGTGTGTGTGTGTGAATCCTCCACTCTAACTAGAAATACTAACATTCAGAAAATTTTGAAACCTTGTATTTCGAACTTTTTTTGTAATGGAGCCCATTAGATTTTGGTGTAAATCGGATAACCGGAAATGGCACTTTATTAGAAGCTCAAAAAAGTTTTTCTTCGAAAAATACCTTTAAATGTTATTTTTTCAACATTAATGTTATTATAAAAATTAAAGATTATTAAATTTTCTACAGCTTTGCATTAATACTTTTTCTACATATTATATGCATAAATTTATAAAATTATCTATAATAATAATAACAATACTCCTTGGCAGTTATTCAAATGTATGTAACTGACAGATAAATGTCACTGTCAAAGAGCTAATCACTTCAAATTAATAATAGTAACGTTTTAAAAAGAAAAAATATAAATAGAACAATACAGTTTCCAGCATATGTAAATATGTAGGTATGTATTTAGATTAATAAAAATTAATTCACCAAAAAGTTTAATATAATATTATATATATATATATAAAATAAGTAAATAAATAAATATATCATTATGGCTTATTACCCATTGCTGGGTGTGCCAATCTGCTTTGTACACAGATATCGGTAATGATGAAATATTTGCACCGTGTGGGCGCTTACCAGACGTCACCTCATGAGCTCTCATTGCTGGCGTGGAGAGTGCACCACAGGATTCAATTTGTGCCATTTAAAATTGGAAATATTTGGCGTTGGTTGGGATAAACCCGGTTCCCCAGATTCGCGATCTGACACTCAGGTACGCTACGAGACCCCATGAGGTCTCAAAAATAAAGATTAGCTTAATCTTTTTTGTGACTCGAGCGGTACATGGTGGGAGGTATTGTGTTGTCCACACCAGATTTTTAATCTTTTTGTTTGGTGAGTGCACCCGACAAAGTCGGCGCCTATGGGTGGCAACAATAAATTTGGGAGTAAAAATTGGGTTCATGTTTACTTTAAAAACTATCGTATTGTTTATTATTTCTTCCCTAAAATCGAACTAGTCGTAGTAGAAATCGCATTAGTTTAGCAATTAATATCTGCACCTCTGCTAACAAGCTCACTTGCAACCTTTACACAAAGCATTTGAAAACAGCAAAATTAATTTGATCCTCGCGAGACAAACAGCGTTTCACATGCGGATTGCCTTGCACACTCGGTTCCTGCTTCTGCTTCTGCTCTGCGTCCGTGAAGGATTAAATCCTGTGCACTGTTTCTTCCAAGGCCTGCCGAGATTGTGTGCAGTGCAATTTGTCTTGCTTTCGCTCGGCGGTGGGAACACATTGCAGCGAAGAGATTTGTCCCTCTGATTGTGCCGGTGGATTATGATTTACACTTGAATGTACACCTGGATAGGGATGTGGGAGATGTTTTTAACATTCACAATACAAAATGGAAGAGGGTAGCTACGTGGATTCTATGTGAATTTATGAGATGTGTTGGAAATTTGACTATACAAATACTTTATGCCCCTCGCACGAAATAGATTTTAATATTTTATCATACATTAAGATAAAAAATTGACATAATGTTTAAGAGCGACGCCTATATTTACAAAATAATTTATTTGAGTTCTTTTAACGGTCCTACCTGCTATACTAACAAAAATTTTATATATGTTTTAGCGAGTATTTTAGTAGTACGTACGAGCCCAAACTCATATTATTTAGGCCGGTTTACATTTTCAACAAATTTTAAAATTTACACAAATGGGTAGAAAATTCTACAAAATTCTTTTGTACTTTAATATAAACTTAAAACTTAAAAAAAAAACTGTGGGCCGAATGACTGGTGATAATAGTTTGACCGATATTTTAAGGGTCATCTTCTAGTCCAGATTTAGCTTCTACCGAAACCCTGTATTTTTAACACAATGAAAAGCAACTTCGTAAAATTTACCTTGCAAGACATATGGGACAATACTCAAAGGAAAATGTGCTGAACTTAGGGATCCAATGTCTAATAGATTAAAAGCTGGTATAACTAATAAAGGCGATGTAAAATGTTTATTTTAAACTAGTCGAAAGAAATTTGTAGAAATTTCTCACTATTTGCGTAGGTTTTATAATTTGTTGAAAATGCTAACCGGTCCAACTAATATGGCTCGTATTGTCAACAAACAACCTGCACAAAATTTGTGAAGTTTGTAAATTCCAAACCATTGGAAACTAGGACACAGTAATGTTTCTCTTTTATTATTTATTAATAACGTATCATTTCATTATTTACACAATATTTTGGAATCCTTTTGAAACGCATTTTTCAATTAAGCAGAAGTTTATCTGAAGTAGATTTAAATGTATCATTGGCGGTATGATAATTCAAATCTACAGAATAGACTGTATAACATATCCAAAATTATGTTTTAGATATCTATAAGAGATACGAAGGAGTAAGTGAAATTATTAGAGAAAACTTTCCCAATTAGAAAGCTATTTTAGTAGTGTATATCTAACACAGAAAAAATGCACTAGATATAGATGAAAATCCAAATCTTGCAAATAGTTTTCAAGTATTAAATAATTCTAGATTTCGATTTGCAATTTATACTTTAAGACACTTTTTATGCTCTCTTTTATCACTGTTGTATTTCGTGTTACAATGCTACAGTTTTTTTGTGCATCATAGGTAGTAATAAATTATACCACTGGAAAGAAAATTATTTTTTCAAGCGATGTGTAATTTATATATTTTCATTTCAACCATTGCTTTTATTGAAATAAATAAATCATCATGGCGTACTACCCATCTCTGAATGTACAAATTTGCTTATATTAGCATATTTATATGAATAATAATAATAATAACAATAATAATAATAATATTTATTTATTCCTTGTGATCATTTGTACATGATATGGAAATAGTTATAAATCAGTATACATTAGCATTAAATAAATAGTTTTTACAAAATGTGTAAAGTTGCAATTTTTCTTTAATTTTTTTATTTGAGAAATTGTTTTGACGGCTTTGAGTATTTAATATAAATAAGTGCTCTTATGTAATAAATGTTTTTTTTTGCAAACAGTGATTTATGGTGTTGCAATATTAATTCATTTTTATTGTGTGTTGTATTTGTGATAGATGCAGTGATTTCTGAAATTGTTAAAAATTTTCTTTACAAAGATTAGAACATAGTATATATAGAAACATGGAAAAGTTAATATTTTTTGTTCAACAAAAGCGTTTCTGCAACTGTCACACCATGATAAGACCAGACATAAAACGCAGCGTTCTTTTCTGTGTTAGAAATGTTTGTGGCTGAATCCCAATAGATAATACCGCAATTAATTACAGAATAAAGTTTAGCGTAATAATAAGACTTCACAGTATGAGGTGTTAACAATATCTGCTCGGCATTTTATGGCATAACATAGTGTATTGATTGAAGAAAGTTCATCGGATGATGGATGTAAAGGAAGATAAAAAATTGTTTCTACATCTCCTCTTGCAAACGTTTCGGTATTTTATTTAACCTTTATCAGTGCTACAATAAAAATATATATAACACAAATTAACACAATCGTTTTCCAGAGCATAATCAAACAATAATAAACAACAAGTTTAATTAAACAACATTTGTTAAAATATACCTGTGAGATATGTAGGCCAAACGAGAAACATTATAAAGGACAGCCTCACCTGTGACAGTGTAAGATCAACTTACTTAAATTTACTAACCTTCAATATTGAGTTTAGTACATATGTATTCAACATGTATATATTTCGTTAATAACGATACATATAGGTACCTACCTATCTGTACCCTATTTGTATCTGTATTACTAGAAAATTGTAAAAAAAATCTATACGATTTTTGTCGGATTCGAAGCTATATCACCCGAACCACAACCAGTTCTAACAATATCATAATTTCACCATTAAAGAATAATCACTTTTGTTGTATTATGCTTTTCTGTAGTAGGTACCATTTTTATCAATAATAGTTCCTAATTATAACGAAATATTTCTTGTCAGGATAGAAACGTCGAGCCATAAGCACAATCCTGACTTTAAGCTCCTTTCCTAACAGATTCATGTTGTTTTGAGATTAATTTCGATTGCTGTTTGTGTGTCAGCATGTACAAAATGTCTAAAACATGGTTTTCGTTTGTTACAGGTAAATACAGCATGTCTTTTTCCCATCGCCATTCGCCGTTCGTCGCCTGTCGTCTGAACGGTAATGCGATATTTTCATTAATTACTTGTTGTCGGGCGCGATGGGGTACGATAACAACCAGCGACCTTTTGTAAAGAACATTTTCTCAAAATTTCCGACAGTAAAATGTTTTAATTAAACGCGCTGCTGGCGTTAATTAGCACGTTCAATTTGTTCTCAAGGACGAGAAACTTGTACGAATGTTTTGTGCTTCTCGTCAACCGGCGTATTCCTTCGAGGCTATTAATGAAGAGATTTGTTGCTTGTTCGTTTTTGTTTTCAAGTGTTTTGTGCCATGCCATGGATCCCTGATCCGTCTCATTGCGTCTCAGTCACGATAAATCTAATACTGCCTCGGGACGATACTAAATACTCAATTCACTTGTTTAGAATTCAGCATCTCACGAGACTTTTGTTGCTTTACTGTAGCGGTTTTCGAACTTTCAAAGTTTATATGTTCAGCTTGTGTTACTTCTAATTTGATCGAGATCTTGTTTCAGTATTGTGCATTTATCGATTAGTTTCGGACGTGGATATATTACATCTAAATATACACCTCTAGGATCATTTTCAAGAGGGTGGTACCTTTGTATGAGACGAAGTCGGGTCTACGTTAATATGATATTAAAATCACTTCCCAACAAACTGTTAGAATTTGTTACACTAGTCTTGAAACACCCTGTATAATGATTGTTAATTGATTACATAAATGTTTATAGTTGACTACAACAATGATAAAATACATTAAAAATTTTATGTAGCGCATTAATTTGTTTTTTATCACTTTTATTTAAAAACTTGTCTCGTGTTTCTATTTTTATTATTAGTCAGGAACAAAACTTCATTCTAATGCAAGAAAACCAATAAATTTTCCTATACAACCAAAATATCTTCTAAAATAATAATTTTTATCGGTTTTAGGATATTGATCCTTTTCTTAGATGTACAAAAGTAGGCTGGTAACTAAGTAGGTAATAACTGTATCTGTACGGTAATATTATTACCATTCTGACTTGTCAACAACAATCTACAAAATGAAAGTAAAATGAAAGTATAATGCTTTTCAAATACCTACAGATATAATTAATCAGCGATGGGGGTAAAAATCCACCCGTTGACACCAATTTGTAATGAATCTCAGCGATGTGTGTAAAAATCACACCGCAGCTACCAAATGATCTATTTTTAATAATTATAATTTTGAATTTAGAATAAAAAATCTGATGTGGCCAGCACATAACCTCTCGCCAGATATTTTACCTGGTTGTACGCATAAAACGAAAAATATATTTAATTACAAATACATATATTCATATGTCTCACTACAAAATAATTCTCACATATATTTGCAAAATCTATGGGATATTTTAATATAAATTTTGTACAATCCATACATTTTCTTTATATTCAATATCCTGAAATTTTCTTTTTCTTCTTTCCTTTTCTTTTTCTTTATATTCGTAATTTTTTCGCAAATTCCTTTTATATTCTTTTTCAGGTATATTCTTATGCGCTGTTGACTTTTTTATTTTCAATCTTCATAATGATGTACAAATATTTTTGACAATGGCATACAAATATTTTTGACAGTGACATTTATGTGCCAATTACAAACATTTGAATTTCTTACCTTGAAGTAGTTTGATCTGAGATTTTTTACATCAAATTATTTTCTATGCATTTCTTTATCCCTAAATCTATAGAAGATATAATAATGAATTTATATTTATCGAATAAATAATTTAACGTTCTTTAATATAAGTATTTACATAAATTTTCAGTAAATAATATTTAGATGATTTTTTTCTTGTAACTACTACTTTCGGTTGACCAATTGTTACCAAAACTTAATCAACTCTTCCCATTATTGTTAGATTGAGGAATCCGTAGTTAAAAATATCTTTAGTCTTATTGTATTTGAGAAGTCGTGGATCCAACATCAACACACACACGCACGCGCGCGCGCAGTCGGATTCTAGGGACCTTAAAACGTGCTTATTCACTAAAATCTGTATATGCGATTTTTAGCATGAATTCAATACCTCTCTTAGGGAGAAGTAAAAGTGTATCAACTAATTGTCTAAAATGATTGTATATGTCGCCTCCCAACTCAGCGCTCGAGATCTTTATAAAAGGTTTGTTGCGAGAGTGGGGGTCACTGCCTTTGAAGATGATTTCCTCTTGATTTTTAATTTAGTTTTTAAATATTAAATTTTTAGAGGGTTGTTACACAGTTAGTGTATCATTTTTAACACAGTTTACTTTATTATAAAATAATAAACACGTGGAATCTGAAATCGAAAAATAATTGAACAAACCACGGATGTTATGAATCCTAACAAACCTTAGATGTCAGAAAACTGTCATCTACGTAGTGATACTCAAAACAATGTTAATAGCTTTAATACACATGATCTAGTTTTTTAGATACTTGATCTCACTAAATTGTTGAGCAAAAGTTTTAGAGAGCGATTATAATTTATTTCGACATTAGATCATCCTCATATTTAAAGTAAATATTCCAGAATTAAGAAAATTAAATGAAAATTATAAATGACTTCATTTGAGAGAAGCCGAATCATTTACAACTTTAAATATTTGTCAAACGAAATATTTTATTTGTTCAGATTTAATTAAAAACAATTAATATTCAAAGAGGTTTAATATTTTGAATAAAATATGAATATTAATTATACAAAATTTATCAAATAATTTGTTTCCCGAAATTAATAACTTTCTCCGATTACCGAAATGAAACTTTTATGTTCATTTTGTTTCTAGAGGTCGTTCTCTCAATTTATGTCATAATTTAGTCTGTCTTTATATCAAAGTAATTTCAGTGAAATATGTTTATAATAATCTGTCTGAACTACTCGTTTATCCTCACTTAGTTTTACTAATTCATAGAAATTGATTTGAATATGATAGCTCAATCACGATATAAGTGGTTATTATTATAGGTTAGGTGCATTTCCACGGAATAACTTAGGGAGAATTCTTGTCTTGAGCTGAGCTTAAATTCGCGTCATGTCATTGAAATATTTATTTGACAGAACAAAGGTTTCCACGCTTGACGCTTCTTGCGAATGCCATTGATTTTTGCTTGTTTTTGTGTTCGTCCTTTGTTCACCAAATGTTATTTAAATTTTAAATAATCTTATAGTGCTGGAAATTGTGATGCATCACATTCGGAGAATGTATGGAAAATAGTACAGAGAAGTCACATCGACATCGACATGTCACAAGAACGACACGTTTGTAACTATATGTCTACTTCAGCAAGCGTGTTAGAAGACATTTTATATTTAATTTTAGTGGTTTTGTTCAAATTGTTTACTCGATTCGAATTTCAAGGTTCACTCTGTTCGAATCAACCAGTCAGCTATTGTTTTCATAACATATAAATGTTAAAATATAAATAATATTCTATTGGGATGCAATTACTTTAATGTGTGTTATTCTATTGGGCTCCAACCACATAGTTAGCTGCGCTGTAAACGTGTCTGCGATGATCATGAATGTCATGCCGCCTACTAACACATGCCAAATAACCAGATTTGTTTAAATTTTGACTAAATTTCACATATTATGTACCTCTGTGCATACTAAGAGTAAAATTATAGTAAAATCAATAAAATATTACTTGCTAAATGTTATTATCAATAAAGCTACATTCACAGCTACTTTTTACTTCCTTGTACAAAGTAAAGGAAGTATTGTATTCGCGAAAAATTTCGGTTTTCAGATTTCAACTGAAATATCCATTTTGACCATCCATGAATCCATTCTGAATAATTTCGTCGTGACGTCTGTACGTACGTACGTACGTACGTATCTCACATAACTCAAAAACGGTAAGCCGTAGAAAGTTGAAATTTTGTATTTAGGACTTCTACAACATCTAGTTGTGCACCTCCCTTTTTGGTCATTACATAATTTCCAGAAATGGAACTTTATTTGAAGCCTATAATAGATTTTAATGAAAAACTATATTAAAATATATTCCAAAACTTTTCAAATTTGGTATATGACTTTTATATCAATTGGAATAACATAGCAGAATTTGGTTAAAACAGGCTAACCGGAAGTGATATATTACCTGAAGTTGTTAACAGTTTTTCTTGAATAAAATGGTTTCATTTTGATTTTAGAAATAAATTCTTTAAATAAGAGTTTTAGAGAATTAATTTCTGCGTCTAGCACATCAAGTATTATTAAATTAGCCCTTTGTATAAGCGAGATATATAAATTTAAAACTTATATACTTTTTGGTTTTTGTAATGAAGCTTGCTATGGATTAGGACAAAAAATTACAAAAAAATAAAAAATAGATGTTAATGTCAAATTACGTCAAATACGTGCAATTTTATAATTGAGTCTATACTTCATATTAGTCTTGCGTACAAGGAAGTCGTGTGGTGTCCACATCAGATTTTTTAATGCGTAATGATAATGCATAAGACATAACTTTAATACATAGTGCTAATGTGTAAGGTTAAGAAAAATATAGCAGTTTCTGCAACAAAATTTAATTGATAGTTGACATCTGTATGTATTCAAATTACCTGTCAAAATTGAATTTTATTATGACAGGAAAGGACTGCTGAAGCGTATTTCCTTGTTTATTTTTATTTGAGCACATGATATTACAAATGTAGCATTAGATGCAGCTATTTATTTTCTTCGAAAACAAAGAATGATGTATAAAAGTTTGGAGTTTGCAAACATTTGTTGCTATGCATTGTGTTTATGCATTATGCGCATTGCGCAATAATATTTCGTTTATTTAATATTTGCTGACACTAGTGTTACCCAGGAAAGTGCCTTTTTCTGCATCAAGAAACGCACATGTAAACAAGACTATTATTCTAGCCTTTTTCCATTGTTTTTTATTGCAATACTGATAAATAACGTAAATCAACACGATACACAAAAATACTAACGACACGCCAATGTTGACAGTTCCAAATTATTTTTTGAGTTATGATATAGGTCGCTTTACGAACAGATTCTATAACCTGTCTGGCAAAAAGAAATTACTTTAATTACGTATGTCGTTAAGTAAGATACATCTTTTATTGCGCAACGCCACTCTTACGTGAAGAATACTTCTTTATTTATCACGTTAGAGTTTTGCAAAATATTTGTGTATTTAAATTTCTTTTTGAAACATTCAAATCGATCGACTTTATCTTCCTTGTCAAAAATTATGTGTCGAATTTGTATTATGCTTATAAATTCGTATCCTTTAGTATAGTAATTTATTATGTACATTTATTCTGTTTATTTTTACCTTCCGTCACCTTTAGGTAAGGAAGGTATTGTCTTTGGTCAAAAATTTCGGTAGTGAGTTTTTAATAAATAAGCACGTTTTAAGGTCCCTAGAATACGATTTTACTATTTTTACGATGATGTCTGTATATATGTATGTATGTGTGTCAGTGGGTGTGTGTGTGTGTGTGTGTGTGTGTGTGTGTGTGTGTGTGTGTATGTGTGTGTGTGCAAGCGTGCGTAAGTGCGTGCGTGCGTGCGTGCGTGCGTGCGAGTGTGCGTGCGTGCGTGCGTGCGTGCGTGCGTGTGTGTGTGTAACAAAATTTTCGTCTACGCTAACTCTAATAATAAAATTTCAAAAATTATAATTCTTTCGTATTCCTCTTCGTTGCATCCATATCAAGCGCTGATTAGATTTTGGTTATAGTTGGTCAACCGGAAGTACCCTCATTTGAAACGATGTTAAATATCATTTTTTCACATTTAATGTTATTATAAATATTAAAGAATATTTAATTCTCTATACGGTTTGAATGCATTTTATACTTTATATTAAATGGATATAGAGTTAAAAAATTATAATGAAATTAAATATCATATTTTAGCCTGCTATGCTATAACTCTGGAAACAGCTGCTATATTAAGAAAATTCTGATTGAAAGGTGTCAGTGTCAAGTGCAGTTGACAGTATGTTTGTATTATAATTTTACTGGAAAAATAGGATCTTTTGCTAGAATTTGTATAAAATACATACAACTGCCTTAAGGTAATGTACAAGAAATAGAATCTTTTGCAAGGAACTTTTTGTATAACATTTATACAAAATACATAGAACTGACGGAAGGTAATGTGCTGGCCACATCAGATTTTTTTCCATTTGCTCATAGCTATATTCTACATTTTCGAATGGAAATTTTAAAATGGGAACTACTTTTCTGCTAAACGAAACGATAGTTTACGAAATTTACATATTTGTTAGGTCCAACTAATCGCAATTAATTATTTAATTTCTTAAAATTTGTAATTTTTTTTTCTTATTTTGTTTGTCATATGACTCCTACTACAGTAGAATTATTGAAAGATGTCCGATCAAGGTCATCTATATCATAAACGAATTAACAAATTGGCATATATTTATCTCTCTCACAAGGAGTGTGTGCGATAAGGATGGATATAACGCGCTTGTCTTTCAAAAATTTATATTGTTTCGACCAAGTTAGGACATTCCATTTTAAAACGATGCTCGTTGTTGACAATATTTTTCGCTGTAACGTATGTTTATTTATTAATTCAGATATATTACCTTGATTCATTGCCGTACGAATAACATTATTTTCTGTCAGTATCATTATCTTATTTTATACATATTTTTATAATAATAAAATAACAGTAGGATCTTTTGTACACTCAAAAAACTAAGTGAAGGACACTACTGAATTTGACAGAAAAAAATCATAATTCATACAATTCGTAGATGGCCTTGATCGGGCATCTTTCAATAATTTTTCTGTAGTACAGAAACACAATATAGTTGCATTATTCTTCTTTCGAATCAAGAGCTATTGCAGGCATTATAATATGTTTTAGGAAATGAAAGTTTGAGTTTTGACGCATTTCTTGTTTGGGTTTCAAAGCTTTGAAGATAGAAGTTTCGAAACATAACATGCACCCGTATTTTCCTTGTCGTCTTGATTACAAATGGTAACTAATGGTTATGTATAGATTAAAATCTCTGATATGCACTAGTACTAATAATTAACAATAAAACCTTTATAAAGCAAGAACTACAAAATATGTATTTGTGGATCATAGCCATAGGCGATGTACATATTATATTTTCGGAACAATGTACGAGTAACTTCGACATATAAATGAAATATAAATACCTTCAGATAAGTTCAGTACCTACTGACCTTACCATTTAAAGTTGTCTAATGAATTCTTCATATTAATTTATTTATAAGTAATTATTTATAATCAATATCAAAAACGAGTAGAATTAGGTGATATTTTATAATCTTATAATTTTCAAGCTTATCAAACATCAAACGTCAAGATTTTAAATTGGTAACATTTAAATGAAATTAGCAACTTGTACGACAAAGTGGGACAGAACGCATTTTTTCATTTTAGTTTTCTATTCGATTTTTGCATCCGAGTTGGTAGTGTCCACGATCCAAGATATCGAATTGCAGCCTATATTCGAAAACTCGGATCGATTTCTAGGATCATGGACACAGGCCTTTAATATAGTAGCTGTTTCTAGCATAGCTAACTAATTTATGAAATTTAATTTCTTTATAATTTTATAACTCTATATCCATTTAATACGAAGTATAAAATGCAGTCAAATCGTACAGAGAATACAATGTTCTTTAATATTTATAATAACATTAAATGTGAAAAAATGATATTTAACATCGTTTTTTCAAGAGAAACTGTTAAAATCTTCAAATAAGGGTACTTCCGGTTGACCAATTATAACCAAAATCTAATCAGCTCTTCATATGGATGCAACGAAGAGAAATACGAAAGAATTATAATTTTTGGAATTGCAGTATTATTTTGTTACACACACACACACACACACACACACACACACACACACACACACACACACATACGCACACGCACTCGCACATACAGACATCATCATAAAAATAGTAAAATCGTATTCTAGGAACCTTAAAACGTGCTTATTCATTAAAAACTCACCACCGAAATTTTTGACCAAAGACAATACCTTCCTTACCTAAAGGTGACGGAAGGTAAAAATATTATACAAATTAACATATTATATTATGTTAGAATTTAGCAATGATCAAATATTATAATGCCCATTTGCCCCGATGACACTTAAATTTTAAACTGGCTTAAACAAAAAAATGCAAATCGAAATTATGACAGCAATATTCACCTTCCAGTTTGACATTTTATTTCGATTCGATATTGTCAATTTAGAGAACACTTAAAATTTAAGCGTCAGCCATCTTCCCTCATTATAATAAGTAATGTTATCGATCTGACAACATTTCGTTGTTCTGGTTTGTCGGTATAGTGACTTGTGGTTTGCATCCTGCTCCATGACAGCACCTTCATCTTCGCATCCACTTTAACTGTAAGTAAATTTCCCTTCTACTCTCTGAGATCAATTTTAAATTTTCTATGCATACGAATAAACATTTGCATGAAGAAAACTGACTCAGTATAAAAGCAACATGTTGCATATACAACACACATTGTGAAGTAAGGTATCTCGGTGGTTGCTTGCGTTAATAAAAACGTCAATAACGTATAGCAAACAGCAGACAGGAGCTATTTTGTCAAGTTGACTACATTATTTGTTGTTAGTTTACAATTCAGTTTGGTTCAAGGCAATATTAAAATTTGTTATCTAAAACATACATTTTAAATTTATACGTACTTTTAAGGAGATTTAGAAAGGAAAGTTTAAGAATGTTGGTATCCTGTCTCAATAAGCTTGCTCACTATTGGTAACTTTTATATTTGAAATTTTGCTCATTTAACCAAATTCGTGTCTTTTCAAATAAAAAAGTTACCAATAGTGAGCAAGTTTATTGAGACACTCTGGGTAATATGAATAAAAATGAGTATGTGCTCTGAGTATGTACTCAAAAGTATGAGCATGTAGTGTGAGGTTTTACTCCAATTTATATGAATAAAAGTGATGTAGACTCAACGAGTAGATGCTCTTATAAAATGAAGAAGATGCTCCTATGTACAGCATGTACAGGTCTACAGCTAGCGTTGACTTTCTTGGCAATTGCCTACACGTCAAAATATTTTAAACAAATTTGTCAGACTACTTGGCGTCATCAATTTATTTAAAATTATTAGTGACCCTAATAGTGATGAGGATGAGAAAAGTGCGGAAAATAGTGACTTAATGGTTTGCAATAGTGCTTTTTTTTCAAAATCGCAAACTCTGATAACAAAAAAAAATGAAATTCTGCTTTGGAATCTTTAAATAAAATATATGATGAAAACTGGGCAATTTTCATTTTGTCCATATTAGATACGGTACCACCTCTTCTTTCTCCCTTTTATTCGCCCAAAAATGTATATGTAATGAACTCAACGTTTTCTTCGGAAAATCGGTATAACGCCTTGAAATTGTGGCACACCCAGCAACGGGTAACATGCCGTGATGATGTATTTATTTATTAATTTATTTAAATCGTGAGAAATAGTACTCCTCCTAGGAGTACGTTTTCGTGCACGTAACTTCATCATAATTCCGTCATTTAGTTTAATTGCAAAATTTCAAAATGCCTCTGCGAACAGCCTGAGTTTGGTTGCTAGGAAACTCCAATTTTTCCAAGTATATACTCCATCATGGTAGTAGGTATTATTTTGGATTCATACCAAACTTGAGTTGATACTTAACTGTTTTGTATATAGGGAGTAGATACTCATAGGAGTATCTACTTCTATATTTTTATTCTTACGAAACGAAGTATCTACTTGCATTTTTGGAGTGTAAAGTATAAACTCAATTTTATTCATATCACCCTCTGTATACAAAAAATACTAAAAAATATTGTTGTTCTCACCGAAGTCTGTCATTGGTTAAATTTAATGTATTTATTTTGTTACAGCTTGTATTTACTTACCACACTAAAGAAAAAATATCTTTCTTAATATTTCGCGAGAAGAAAATGATTTTCTGTGCATGTTGTGGAAAGTATGAATTTTATGTTCATTCATTGGAAATATACATGGATAATAACCAATTTAACTGTGTATAGTATAGTATTGTCCAAATTTTGATGGCCAATGGCAGCCTGTCATTCAAGATTTCTTTCATCTTCAGTGGCTTCTATTTGGCGTTGCATCATAAATTCACATTCCCTGGCTTAAAATTGTAAAAATATTGAGAATTAAAAAAATGTGATTAACAACTATTGTTGTATTCGACGTGTTCTATTAATCTCACTCTCCATGTTTCACAAGATTACAGCATCTGAACCAACCGAATCAACCATTCGGATATTTTTCATATGCTGGCCGAGCCCAATTTAATTTCGTTCATTTTCATTGTTTCATTATTTTCTGCATTCATTAAGTATACTTGATAATCGAATCCGGATTTCAAAAAGGCGGTAGCAGAAGGCTTCAAAGAAGTAAGAATTTGGAATGGGGTGGATATGTGACGTAGATGTTAAAAACTTTAGAAATCCAAATATTTAAAAAAAATATTTTTTTTAAACTTGCATAGTCCCTATCATACTGTCGTTGAAGGTCATGTAAAATTACCCATTTTTTAAAATTTGTTGCTATGGTAGAGGACCTCATTGTACGAGATCGTATTGTTCAGATTGCAAGTTCATTTACAAACTTCGATGTATTCTAAGTAAATATGAAGAATTTTGAATTCATTCCTTGTTGCTCCAAAAGAAATATACACAGTTGATTACGTACCTGCTAGTCAATAGATACCTATAATCCTTAAAATACTTTTCAGATTTGAAGAAGGTATTGCATAATTTATTTAAAGTATATTTAGGGTAGAATAGAATCAATATCCTTAGGAATATAATGGTAGCTTAGATCCATGGAAATCCTAAAATATGTGTTGGTTTGAGAAATTTGCATCTTCAAATTAGGGCTGCGTTGCTCGTGTTTGTCAATAAACCGGAAGAGTGTTTAGGTAGTAGAGCTGGTTCCTGGTTCTTGGCAGACGCAAATAAAATCCAAACATTTAGCTGCAGTGCGACCGCGCGCGCTTATTTAAATTTGCTCAGTGTTGTGAACATCCATAAAATATGCTTGAATGTCCATGGCTTCCACAGCGCGCATAAAATAAACATTTCCTTATGAATTTAGTTGCTGCGGAATATTTGTGTAATATCTTCGCGCACATGTCAAGGTATTTTTTATTTTATTCTAGCAAAGAGTTGATATTAAAACATCAGTAACAGAGCTCCGCAAATTTGTCTGAGGATTCAGAAGAATTTCCCCAGGGCACTGAAATTTTAATATGCGCACGTTTATATTCGGCGACTAAATTAAATTTTTTTCTCCTTCAAGAAATTTCGATTTCGGAACACTATGTTATTAAAACTAGCATGTGTTCCTTCCCTTGCTTTCGAAATGCACTTTGCGAAGATTCTAACTTTCTTGTCAAAGCTTAACTCTTCCTTTGACTTCATATACTACTCCATTTGCATGATTATAACACAAGTTTCTGAACAATGCGGAACGAAGCTCGTAAATTTTATATACGTACCTATTGCTCGGGCTAAAATGATGGTTGAATGAGAATAATAGAATGTTGTATTTCGTGTTGTGACTTTTGGATGTGGATGTAAGGTTTTTTTAAATCATTTGTTCCTACAACTATTCCGGACTGTCATATGTACATCAAAATATCGTTCCAACCGACTGCTGTATTGCTGTATAGTCCATCGGTGTGTTGGTATTTTTGTTTCTACAGACTTTGGGCGCGTACATGAATGCAATCGCAGACTATCAGATTCATCGACTGGTCTGTGCTGTGTTACATTATTTGTCCAGAATTTTCGCGCAATGCAAGGAAAATATCAAAGCATAACCTGTGATTCTTTATCTGTTTTCATAAGTGAACATAATAATTGATTTAGAATTTCTTATTTAATTCATCTGATGAAGAAATGGATTTGATATTTGGCCAACCTCAAATAGAACAGTAATTATTTAGGTATGTAATATGATGAATAATTAATATTTTATTTTAGAGGAGACAGTAATTAATTAAAATGATATGACAAATCCGTTGTTTGTTCCAATCATACAAAGTTTCTTACATGTATCTGAATGAGTATATGAACAAGATATGCACAGAAAAGGGTTCATGATTGCGTACATGAATGCATTCAAAAAGCCGTATAGAAACAAACCTATGCATTGGGAATAGAGTATCGAAGCTTAATCTATGGACTGTAATCATTTAAATGTTTTCATAATTATTGATAAACATAATAATAGAACATAAAAATTGACAATAACTGATTTGAAATTGGAATCTGATCCTGAATCACTATTGTTTGATACATCTGAAGGCGAAATGGATTTTTTAGTGGTCAGCCTCGAATAAAATATTTTTTACCTAAAATAATTAGGAAAGCAGGGAATTACAAAAGTATGATCTTACATAAGTTTTATGTTCGGGTGTTCTGGTCAGCACCCTGTATATGTGACATAATTTTGTATATATTACTTAAGTACCTTACTGACATATCGTCCATTTTTGTGAATTTTGTACAGATCACAATAATCAATTTGGATCTTGATCACCTGATAAATTTTATAGTCCGTTCCGACAACATAAAGTTTCTTACAAATTTCTGAATTATTACATGAATAAGTCTTGCGTACAGTGCGTACTGAAAGGTTCATAAATGAGTACATGAACGTGAACGCATCCAATTAGTCGGTATAAACCGAGTATGGAATTAAAATTTATATTCATAACGTAGGTATGTAACAAAAGTTTTGAGAACAAGTTCAGATCTCTTCGTCAAATAGAAAGATTTTTTTCCTTCCGGCACCTTTAGGTAGGGAAGGTATTGTCTTTGGTCAAGAAATTCGGTGGTGAATTTTTGATGAATAAGCACGTTTTAGGGTCCCTAGAATACGATTTTACTATTTTTATGATGATGTCTGTGTGTGTGTGTGTGTGTGTATGTGTGCGTGGGCGTGGGCGTGGGCGTGTGCGTGTGCGTGTGAGTGTGCGTGTGCGTGTGCGTGTGCGTGTGCGTGTGCGTGTGCGTGTGCGTGTGCGTGTGCGTGCGTGCGTGCGTGTGTGTGTGGGCGCGTCTGTGTGTGTGTGTGTGACAAAAATTTCGTCTACGATAACTCTAATACTACAATTCCGAAAATTATAATTCTTTCGTATTTCTATCGTTACATCCATATGAAAAGCTGATTAGATTTTGGTTTGAATTGGCCAACCGGAAGTACCCAGATTTGAAGACTTTAACAGTTTTTCTTGAAAAAACAATGTTAAATATCATTTTTTCACATTTAATGTTATTATAAATATTAAAGAATATGACTGCACTTTATAGTTCGTATGAAATGGATATGAGTTAAAAAGTTATAAAGAAATAAATATCATAAATTAGCCAGATATGCTATAACTATGGAAACTATATTAGGAAAATTCTGATTGAAAAATGTCAGTGTCAAGTGAAATTGACATAGTATATTTGTGTTATAATTTTACTGGAAATATAGGACCTTTTGCTAGATACTTTCTGTATGGAATTTGTATAAAATACATACAACTGCTGTAAGGTAATGCACAAGAAATAGAATCTTTTGCAAGGAACTTTCTGTATGTAATTTGTGCAAAATACATAGAAATGACGGAAGGTAATGTGCTGGCCACATCAGATTTTTTAAATTAAGGAGATAAGAAATTTAATTTTACAACTCTAATAGGTGACCATTACCTTCAATCCGAAACAGTTTGTTAATACCTTATCTTATTTGCCTCTAGACGATATTAGATATACTTTTCGGATCGTCAGAAATATTCTTGTCTGTAACTGTTGTTCTTTTGGTATTCCCTGTCATTATTGTATACTTTTCCATAAAATGTTTTGTCTGCTTAATGCCCTGCAGCATCTGGAGATTCGCTCAAGCTGGGCTGAGTGGACCGCAGTTTATTTGGTTACATTATTTCATTTTCGAAATTTTAAATCTTTTCTGACCAGAGTTCTCCTAACAATTATCTTTAAAATTCTAAATTGTCGCGTTAATTTGGGCGATGATGTTCTAACTTTGTCTTGAACACCTTAAATGAGTCTGCTGATTCGATTTGAGGGCAAAAGTTCGGGTCGCCCACTTTTTAGTAAATTAGTACATATTGCACTTTCTTCACATTCCCGTATAGTTCGGTAAATATTCATGTGTCCAATATTTTCATCAACACAAACCTTAACAATTTTATGTTTCGGCTATCTGTCCAACTAACCGCTAGACAGTTTTGCGTATTTGAAGTTTGTATAATACCTTTCACAACTTTTTCTGGTAATTTTAACATACCATATATAACACGATTATTATGTATTTATTATGTTCAGTGGCAACTAGATTAGATCTTATTTAGTAATGAAATAAACTTTTGTTACACATGTTATTATAAATATTCGTAAGGTTGTTTCTTTTTATAAAAACCGAATATTTCTTTTAAATTATAATTGTAAGGCGTAAAGAATATATAAGACTTAAATAAAACTCCATTCTTTCAGATGCTTCTCAAAACTGTCCTAATAGTGAAATAAAATAATGCGTTTTACTCTTGTTTCATTAATATCTATTTTGTTTTAATTCTTGAGCATGTAAATTTTGACATATGAAAATAAAACCAGCGTACTTTTTGTATGTCCTTTGTGTCCCAGTGTGAGCTAAATTTGTTGGCATATGAGTACGTTGAATATAATTTTTACGTACCTGACTTTCATATTTCACGTACATTATGACGTAACTTCCAACATCACCACGGCAGTTTAGTTTCATTTATGTTTGTGTGTTTTTACACCACCACAAAATTGTGGAAAATATTAAAAAGAAGGGTTTATTTATTTATTAGCCGTAAAATCCATATCTGGAAATTTCAGACCATAACTTATCTAGCGGTGCTAATAAAGTTTTTAGTATATCTTTTTATTACAAGTAGCCATCCCAGAAACTTTTTACATTCAATGAACAGTGCCGTAACGACACGTATCTTAGCCCTCTATATTATCAAGTGCGCGATGTGGTCAACGGATAGAGATATGGACATTTTAACACGTTTGGGCTAATTTTAAATTTACACTTTTAAATAAATAAACCTTCTTGACATTTTCTGCGAATAATTATGGCAGTAGACTTGGCAGCAAGCGTTTAAAAGTTTATTTGAATTCATCGAAATGAACTAACTCAGTATATTTTCATTAGGTAGTTTTATTTATTACCTACTTTAATGTTATTAGATATCACTCAATATTATACGATAATAGTCTAGGTTCTAGGGATTAGAACGGTAGTTTTTGGACACATCTATACTCGACATTTAAGCCATTCAGGAGATGGCGCTCACATCAGCGCCAGTTTTAGCCAATTTCAGTCAATCAGAGAGTTCAAAACTATGCTCATATAAAGAGCTGATTAGATTGTACCCTTATTTGAAGGTTTTAACAGTTTTTCTTGAAAAATCGATATTAAATATCATTTTTTCATATTTAATGCTAATATAAAAATATTAAAGAATATTTTATTTTCTATATGATTTGAATGCATTTTATACTTCATATTAAAAGGATATAGAGTTAAAATATTATGAAGAAATTAAATATCATATATTAGCCAGCTATACTACGAGTATAACTCTGGAAACAGCTGCTATATTAAGAAAATTCTGATTGAAAGGTGTCATTGTCAAGTGCAATTGACAGTATGATTGTGTTATAATTTTACTAGAAATATAGGGTCTTTTGCTAGCATTTTCTGTAAGGAATTTGTATAAAATACATACAACTGCCTTAAGGCAATGTATCAGAAATAGAATCTTTTGCAAGGAACTGACATTTATACAAAATATATGGAACTGACGGAAGGTAATGTGCTGGCCACATCAGATTTTTTGGTTTATGAAATAACATTGGTTTAATGAATGGCTATTCCTAGGGTTCTTTTACAGTTAGACTGCATATTAACTAGACACATGGTTTGAAGGTAGGGAACTAATTTAAACATTCAGATCGTGTTCACTTATATACGAAAGTATATACGAAACAATAAGTACTACTTCTGAATAACTAATTACAATGGGGTTCGGTACTCATTTTCCATTTTTTTTTTCTGAAAGATTTAATAAAATTATGAATTTTAGCATTTGTTACACTTTCCAAATGTTTACAGTTTTTGAAGTATAATTTTTTAAAATTTAATTAATTTTGTGTGACGTCATATCTGCAATTTTACTTCGCGTACTGACTAAAGTTGTTTATATCTGTCATTGTCATTAATCATCAAAAAATGATGTCAAGAAGGGTTAACTAATGACTCAGAAAATTATAGCTGTACCTTGTCAAAGGAAAAATCTGTTGTTATAAAGTTTTTAAATAAATATCATTTATTTTAATAAAAATGATAAATGTTTCATACATTTTCATGCAAAATAGAACTGTATATAAATATTTGGATTTTATTTTCACAAGTTATAAATAATATAAAATTATATTCTTTTCGCTTGGTACAATGATACTAAAATACAGTTGTGACGTCATATCGTTATAGTGCTAATCGTTTTTGTTCAAATTATGAATGAAAAAATTAATATTTTAAAAATATTTTGGTACAAAATCAGTTAAAATTAGTCATAATTTCATAATATGACATAATATATGAAACTTTTTTTTGTAGTACTGGACCCCATTTGAAACTTATACAGGTACTCGTATTATGATCGATGTGAACTAAGATTTGAACTATGACAATTAATCCTTAATTTGATTCAAAATTGAAATATGCGACATATGTAATATACAATTAACTGTAGAACTTGTGTGAAATTCGATAAATACCTAATATATGAACGGCAATACAATTTACCACTTACATTACAGGTGCAACAACACAATACAGAATTGGAATATCATAACAGTAATTAATCAATAAAATGTTACTACGCTCTATTTAGTAGTGACATAATCCTTTAAATTATTATTACTAATAAGATAATATTGTATTTGAAAAATAAACCACGGTTCGGTGCTGGTTTCAGGTGGTAACCGCATGGTTTTGTAATCGGGCATGAATAAACAAATCATTTTGTCTTGTTCATCTGCCACATGAACTAATAAATTGAAATGATGGAAGCGTGGATGTTCTTTAATGAGTTTATTTAAACTAACCGTAGTTCTTCTAATAATTTTTCTTTTAGTAATTCGATTACGAAAATGTTTATTCTCAGGTTAATTCATGCTCCTTATTTATTCAGAAGTTATGACCGTGATAAGTTTATTTCGAATACTACTATTGCTAATTTTCTTATCCCCATAATTGCCACAAAAAAATTCTTATTTTTAACCGCCGTAACTGCCAACTTCGCGCGGTTGCTGTGGTCATGTAAATGTAACTAAAATTTTCAAGAACCGTATTCGAATTTGTAACCCGTTACTGAAAAATCTGACCGCGTTAGCGTGGTTCCTTTTTCGGTTAAGCTTTCGTCTTATAGAGCTCTATAGCTTATAGAGTCTATAGAGTTACAGTGTACAGAGCAAAGTTACAGGATAGCACCATCAGTGTTTGTTAAGTTCTCAGTTAATACATTTAAAAAAAAATCTGCCCCAGTTTAGCAAATATTTGTCCTACATAACCACACTTTATATAAATGACACCACCTCCATGACCTATCAATAGTAAATTGATAAATAAGACAGCAGCTGTCACGTAAATAAAAATTCCCTTCTTGTAAAAAATGGTGTAACATTCCCCACATACTCGGCTGTCGATGCCCACTCCGGCCGCTCGCTGAAAGCAGACGTGACGGCATAAGGACGCACTGACCTGAAAGTAACTTTTGCTGTACAACTCGTAGGACGACATATACGAAGATAAACAAATATTTGTACGGTCACGGCCCTTGGAATTTGTTTTCCACCTACACGAACGCTTTCGATCTCGCTCCCTCGTCCATTCACACGTATCTAGCATCTCTATCAAGGGAGTACGGTGGTGTTTGTGCTGTTCGCGATGCCATTTTGTGAGCTCTTTGTAAAGAAAAGACTTATATGCATCGAGGTTGAGATGATGTTAGTGATTTTTTACGTGATGTCGAAATTGTAGATGTTATATTCAAAATTCTGAAAGAAAAAAACTGATGTGGGCACCACACGACTTCCTTGTACGCAAGACCAACATGAAGTATAGACCCAATGGGGACTTATACAATTCAAACTTTTTGGACGCCATCTAGTGAGTAAAAAAAGTATTTAATAAGTAGTTATATAGTGAACAAGATTTAGCTCTACAGTTTGACATTTATCATGTGATTCAGCACGTGATCACAACAACTGTTCTTTGAAAGGAAACGTAAACATGTCAGACTGAACACATTTTTATATAATTATTTAAGTATATGATCTACTCAGTGCATACCTTTCAATTAATTCATGTTTATTTCCACTTTTCTTCAAACCCCGGCATTCTAACCATCTTTTCAATTGTAAGACGGCATGATTTCAATGTTTTTAAACACAAATCGTGCCCCCGGTACATCATCTTGTGCTAAACTCTGTATTTATTTGTGATTTTTATGTGATATTTCAAATTCTAAAGAACACTACACTTTAGTATAAGACGTAATTAATAACAGGAACTACACAAACTTTGCTGACTAAATAACAAACAAATTGTAGGATCAACGAGGCAAAATGCTGAAGGGGAGAGCATGTGATGACTCGGCCATTGTATATTACCTCGCTTTTTCTAAAAATTTGTTGTTCTTTTCTAAATTATGTGGAGGGAGGTTGCACGTATTTGACGTAATTTGACATTAACATTATTTTTTTATTATTTATTGTCCTAAAAATTATATAATTTTAATTAAATTTAAATATCTCGCTTCTACATAGGACTAATTTAATAATACTTCATGTGCTGGACGCAGAATTAAATTCTTAAAACTCCTATTTGAAGCATTTATGTCTAAAATCAAAATAAAACCATTTTATTCAAGAAATACTGTTAACAACTTCAGGTAATATATTACTTCTGGTTAGCCTATTTTAACCAAAATCCACTATGTTATATCCATTGACAAATGTCTTATATACCAATTTTATAAAGTTTTGGATTATATTTTTAAATAGTTTTTCATTAAAATCTATTCTAGGCTTCAAGTAATGTACCACTTCTGGATATTATGTAATAACCAAAAAAGGAGGTGCACAAGTAGATGTTATAGCAGTCCTAAACACAAAAATGGAGGTGCACAACTAGATGTTATAGCAGTGCTAAATACAAAATTTCCACTTTCTATAGCTTACCGTTTCTGAGTTATGAGAGATACGTACGTACAGACGTCACGACGAAATTAGTCAATATGGATACAGGGATGGTCAAAATGGATAATTCCGTTGAAATCTGAAACTATTCGCGATAACAATACTTCCTTTACATGTACAAGGAAGTAAAAATACATGGATTATTTTTAATGGTAATGTAATTCTGTTTCCTGTAATATACGGTGTCTTCTAGCGGTCAATTCTTCAGAAACTACCCGATAAATTATTTATAAGGTATCTTTTCATTAAATTTTCGTTTACAAATAAATTATAAACCATACCATGTCTCTTTTTATGTAGTTATACAGGGTGCTGCATGACGTACCGTATATTCCGAAGGCATTTTAAATAGAAAATGTCCTATAAACATGGGTCCAATTCTTAACGGTTACCCAGCTACAGAAGTTTAAATTTTAAAAGTAATTTCAAGAGATGTTGGAATGGAAATAAATGAAAACAGAACGTATAATACAAATGTTAACAAAATAACTTGAAAATCACATAAACCAGGACACGCTAGTAGGCAATTTCTGACAGGTCACAAACAATAGTTTAGAATTTCACAGTCAACTACATCAACATGATCTAAATTTTGATCGAATATACGGCTGTATCATGTAGCACATCGCTTATATTAAACGACATAGCTAATAATATTATCCAATCAAATTATGTGGTTGTGATGAAAAAAATGTAATGTCACTTGTTACATTTGTTTCTATTTGTAAAAATATTTAACTACGCTCTTTAATATAAGCGATGTGCTACATGATAGTTCGCCAACCGTTGCGATTAACTCATGTATATTGGACATTTTGAACTTACAATGTCCTCCGGAACATATTCCTTTAATATGCCCGTTACGTCATGCAACACCTTGTATTTAAAATTTACATTATATGGATATTGAGAACTTATAAATTATCGAACGAACTCTTCATTAGTGCCGTTTGGAATATTTTTTTCTTATTTAAGCAAATCCCTATACATATATTTAAATATGTAGTTGGTACCATGCCTTTTTTTAAAATTTCATTGCATTCAAAATTTACTGCATTATATTGGCGCTACAGTAATTACCGTACGAACTTTAATGTAGTTAGGAATATTTGTATTGTACATATGAGGTTACGGTTGGAAACACTCTAGTTTCTCTAATAGGTTACTTGTTACTTGTAGATATATTTATAACTTATTAATATTATATTGGTAATGTAGAAATTACTATAACAACTTTACATTGGTGTAGTTTCAAATATTTGTCTTTAATTTGGTAACAAACGGCAGGTTTGGCAAGACTTTCTAGGTCATGAAATGCTTAAAAAAATTATTAAATAGTGATATATGCTGCAATTCTGAACAAATCTGTAAGTCTTACAGATCTGTAAATCTGTTATGTACAATTTTATATTAATCGACAAAAATAGATGCGTTTTTGTCAGTTTTTTACAGATTTATAGATCTGTTAAACTTACAGATTTGTTCAGAATTGCAGCATTAATCCCCACTTGCACCACTGACACATAAAATTGAAACTTGGTTTTGTTCAGTTATACAATAGCTATTTGTGATTATGAGCGTAAAATAAGACATTTTCGATAGAGAGATTGTTGACGTGCGGCGCAGGAGCAAGGCGTTCTCTCGCAATCGACAATGTCCATTTGCGCTCGAAACACACACAAGATTTTTCTACAGTCCTTCACCATAACAAAAAAATAATAAAATGTACACTTTGTACTTACAGTACTACTCAATAGTTTTGCAGTAAATATAGGAACGTATTGAAATATGACTTAAAGATATTGTTTTGGCTTTCGTTTTTTACAAAAAATTAATGCCAATTTTGTAATGAATATTATAAGATTTTGTACAATTTATTTGTTTCAAACACATTAAACTAGTGAAGTGGAAAAGTGGATGTCCATTGGGAGCATTCACGCCAAACTTTTGCAGGTGGCAGCACAACTGTTCACACAATTTATTTTATATTTAATTTTAATTTTTTGTTATTTTCCATTCTTCATGACCTATTGCTTCAATCTAATCTAAGCATTTTATACTTTCGTTTTTATAAATAAATGTTGTATTTTATTATCACAGCAGTGCGGCATTTTGTTTGGTTATGTAATATACCGACAGAGCAGTTAAATGTCAGATTGACTTGTGAAGGTGGTAAATGTGTAACTACAATACCATTAGTTTCTGACTAAACGTTTCTATTAAGAATGTAGATAAGTGACATTTCTCAACATTGTATAGTTAGAAATTTGGACAGCGAGCGTTTTTACTTTGTCGCGCATGAGCGGCAAATTGACATTTTGCGTTGACAAAAGAGAGCGCAAATGGCTACTTTGTACATATATAGACTGTAGAAAAATAAATAATTGATGATAATTCCAATTGAATATATTTTTAAAAAAATTAGGTATAATGTAGACTTGAAATGATTAATTCATTAGAACCAAGTTTAAATTCTAAGTATTAGTGGTCCAACCGGGCATTATATTTTTAAATATATGGGAAATATTTTCTCATCCTTATCTAACCCAGCTTCATCTTACTTATCAGAATTTAAGATTCTACATGTAAAGGTTTCTTATGTAGAATTTATGCAAAGCAAATTGAAGTTCTGTAATAACTGCTAGTCAAATTATTATTATGCTAAGTTCAAGTAGAAGGAGTACGACAGTCGTGAATCTATTTCAGAATTTATTTGAATTTTATTTAAATTAGAAACTGTATTAAATGTAAAATTATTTAGAAATTAGAAGCATATTTCTGTAGGGCGACATAAATATGCATTTGAAATGTAAATGTAAAACTAAAAGTATTTCTTTTTGTAATGGCAGAATCCTTATCTATTCAAATCTCAATTCTAGATTCAGTATTCGAAATGCTAAATTATAAATGCAAAACTTTCGTAGTTTTATTTATTTTGTTACTTTATAAGTCAAACTAAATTTGTCTTTTTCACCTTACCGAGTTAAAAACAACGTGTCTCAAATGTTGAGTCTTGTATATACTAAAATTTATTCACAAAGGAAATTAATTATGAATAATTTATAATTGATGCAAGATTAAATTCTAATGAATGTAAATTAACACATAACATTAACCGGCTAGATTAGATATTGTTCCAATTTGCAAATTCTCCAAACAAGTTTCGCTAAGTGAATTTTTATCACGGCATTTCACTTAACAAAGTTTTGAAAAAATTTACAATGGAGCCTATTGCAAAGTTTTTCTTAAGCAAAGACCGCGTAATCTTAAGAAAAACTGATAAATAGAAGAGTAGGGACAAATTTATGAGAATGATTAATGAAGGTACTGAAATGCATAAATTTAATACATCCATATTTTGTTATAACTTACATAGAAATTAATAATTGTACATATTACAAAGAGTGCTCGTACAAATCACGTACAAATTTATCTCTTTTTGCTAAAAGATTATCATATGTTCACAAAATGAATTTTGTACAAATATTTTTGTCAAAAACAAAGTTAATGAACAATTTTATATAAATGTTTTTTTGGGATTTTTATGTTGGTAACTTAGTCTAGTGTCAAGTAACTATTTTCAAGTTGTCATTATCTGTCATTACTCATGGAAAATTACTGAAATTAGATTTTTATAGTGAAATATTTACATCAAACAGTAAAGTAAATGTTAAATTAAAATTGAAAATATTTATTTGTACGTTCATAAACACAATAAATATAAATTTTAACTCTAACCTAACTTACAAATAATTGTTAGAATAAATATGCAAAACAGTGATGTGTTGTTAATAACATTTAAGTTAGGTTAATAATTTAAATTTAATAAAAATTCTTGTAATAAAATAATACTTAAATCTAAAAACTTCTTAAGAATTATAGAAGCAATAAATGGTACGTAAAAATAATAACCTAATGATCCAGGTATCGTTTAGCATTTTTCCTTTTTATTCATCTTTGTTCTTAGTCCTGTATATAACAGCTTCGGCATTATTTCATACAAATATACGACGCGACTGAAAAATACATGGTTGTGATATCACTGGTATCAAAATAAAGATAAATATTTTCCTCATCAAATCATATCAAATACGTTATAAATACTAACTCATACCCGCGGGCTTCGCAACCGCGAATCAATTTATATTTTAACCCCGTACATTAATTTGAAAATATTTCAAACAATACAGGAGTTATGAGCCCCTAAAAATGCATGTTTACATTCGAAATAAATTGTGAAAATCATGTCAGCATGTTTAGTCTCGGCCAAAAATGTGAAGACAAGAATGATACAATAATATCACGATTTCGATAGATTGTTTGTTTGTAAAAATGAAAATTAGAGGGTTAATTTGTAATTTTCGGTATAAAAGTGATCAAATTTTCTATTAAAAACTCCTCAAACCCGGGTTCGAAATTGTATATTTTTGACAAAAAATTTGAGGTTAAAAATCGGTCAATAAGTCGATTTCGGTTAAACATAGTGATAATGCTTGCAAAAACGAACTCTGAAGGGTCGATTTGATATATTAATATTTTAAAAGTGTCAAAAAGGCCTTAGCTATTGCGGAAAATATGATCGAAATTTTGTTAAAAAAATTGGGATCAATTTGTCCCAAAAATATTTATTTTATTTTTTTCTGAACTCCTCAAGGGTTTAATATTGGGACCCATAGAATCCGTTGGCGGCGCTGTAAGCGCATCTGTTATGGCGGCCAGTAGGACGTTAAATTTGTTTACATTATGAATAAGGATTTTCTGACCCAAAATATTGTTAATAGTTCAACTCAATACGATTTTTAAGTTTGTTCAATCGAATCCTTTATCAAGAAACATGGTTAATTCACTTGACTTATGGCAATTCTGGTTTGGAACTGCAGTCTACGGGGACAAATAATATTAGTATAATCAATGAATCTACAAAATATATTTATCAATACTGTCAATAGTTGTATTAAAATTACATACATACCTGGAAAATTTTATTATAGTCTCACTTTATAAAATGGAAAGAGACAACATATTTATTAATCGGATTGAGGTTTTGCGATATATTTAAATTTCTTTTCCATAAAAATTATGGCATATGTTTTTAACATTTGTTGTACTACTACACCTTTTACTTTTAACACAGCACGTTTTGGTATAAATTATATTCATTTTCTTTAATGCGCTTATTTTTCACACATTTTCAAATGAAATTATAAAATCTAAGCGTGAGAACATATTTTTATATTAAACGACGAGTTTTGACGTTTACAAATTTGATATGTCCTACTGGCCGCCATTAAATTACTTCCCTAAAATTCCGCTGATGTCGCAGGTAATTCTGCGGGTCCTAATATTCGTGTTTTACGGGTTTAGAATGTAAATGAACTCGGTTCCAAATCTTAAAACTGTGGACAAAGTTTCATTTAAATATTTCATATTTTATTAAATAACGCCCTTTGCAAATTTTTCGCAATTCTTCCAAAATATTAAAACTCGGCTGAAATTTACAGGAAACATAAAATTAATTGAAAATCATTTATTTATACTTAAAATTTGTTGTAAATGTTGATTTTTTAATGAAAATATTTTACTGAGAGTAGAAAAGTGTAGTTTGGTATTTTGACTCTGTCGGTAAGGCCGCTCTCGACACTAAAGCCAATGTATATTCTTTTGTAAACTAAAAATGAATTAAAAAAAAACTATGCAATATTTTGAAATTTAACAACTTCTACTACACTTCTTGGAGCTGAAAGAACATCTCTACAAAATTTGGCGTCGGTTTGTAAAACGGAGTAGATTTGCTTAGCGGTTACTTTTTTCATATATAATATCATAAATTTTTGCCGGATAAATTTTCAGATTGTTAGGAGAGCTTGTTGCCTAGCAATTTATTGAGTGGCATTGACAAAAAAATCACGAGTTGTCAAACGAGAGATTTTTGATCAATGTTACGAGATGATTGGCAACTGGCTCGAGTAAAGCAAGCGGAAAATAAAAATCAGGTAATCATTTATATATTTACAAAAATCTTCTATCTTTTATTGTGTATTGAGGTCTTATATTTAAGTTTGCTTATTCAACTTTTTAAATAGATTCCTGTTCGAATCGACTAGTTTTTAATAAAAACTAATAACACTGAAAAAATATACACTTTGACAGGTATGGAAACAATGGCCCGTATTCTTACCTCTTGAAGTAGCGCTACTTCGGAAGTAGCGATTTTTTGAATTTTTAAATTTTATTTTATTTTACGAATAGACAAGAATAGGTTATATATTTTTATCAATTGAATCTATCTATTTGAACAAAAAGACAAACAAATGTTTGAGATTTTACCTATCAGAATTCGATACAACCTATAACTTGTGGATTTTTAATTTTTTTTTAAGCAATTTCTAATGTTCCAAAATATTAAAAAGAAAATAAAAGAAAGAGTAATTAAATCTAACGAATTTTTATGTAGTTTTGTAAATATATTTAACTTATTTTCAGAATCGTAACAGTATATTAAAACATAAGTTATAAGAGGGCAACATATCTCGCCCACTCGCAGCGGCGAGTAAGCGAATGAACGAGTGATTGAATTGCCTTCTACAACGTAGGTTTTATACTATTTTCTGTGTTGAGGCTTTCATTTATATTAGTTTTTATAAAAATATTTGGCAATGTTCATTAAGGGAAATTTTGGTAGAATTATTAGGTTGGTGACAGCCTAGATATTTAGTGTCATGTCAATCCCATATAACAAAATATCACCAAAATCGTTTAGGAATGGCTTCTTCTAACATCAATATGCGTGCTGGAATGTGACATTCTAATTCCGAAACAGAGAAAAAATATTATAGGTATATTCTTGAATTTTTATCATTTATTAATTTTTTACCTTCCGTCACCTTTAGGTAAGGAAGGTATTGTCTTTGGTCAAAAAATTCGGTGGTGAGTTTTTGATGAATAAGCACGTTTTAGGGTCCCTAGAACACGATTTTACTATTTTTACGATGATGTCTGTATGTGTGTGTGTGTGTGTGTGTGTGTGTGTGTATGTGTGTCTGTGTGTGTGTGTGTAACAAAATTTTCGTCTACGATAACTCTAATACAACAATTCCAAAAATTATAATTCTTTCGTATTCCTCTTCCTTGCATCCATATGAAGAGCTGATTAGATTTTGGTTATAATTGGTCAACCGGAAGTACCCTCATTTGCAAATTTTAACAGTTTTTCTTGAAAAAACGATGTTAAATATAATTTTTTCACATTTAATATTATTATAAATATTAAAGAACATTGTATTCTCTATACGATTTGACTGCATTTTATACTTCATATTAAATGGATATAGAGTTATAAAATTATAAAGAAAATAAATTTCATAAATTAGCCAGCTATGCTAGAAACAGCTACTATATTAAGAAAATTCTGATTGAAAGATGTCAGTGTCAAGTGCAATGACATATTTGTAGTATATTTGTGTTAGGATCTTTTTGCTCGAAATTTGTATAAAATACATACAACTGTCGAAAGGTAATGTACATACAAGAAATTTATAATCTTTTGCAAAGAACTTTATGTATGGATTTTATAGAAAATACATACGCATTTACGAAAATTCTACCGGTAGATACCGTATCTACCGACTGTGTTCGAAACCACGAGTGGTAAAAAGTTACCGTGTTCGAAAATTGTTCAATATCTACCAAATCCATCTACTAGATTCATGAAGGTAGTGATGCAAAGCGAAGCGTGCGCGGTAAAAGTGAAAATGTATTCAAAGTAGGACTCTGCTCATTTTGTTAACTACGTTAAATTTCTAACCTGTTTTAAATTTTCAAATTTTTTCGTAGGTTATGGATATACCTTGTTTACCACTTGCATTCTTATAATATCGATTCCGGTAGCTATAAACTGATAAAAGCTGTTTACCGGTAAGAGTTCACCAGTTGAATTTTCGTAAATACCTCATATAACTGACGGAAGGTAATGTGCTGGCCACATCAGATTTTTTATGTATCACTTTATTATAATCTTTATAAAAAAAATCAATTTTACGAAAATACATACATATAATGTACCTACTTATGAATTTGTTTAAACAACTTTTCTTTTTCTAATTTTAAACGGGTTATGGTTGCGTTTATATAATTTTAACGGAAATCTATTTATAACCGGTGATTGGATTGATACAAAAATCTTTTTTCCTTTCGAATCCTTCTTCCGTTCGTCTTTCTATTTCCTATTCCCGCCGTAGCGCGACTGTCTCGCTGCCTGTAACAAAATGCACATTTATAAGTCCTGTTTTGCTTTCCGTATCTCACTTTACCTTTTTGTAAATTCTATATTCACCGTTTTGTTCGTTGTGTAAACAGCTCGTATTCCTAAAGCGCGCAAGTACCGTCTTTTCTCTGTTTTATTCTCGGCCCGACAGTCAACGCTTTTTTGTTTTCGATTGGGAAAATATAAAAAAGATCCAAGTCAACTGTGGAAATTGGAAAATTCAAGGAAATAGCCAGTGTGCCATCACAGCTCGATGAGATTTAAATTTCTTTTTAAACAACATATTCATTTGAACAACACAAACAAAACGAAAACGAATACGTTTTTGATATTCTTCTAATATGTTTTTATTTACATACTCTGTAGTAATAGGAATATTTACATTCCTGTGAAGTAAATTGAAGATCCTATATTCGAATTTCAGATAGAAAGGATACAAGGATACAAGTTCCGTAACATATTATCTGCATCAGGAAAGTTTCTTTTATATATATATTCATTATCACTTCCAAGTAATAATATATATTATAATAATTGAAATTCTGTAACATAAAAATGAATTCTTTAATGAAAATTATATTTATATAAATTTTAAATTATAATTAACGAAACAATTAAAGTTTCTATTGTTTTGAGTCAGTCTACTTAATGACGCTGCATAATTGACGATTCAAATTAACTTTTTTCGCCGTTATATCAGTGATGTGACGTCACATCACTGATGTACGAGTTGTCAATGTGTCACTGATAGTATGTTTTATGCTTTTTAGAGATATTTAAAAACATAAAACTTTTGTTAAACGATATTTTAAATTATTTAAATGGCCAGCAAACTTCAGAATATTTCTATGACAGGAGACAAATGACCCCTCCCCCTTTAAAGTTAATACAATGTGAACATGAATAAAAAGAATCAAACTCAACAATAATGGAGTGTAATGGCAATGTAACAAATACTGAGAACTGAACTTGCTATCCATTCCTGAAGAATTATCTTCAGAGTTGATAGCAGAGCTAATTAACAAAAAAATATGCTCACGAAAAACAGCGCAGAATTAAATTATTGTAGATTATTCAAGGTACCTGTGATTTATCAATTATTTACTGTAATTTTTATTATATTGGTAATTGTAACTTGATGTGCGATATGTTAAAAAAAATATTTAAAAATTAAACATGTTATAATGACACATAATTAGTTCTCATTTTTATATATCACCGTGAGATAAGTTACACCATACCGAACTCATTTTAATTACGTAATGGCTTGTTAGCCCGATGAGTGCGGTAATGAAATTCTAGTGTGATAATAATTTTTATTAAAGCACTCAATAGGATAACATATTATATTATTAAAATGAGTGCGATTTGGTATACGGTGATACATAAAATTTTGTACGATATTCGTGGGATACTACATTATTAACGCACTATGTGATTAGCCTAACACGCCCTGCGGACCAGTATTCACAATACGTGCGTTAATAATGTAGATACCCCACTAATATCGTAAATAACTATTCATGCATCCCCCTACTATAGCACCCTTTTAAATAGAGGGGGCCTGAAATTTCAGGTCTCAAAATAATATTATTATTAGTATTATTATTTTCCTAATAAAAATAATTTAATAGTATTTTGTGGCAGCCTAGCGGCCGTTTTTCAAACCATATGCAAGTTTGCTCCATACTGACGAGATAAAGATAGAATATCCTTACTGCTTACTTTAAATTTGGTGCTAGTACGGCTCGTTTACAACTCTTTCAAAATACAATTAAGAAACGGGAAGCTTACTATCAAATTTTGTAATTCCCGCTCGATTTTGACGCCATCACTTTTACTTGTAAATTTTCAAAAAATACTTTAGTCTAACGGTAACCTAACGCACATAACACAATTTGACGAAATTCGGGTATATAATGTAATGTAAATAGATATGTTATCTCTGTTCGGGTGGTTGCAAGCATTTCACGATAAAATGTTTGCATATTTTCAAAAACACTTTAATGTTTCATATATTTCAACTGTATGTGTATAACCTCCAAAATAAAATTCTTGAGGGGTGGATATTATAGACTAGGTTAAAATTCAAATATGTTTTTGTTGTATTTTTTTTATTAATAAACCCTGTTTTCAAATAAATCGTATATGTATTTGTATTATTATTTTTTATGAATAATATAGAATGCATTCTACAGTAATACCGTACACGTAGAATATTCACTACAATGGTATTGAAAATATTCAGGAATGGGGGGTTCATTAGAGGGGGAGCTTAAAATTTAATTGCGCTTAGGACTTCTCAAGTACTAAATCCGCCACTGACTATAAATATATCCTATTATTTCTTAACACGAACAAAAAAGTATACCTACATATATAACAGCAATAATTGTGGCAAAATTATTAGCGTCTACACTAAATCAGACGTTATTTATAATAGCGTCAACCTTATTTTATTATTCATATTTTCACATAACTTGTATGTTCGTAATCTTACCTGCCAATTTTAATACTAGGCCTGCCAAGGCCACGAATATGGATTTTAAATAAAAATAAATATAATCAAAATATTTTTTATATTTTTTAGTATTTTTATACACGTAATAATAACTAGTGACGTTGATGCTGACGTGACTACAATACGTATATGAATACGAAACTGTCGTTTTCTAGTAATGTTAATACATTTAAACGGAAACTTAGGTTTGAACAGTAACGTACATATTTCGTTTATCTTTTCTTATGGCGCAGTGATCCTGACGGCACAATTTTTATTGCAAAACTTTCAATTTTTAACAGTAGTAAAAAATAAAAAAAAAACAAAGGACTGGTCTATTGTATTTTTAATTATAATTACAAACTTATACTACAAAAATTTTAAAATCGCATAGTATTTCCCTTGAAACAACATAGTAGGTATAAATGGAGTTTTCATATTTATTTCAATACACAAAAAAGGGGACACAAGAGTATGCACGAATTATAGAGGAATCTCTGTGATATATGTACTGCAGCAAAAATCTATGAATCAATAATAGAAAATAAACTGAGAATGATAATAAACAAAGAAATCGAAAAAACACAAAGCGGTTTCAGGAGAGAGACACAGCACTCAGGATCATGTTTTTAGTATAAGACAAATCATTCATACAGCAATCAACTTAAAAAAAGAACTGTATATCTGTTTAATAGATCTGGAGAAAGCGTTCGATAGAGTTGACTGAGAAGAACTGTACGGAACATTAACACAAATAGAAGCGGACACAAAAGAATAGTTAGAACATCTTTGAACAAAATAAGAACTGTATAAGAACCGGAAATATGACATCAGGAAAGTTCACAACCCAAAAAGGATTGAGACAGGGCGGAAATTTCAATCCACTATTATTTATAATAGCACTGGACAAAACTGTTAAAAAGGCAAAAGAAAGAGTTAAATGAATAAATATCGGATATTTGAACTTAAAAGCAGTAACCAACACCGAATGCTTCTTCGCGGATGATATGGCTATATTTGGAAGCAGTCCTGAAGAATTGCAAGAAAATATAAACATATGGAAAGAGGAGCTATCAAAAATAAACATGACCATTAACGCCGACAAAACCAAAGTAATGGTGGTAACTAGCTACAACAAGTTGCTTAATATTAAGCTGTACACAAAAAAACTACAACAAGTAGATAGCTTCAAATATTTAGACAGCATTATTGAAAACTGAGGAGGAATAGAAGAAGAAATTAACGTAAGAATACAGTTAACGGCTAGAACATATTATGCGTTAAGTAGAATCTTCTTTAACAATAAACACTTAACAACGAGAACCAAAATGTCTATATATAAAACAGTCTATTTACCTATACTACTATACGGAAGTGAAACCTGCGTAACAAGTAAAAGACAAGACAGCAAAATCCAAGCAATGGAGATGAAATGTCTACGAAGGATACAAGGAGTGACGAAAAAAGTTAAAATAAAAAGCGAGATCATCAGAATAAATTTAGAAATAAAACCCGCGCTCAAAAAGATGGAAGAGAAGGAGCTACAATGGTATGGACATTTACAAAGAATGCCAGAAGAAAGACCAACGAAGATAATATGGAAAACAAGAACAACAGGAAAAAGAGGCAGAGGAAGACCAAAGAAGAGCTGGGACGACAATATTGAAGAGATAATACTCGTATGTAGGAAGGGCTTAAGCACAATAAAAGCAAGCACCATAGCTAAAGACAGGAAAGAATGGAAGAGATTTATAGAAGAAATATAGAAGCAAAACTCGACACCCTACGGGTACAAGAGGATATATATATATATATATATATATATATATATATATATATATATATATATATATATATATATATATATATATATACATACATACATATATCATTTAGATGAAATATCAATTATTATTTTAAAGGTACCTATTTTTAATTTTTTACAGGCAAATAAACTGATACGCTAATCGAATAACATGAGAAAGTTATATGTATGCACTGCTGAATTAAATTTAAAATCAATTGTATCTATACGTAATTTTATTCATTATATAAAACTATCGATCGTGTTAATGAAAGACATAATAATGAGGTTAAACAGTGGCGTATTATCTTACAAACCCATGAAGCCCGGGCTTGTGGCGCAAAATATTTAGGGGCGCCAGAGGACGGCGGACCGTACGAGTCAAAAAACAAATAACTTATTATTTTAAAGCACAATTGAACGTAAAGGCCCGTATTACGCAAAGCCATTACTAACTGTTCGCGGGAACGGTAATTTTCAACTCTTAAAAGAATGAAGAGTTTTAAGAACAAATTGAATAGTTTAGCCACAATGGCTATTGATACTGATTTGTTAAATAATCTTGATTTTCCAGAGATTATTAAAATTTTTGCTAGTAACAAAGCTCGATAAAATAAATTTACTTGATGTCCATGTTTATTGATTTTTGTCTTAATATTTTGTTATTTTCTTTATTTTATATGATAATTGTTTGTTTCATGTGCTATTTTAGTTCCTCGTTCCTTATGTATACGTTCGGTGATGAAAATAAATATTGGTTTTTGTGATTTTCTGTTACCAATACCGACCTATATTCTCTATTGTATAAATTGGAATAATGTTTATTTAGTGTTGATCGAATATTTTAATTTTGATTGTAATAAGTAATCCAACTATTTTAAAAAAATTAGTTTATTTATTAATATTTGTTTGTTTGTGTACTTATTATATCTAAAAAAAACAAAACCTCCTAATCAGAAGGGCCCAAAATTATACGGGCTTTGGGCGCTTATATTGCTTAATACGCCACTGGAGGTAAAAATCATACTATAAACATAAATAAATAACGTTAACTTTATTTAAAAACTAATGAGATAAAATTATTATTAAAAATTGTATGTTTATTCAGAATACGGAATATATATTTACTCATACATAATGAACTTTTCTACTCATTATGCAAAATATGTTTATTAAAATTTTCGAAGAGAAAATATTTAATGAACTATTTACATGAGATTTCGTTTCAAGTTTATGTTTTATTATTTTCTGTTTTAAAATAAATTAATAATTCCATGTAACTTTTATAAAATATAACATTTTCCTAATTAGCTACTTCCCTACTTATTTATTTTAACAAAACTCGGGAACAAACAAGTGCATCAGTTTTTGGTGGAATTGGTGGAAACGTTTGAAACAAATAATTAAATCGTCAATAAACGTAGGTAAATAAACACATATAATCAGTAAAAAAGCAATGCAAAATGCAGAAATTGAACATCATAAGGATATTTTATATATTCCAATAAATTCTAACGATATTTGTATGCATGAAACAAAATCTAGTGAGCTTAGGGTGACAGGTTTCCAACAGTTTCCAGTTGACATTGTGCGCGTTTACTCAGTCGGTAACCGTTACTGCGATTTTGCCGACGGAGACCAGCAGGTCTTACCACGTGTGTTCATATTTGTTACGCATGGATTTTTCACTGTTTCGTGCAGATATTTGCATAAATATCTCATATATTCTGCTTTTTCTGATTTTTCTCGAGGTTTTCAAGAAATTTAACGCCAATGAACAGTATTTCTCCTATTGCAGCTTTCAGACAGAACTTTTTCTTTTTGAAATATGAATGCGTTTCTCGTATTTTTGTTTTTATATTCCTCATATCCTCATTTCAAAATGAGAAAAGTGAATAGACTAAAAATGTAAATGACTTGTAAACACATTAGTTCAAATTATATTTCTGATATAGTCATTAATTTCTTTAATTTCTTTTAAATATAATAAGTTGTATTAACTTATTAATTCACTGATATGTTATTTTGTAAAATGCTTTCAAATGGATGATATCGTTATTGAAAAATAAATTATTTGTAATTAAAACTTGATTTAACCATTAATTGAAGAAATTTCTTTTTCAATTTTAATGCTGCCAATACATTTTTTAAAATGATCTAATTATACGGGTGGCGCTGGAAATCCGTTACATGGACATTTAAAATGGTAAAACAGTTTTTCATTGCGCGTTGCCTCCCAAGTTATTTTAGAAAGAAATCTTCAAATAGATATTATAGATCATCAAATTCTACATATAAATTAGTAAACAAAATTCATTTCGTAACTCTAGAAATTAAATATGAAAATTTAGAAAATTTCAGTTTAATAGTGCTATCCGAAAAATTAAAACAAAAAGACAAACAAATGTTTGATGTTTTAACTGTCAAATGATTTATTTATTTAAAAAATAAAAAGTAAATTAAATTTTATGACAAAAATTCTTACATTTGTTACGCCGTTTGATTTAATTCTATCATTATTTTTGACTTGATTTTCGACATTTTCATATGCCGTTATATGCCGTTATAAAACAGGCAAAATTAAATGTATTTATTGATTCAAATGAAGAATTTCATGATGTACAACTTTTATTTGAAGTATTTTTTTTCTCAAAATAATTTGGGAAGCAACGCGCAAGGAAAAACTTTTTTCCTATGTAAATGCCTATGTAACGGATTTCGAGTGCCACCCGGTATATGCTGCCACATGCTGGCAAACGCACTCACGTAATACTGGCCACATTTTAATATAACATTTGAACATTTTCTGCATTTACGTAGTTTTTTCTAATTTATTTTACCGTTGCGCCATAAGTTATTACATTCTTATTTTTATTATTATTTATCTGGATTTACATTAGTTACTACTTTTAGTACATTTATAAAGGAAGATTACAATAATTATTGTTTCAAAATAAAAGATTGACAATTTTCTTTTAAAAGTTTGAGAATAGTTATTAACATAAGAGTCAGGAAAATGGTGCCTACCTTAGTACCAAGTATTTTAGGGCTCCGAATCAAGTATACAGATATTTTTCTGAAACGTTTGTATATAATAAAAATTGATTTAAAATGTAATAATTAAACATGATTTTCTATAAGTATCTAGTAGTAAGTGCGCTTCCCTCTTTTCTAAGGTGACAAAAAATTTAGTAAATAAACGAAAACTAATAAATTACTGTTTCCGATTTTTGGTTCTTGTGTTTCTGTTCATGTGCAATGTCTTGCGAAGCGAATAATTGCGACGAGATTCCTTTGGACATTCTGGGTTTACCAAATCCAATGTACAAAACACATCTATAAATATTAGTATTCAATAAAATTTTAAATTAAACGTTTAAATGTTTTTGTGACTAGTCATGGATATGCAACTTTCGCGCCCATTCTTAGCGCGAAAATTGGTACTCGCAGAATAATATGCGACATCAGCGGAATTTTAGGAAACTAAATTGATGGCGGCCACTAGGACATGTTGACATGTGAAATATGTAAATGTTAAAAATCATCGTTTCGTTTAACATATAAAGATGTCACGCTTATATTTTATAATTTCATTTGAAAATGTGTGGCAAATAAGCGAATTAAAGAAAATGAACATAATTATACACAAAAAAAAGTACTGGTTTGAAAGGTTTACGAGTACAACAAAAATTCAAGGCATATTCCATAATTTTTGGCAAAGATGATTAAATTGATCAACTGAACGTAAGGAAAGGAAATTTAAATATATTGCAATGCTTTAATCTGATAAATAAATATGTCTTCTCTTTCCATTTTACAAAAGGAGATTATAATGAAATTTTGCATACAACTATTGACAGTATAGCTAAATAAAATTTGTAGATTTATTGATTTTACTAATATTTGTTCCCGTAGACTACAGTTCCAAGTCAGAATTGCCCGAATTTACGAATTGTTGCCCCCTTACCTACGTTTCTTGAAGAAGGATTCGACTGAATGAACTAAAACATCGTGTGGAGGTGAACTGTTAACAATTTTTGGATCAGAAAACTCTGTCAGAATGTAATCAAATTTGACGTGTTATTGGCCGCCATGACAGGTGCGATGACAGCGCCGCCAACGGATTCTGCGAGGCCCAATTGTATATTCGATCCGATTTCAGAAAAAACTTATTTATCTCTCATTTGTAGAGAAAAATATTTTTAACTAATTTAAATTTTTATTTCAACAATAAGGTGCCGTAGGTTCATTTATTTATATGCAAAAATATTTGTTTTTACTTCGAAAACACCACAGAAACAGGCCTATTCTGTAACTCACTGGTTAATTTTTAACCATTGGTTAAAAACATTATCCAATAGCTATTGATTTGACGACTAAAAATCCTTTTTTTTGATATATGTCAACATATTTCATTGGTTAAAAAATTTAACCAGTGGTTAAAAATTAACCACTGAGTTACAGAATAGGCCCCAAAGGGAGTTACATTTAAATAATTTGTTAAAATGTCAAAATATCAAATTTATTCGCTTTGGGGTTTAACTTGTTGGAGTTATGGTCAATCAGATATGTACATAGTTTGTAATAGAAAAATGATGAATTTATTACTGGTAGTTTAAAATCTGAATATAGCGAATTAACATTATATTAACTAGGTACGTTCGCATCTATTTTGCGACAAGGATATATTAAGTAGATACATGTAAATAGTTACCAAGTATTCAGTGCTGGTAGGCTAAACTGATATTATAATTTTTGTTGGTACACTGTGAAACCGAATCTGCGTGAATGTATTGCTGAAAGGCGTTTAGCAAACTTGAATGTTTGTCTTGATGCTAAACGCTGAACGTTGGAGTTAAAGCAGGTAAGCACACAGAATACAATACCGCACACTGTAGCGTATGCGAGCAATGCGTACGTCTTGTGATTACGAAATACAGATGAACAAAGTTATTGTTTAAGGAGAAAATTAAACTTTACACAGATGATATGAGGACAAATAACGTTTGTTTCGCAGGAGTCTATGACTTCTCGCAAAATTTACCCAATGTCGTTATTCTGTTGAACTCCCCGGAAGTATTTCAGATGTATGCAAAAATATTTAATTATTTTAAATAAGAGATCGAACGATTTGGAATACGTTCTTTGAAAATAACGAGTGAAACACTTCTCTGTTATGAAACAACTTTTGAACCATTTCGAGTTGAGTTGCAAGAGATAATGAAAGATCTTGATTTAAGTAACAATAAAATTTATAATTGAAACGGATCCAAATTATTTTGGTGTTGTCTCCCTGACAAGATTTTGGTTCATATTGCTGACAAGAAAGGAGCACTCTGATAAAGTTACCAAGAAAAAAATTACCTTTTTGCTTTGCAACAATATACAAACGACAAACATAAGCTTAAAATTGTCGTTATTTATAAATCCCGCACTCCTAGAGCATTCAGAAACACACATCTGTCTCACTAGAGAAGTTTTAAAGGTTTGGTTCTGTAAAGAGTTTGTGCCAAGTGTAAGACGAGAACCAAGGCAGAATAAATTAGAAGAAAAAACGATACATACTCTAGATAACGCTTCTGATCATAAAACAGATGAGCAACTTTCAAGTGACGACAACCAGATTACTGGCTTATTTTTATCACCAAATATAACAGATTTAGTCAACCTATCGATCAAAACATAAAATAAAACGTGAAAGTCTGTAAATAAATGCTTCAAAAGGTCCTAACTCAAGAATCAATGGTTATTTAAAAATTTAATAAAAAAACCTATGAATATGCCCCTCTGTTTCTGTTATTATTATTTATTCGTGTCGAACTAATATAATAACAATAGCAAAAAGTCAAAAATCACTAATTTGTCTTTCGCTTCTTGGCTACACTTGAAGAATACTAGTTCGTTGGTGCAGAATTATCTACCGATTAAAAACCAGTACCCAGGGTCGCGACGAGGACGCTTCTGCTTGACCCGTTTTTCATTTTTGACAGTTGTCAACCACCAAATTCCATCTTCATAATCTTGACACAATTTTTTAAATTCACATCGAAAATTATATACTGTTTCTGTTTAAATCTCTTGATGCTACAAAAATGCTTAAACAGTGTATCTGTATATGTTGTAAAAATAAAAATTTAGGTTGATTGAAAACAGCCGGAATGCGTTGTAGATTTATCTTTAAACGAACAAAGACCGATATTTATTTGTTTTGTTACTTTTATAAACAAACCGAAACATAACCTAACCTAAAGCATAATACTCACACCCTGGTCAGTATGTATTTCATAGTTTCATAAACATACCTACACGTAACGCACAAATATAATGTGTTTTCTGTTTTTGTTTGTTTTAAATTAACCTACAATGCATTATGGATGTATGTTTCGCTCACTGATCGATTTCGGCCTAAAATATATTTTAATTTCCAATTATTGTAGCCTACTGAAATTTTCGCTCTCATCCAGTCCTAGTCATTTCACTATTTTTCAATATTTGTTTTTGTTTATTGATTGTATATTATTCTTTATATCATTATTTGTTATAAATCGTTCGGCCAATCGGGCATGTGAAGCTAAACTATATTATTGGTAAAAGCGTATAGTACTTCAAACTTTTTACTCTAATAAAGTGAAAAAGTTTACTTAATATTAATAAAACACAACGATGGCACAATGAATAGATATTTGTATAATGTTCTTTTTCAATTTGATATTAATACCTAAAATACAATGTTTGGATACAAACGTAAATTATTAAAATAACAGTATTATAAATAATAATGAAGTGTATTAAAAGCTTTAAAAAATAATTGATATATTAATATACATGTATCTTTGGTAGTTTATTACTAATTCACAATGAAATTGAATATCAGTTTCGAAACATATTTTCGATTAAATGTATTTGTTAAAAGCGCTGAACAAAATATAAAAAATAATAATATTGTTCTTTAACCGTTTCAAAAAATTATGCTGATAACCGATAATACATAGAATTATGAATATGGCTTTTATGTTAATGTTTCCAGAAATTAGATAATAGTATCTAGGAAAAAATAGCAAATTAAAAACGAAAATAAATGCCACAGTATATTGTTAAAAGTTATTTTGGCCAAACTTTTTTAGTGTCATGGGAATATAAAATTATATATTGCATTATACTGAATGCTAATACTCGTATATCTGTATGGAGTAACGAGTATAAATATTTATTTATTGAGATATTTTTGTCTTCAGCATCTAATACGAATCTACAATTTCTTGTGTTCCGATTCCAAATCATTCTAACACATCGTTGTTTTTATTTATTGTCGTTCCGTGTTAATTAAATATAAGAATTCTTATTCTTTACGAAAAATAAAAATTGAACTGGGATTAGCGTAAAACAGAATGATACACAAAAAAATCTGATGTGGCCAGCACATTACCTTCCGTCAGTTCTATGTATTTTATACAAATTCCATACACAATTTCTTGTGAAAGATTCTATATTTCCAGTACATTACCGTCCCTCAGTTCTATATATTTTGTACAAATTACTCAAAATTCTGTCTAGAAATAATTATCATTTTTCCTAACGAGGGTTTGTTTAGTCTGAATGTCACCGATCTTTGACAGTTATGTGTTGATAAGTCTAAGAATTATTATGCATACGTGCGTGACTTTGGATGCCCTACGCTTTGATGCACTTTACATTTTATCGCCCTAGCCTATCACGGAAGAAAAGAGATAAGATTTTTAGTTTTTTGACAGTTGGGTTAGTACTCTTTTGGAGTAAACATGTAAAAAAGTTGAGTTTAGTTTGTCACGTCGAGAAGAAGTCTGTACTCATGTAAACATGTAGAGTTTAAGTTTTGGCTCGTGTTCCGCGAACACGAGTATTTGGCCTAAAGATGCATTGGCAACTTTAGTTTTTAGTTGATTAAGTTATGTTTAATTAATGTAAATGTAAATAAAACTTTAGTTATAACTCCCAAATGTTGTCCATGTTCGCAAATTCTAAGTGTTATCACGTGTTAAGTGTAAGAGTAAGTGTGTGTGTGTGTGTTCTTCCTTTTCACCAACCAGTCAGAATAAAGTGTGTTATCGTTGGAAAACAAATAAGCAGTAATCATCATCTTAGGACACTCCCCTTCGTGTTACATTTCTGTAAAATTTGTGTAGTCCTTTCTAATTCTTTAATGTGAATAAAGATATCACAAACTTATAAATTCGAACATATTTTTTTTATAAAGCTTTATCTTCATGTATTATTTCAAGAGATACAACTGATATATAAAAGTATTTGTAAACGACATAATACGAATGCTAGTAAGAAAAATTTTAATAAATGTGTATCGCAAAATAGTATATTAAAGAACGTGTTTTATAAGACATGTTTTTTCCGCACGCGTCAAAATTTAGAAAACGAACGTTAGCGAGTTTTTTAATTGACAAGTGCGAAAGAAAGTCTTATAAAATGAGTTCTTTATACTATTTTTTATATTTTGCGCCTTCTACAATATTTGTAACCATTTGTACATTTTCATGTAAATAATCTTCCCTAAATAAAAAAAAATAATAATTTCGACATTATATTATTAAAATGAATTGTCAATTAACTAAAAATAAGTTAGGTAAAAATGGGTTAATGAAACGTCATGTAGTACCAACCGTCTAAAACAAAAAATTGCGTTTCGAAATGACTTCATTATGAACGCAAAATATAAAAAATAATAATGCTAATGGAATTTTTATTATAATTATTATTATTATACACATTATGTACTTCTGTTTAGAAGAAATGTTATGGGGTCTCGCGGCCGAGTACCTGAGTGTCTGGTCGCGAATTTGGGGAACCGGGTTCGATCCCGACCGACGCCAAATATTTCGAATTTTAAATGGCATAAAATTGACCCCTGTGGTACACTTTTCACACCAACAATGAATGCCCGTGAGGTGAAGTCTGGTAAACGCCCGCACAGTACAAATATGTCATCATCATTACCGATATCTGCGTACAGAGCAGATTGGCACAACCAGCAATTTATTTATTTAAAATATTAAAAAAATAAACGAAACTTAAATTGGTGGCCATAAAATAATTTGGTTACTTTTAGATGCAATATTTAATTAATTTAAAGTCGTTCGTTCACTCATCGAGCTTCTGTGCCCCCACTAACAAGTGTTTTTATTTAGTGAATATAATATAAGTTTTGTCACAATGCATAAGACTTGGCGAGAGTTTGGCTATTGTACAAATGCAAAGTATCTCAACAATAGTTTAGTTTGCGCCTCAGTGGGATATTAAACTCTAGCTGCACTATTACGTAAATCTGCATGAAATCAGTTTAATTTGGAACGTTCTTTATGAATGCGGCAAGTTTTAATTCGCCAGAAGTTCGCGAGAGTTGAAACCGTAACAAATATCTGTTCTTCATTTCAAATATTCCTCAGTATATAACGCACCATTAATCATACTTTCATGAAATATTTATCAGGACCATAATTAAAATATACAGAGAACAAACGATCTCTTTTAATAAGTTTGCCCGCTGCCTTCACCAGTATTTTATTTTTTCATTTGAAGAATTTCGAATACTAATGTGAAACTTTTCATAAATTCTACAACGGCTTAAAAAGTTTTTGCGTTGACGTAATTCTAATGGCATCTTTGCATAGAGGCCATAATACATCCACAGGTTTTCTAGAGGTTTTAATATGCATGCCTCGATTCCGCCAAAGAATTCTCATAAAGCCTTCATCACAAAATTGAGATTTATGTCACACCAAAAATTATTATTTTTCGGGGAATTACTCCATGATAAATCTTATTTAGAACTTTTCGTATCAAAGATTTGCATATAATCTCATTTATAATTTTATTTGTGAACGGATAATATAAGTCCTGTTGACATGAATACAAATTCATGAATAGGCAACTCATTTTACTTTTCATATGTGAATTGGTTTTTAAAATTTTGATTGTTATAATTAACGAATAACTAGCTGCCGATTATACCAGAAAAAATAACGATTTATACGAAGTGGCTATTGGAATGTATTCTGTTGCTTGTTCTTAAACTTTCAGGCGGGAACAGACAAAAAGTGCATCCTATATTATTTCTTTCAAACAATATTCTAAATAGGTAATGTTTTATATTTTACGTTATACTGAATCGTAAACGTCTTATTACAGAGCTCTGTCTCTAGTGGCAAAGTTAATTTTTACGGACTTCGCCCGCTCGTTAGATATCGTGCACGCCCGTAAAGTTCTGAATAACGGTCTTGCAATGTAAATTACTATAACATTCAATAATTGTATTATTTTATAAATTTTTAATACCAAATTATAATAGTCTTTTTTGTTTCAGGTAAAAATATATTTTGCGAAAGATACAGAAGTAATTACAAAGCACGTATATAGTAAGTAAATTTTTATTTTTATATTGTATTGATTTTCTTTTTCTTTTAATGAAATACGTATTTATTATTAGTAGACTGTAATGTTCCATGAAAGATTCTGCCTCCAATCTTAAGCAAGAATTATAATAAAGTAATAATTGTTATTCTAGCAAATTCAACCATAAAATTTGCTAGAATACAGTGACGTATCCAGAAATTCTTTTTGGAGGGAGGAAATTATTTCAATTATAGGCATAATAACATGTACAATTTCTTAGGAGTGTATTAAGTAATAGATACGGATTGTTTAAAATAAAACAATATTATAAACCGATAATCTATTGATTTTTCTATAGGTAATGTTAAAGTGTGCTTTTATCTACTAAAAATACTAGATAAAGTAGCACTTTAACCCCAAGAGTAGATAAAGAGCATCTTAACAGCACGGGTAGATAAAATACTTTAATTATTATTTATTTACATATAAAAAATGTTTATTTATATTTTTTATTCTTTTTATAACATCTGTTATTGGGACCCGCAGAATCCGTTGGCGGCGCTGTAAGAGCACCTGTCATGGCGGCCAGTAGGACATGTCAGATTTGTTTACATTTTAAATGAGCGCTTTCTGACCCATTATATTGATAAAAGTTCTATTCAACACATTTTTAAGTTAGTTCAGTCCAAGCCTTTATCAAGAAACGTAGTTGAAGGGCAACTATTCATAAATCCGAATTTAATTTGTGGCTTAATTTGACTTATGGAAATTCTGTCTTGGAATTGCAATCTACAGGGACAAATATTTTATTACAATTTCTTTTTGTGAAATACACAGAAAATGCATATACAGTTTTACTGTTTATTTAAATATATTTTCCATACAAACATGTCTTGCATTTTTGTTGTACACGTACACTTTAACATAGCACTTTTTGATGTATATTATGTTCATTTTCTTTAATTCGCTTATTTATCACACATTTTCAAATGAAATTATAAAATCTAAGTGTGAGAACATCTTTTTATGGTAAACGAAATGATGATTTTTGACGTTTACATAATTTGACTTGACCTACTGGCCGCCATTAATTTAGTTTCATAAAACTCCGCTGTTTTCGCATGCTATTCTGCGGGTTCCAATTAGAATATAATATATTTCATACACCACGATAAAATTAATTTATCGACTCGTGAAAAATACTTTCCGCTTGTCGATAAAATATAACTTTATTGTGTTGTATAAAAAATAACTATTGTAAGTAAAAAACTAATGTTTTAATAAAAAAAAATTGGAGGGTGCAATTGTCCTCTTTGCCGCCTTCTGAATACGCCACTGTTAGAATATGGCTAGGAAGTCAACGGAAGGGAGCGGAAATTTCCGAGCGAATACAATAGATGTCCCAGAAAGATGGCCTTAGTTAAACCTTTAAATTTTTAAGTCAATAAACACGTTGAACTTATTATTATTGGCTGTCGTAGGCGTGTACATAGGTGTTTGGTCGCGAATCTTGTAATCCGGGTTCGATCTTGACCGACACCTGTGGTGTACTCCCCACTCCAAAAATGAGTGCCTTTATGGTGACGTCTGGTAAACGCCCGCACGGTACGAATATGTCATTATTATTACCGATATCTGTGAACAAAGCTGATTGGCACACCCAGAAATGGGTAATATGCCGTGATGCTATATTATTTATTACACTGGGTGTAGAAATGAAAAGTGGGGCATTGCGATTTTATTTTTATTTTTTTAATACTGCTATATCTCTTTACCTATTAATTTTAGAGCAAAAAGGGTAAGAATATAAGTTGTTCAGAAATTAAAAAGGCATCCTATAAATGCATCTTACATAATAATTCATATTTCTCGAGATATTAATTAAATAAAATTTAATGTTCTTTTAAAAACATTAACTTAACATTTTTTATTTGTTGTATAATTTCTTTTAGGTATAAATTCAATTTGTTCGGATTTTATACAACAAACATCAAAGTGAATATTTTATTTAGGTTACTGGCTTAATTTTCAATGCACTAAAGATTTTATTTTGATTATGTAAGAAAGTTGCCTTTATAGGATGCCTTTTTAATTAGCAGCATTAAAAAAATAACATTGAATTCGCTATGCGCCACTTTTCATTTCTACACCCGGTATATTATTATATTGTTAATCTATTGATACATACCAGTCTAGCTACAGCCTACCTTGAAGTAATAATATTTACTACTGCGTTATAAGAACGTGAACAACAGTAAGGAATAACTGTTCATAGAATTAGAAATAGTATAAAAGTTTCAATTTAATATACTTCAACATTAATAGAATGTTAAATATAACCAAGTAAGAGAACATCAAACGGGAATTCAAAGTAAATCAATAAAGGAAAGCTTGAATATTTGCGTAAGTGAAAAGTTATATCAGGTTTGCAATGAAAGCTCCTGACATGAGCAGAACATGAACACCGCGTGGGTGTGTATTCGGTATTCCCTAGCTAATCTTGCTTTGCTGGCGCTGATGAAATCAACACACCTCTTTCGTTTTCCATTGAGGATAAAGTATCTGTTGGCAGATTGTCTTACGCAAATGTTTATGCAGTGCATTCAGTGTTTACGTTTGTCTTAATTAACGCTTAAGTAAGTTATCAGCAGCCGCGAATATATTCGGCTATCTAATTAGAGGCGCGCAGTGTTGTAACGAATAGCTAGCTGCAAGACGTAATGCTAATGGTTTTTACTAATGCAATATACGTGCACAATGTAGAGGAAACGCGGTTGAATTAGTGGCGTCTGCGTGTAAAACAGACCGTAAATTAGATCTTGGTTTATTCCAAGCCTTCTTACATGATAGTGCGATACTGTGTTGAAGTCGAAGCTACCGTGCTTTTCATATTCGTATCAGATGCTGCCGCTGTGTACTTGTTGATGTTACGTTATGAAACTCCAGATAACTGCGGATTACGGGCTTTAGGTTTTTATTGCTTATTTTATGCAGCAACTATGATATTGCGAATATCGCTTAACAAGATCATGTAGTTAGCAATATCTAACGAAAATTAGCAACAATACATTTTATGTAACTTCATATAAAACCATCATAAATATTTAATATAAAATATATTGTATAATTTTTAATAAATACTGCATTTACTTTAACGGAAACTGGTACCTAGGCAACTGTTAATACTATGTCAAAATAAAAATAATGGTGGGTTATTAAAAAACAGAATACGTCTAAATATTCAAATTTTAAGGAAACCAAAAAAAAAAAAACTTATCGTTCCAAACCATTCAAGTTTCTCCATACGCACAATGTGAAATCCTTGTAAATAAAGGCCAAGAACAAATTCGTTCTTGTATGGTTTGCCAATTATATTGTGACAAAGCGAGGGTAAGAGCAATAATAGATAAATAACTTTTTATAAACTTTTCTAAATTATAGTTTCAATATTTATATTTTAACTGTGTTTATCCATTTAAGTCAAAATTCAGTTTAGAAATTCATATTGTATTATGATAGTCACGACATTTATTTGTTTATCACTAGTCTAGAAATTATTATGTATACGTGCGTGACTTTGGAATGACCTAGCCTATGCACCCCATACCCCTAAGATAATCCTGTCCTGAAGATAGCGTTTTGTTTAAAGATACTCGGTTTTAGTTAACCATGGGATAAACATGGAATAGTCGAGATTAATTCGTCGAGTCGTGAAGACGTGTTTTGTTTTGACGAGACATGTAGTGTCTTTTAGTTTGGGGCGACGCCCGCCCGCTTTGTTACGGAATGTAACAGTTTAGTATCTGCTTAGTTGTGTTAGTTATGTTTAGTTTAATCCATAGTTAATAATAAGTTATAATAATCATGTAAATAAAGTTTAGTTAGTTATAAAATCACAAGTATTGTCCATGTCCGTTCGTAAATCGTAATGTAAGTGTTCATCAGTAAAAAGTTAAAGTGATAAAGTGTGTGTGCTCTTCCTTATCACCAGTCAGTCAGTGTATCAACGTTGGAATCATAAGTATTAGTAGCATCATCCTCGTCAGATCTTCTGCACCCCCCCTCGTGTTACAATATGGTACCTTTTCCTTTTGTTACCAACGAGCCATCAAGAGAACTCTTAAGATAAAAATTCAGAAATATAGTTATAGAATAGACTAGAAATCGATACCTGATGTTAAAAGTCAAAATAATAACATAAGTAACATATTTTGCCTCTTGGGAGAAAATATGTCGAGTGTAAACCCTAGGGAGTTTATAGTATTTTTCAGTTCATTTATCTATTACCTATAGGTAAAATACAATGATATAAAGCGAAAGTGCTTATTATCTATTTACATTCAAAAAAGAAACAGAAACACAATACTTTGATATAAAGAACCTTGTTCATATAAATTTTCACGGTTATTAAAGATTTTGATAATTTTTTCACAAACTCCTAATTATTATAAATTTAATAAATGTGAATTCGTTTTTACTCTTTCATGGGCCGTGAAGAAATAGTATATTTCAAGAGAAAAAGCTATTTTTCCTTGGGTGCCTTTTAGGCTTCGGGATATAAATTACACGACATTTATTCATAATAATATTTTGGAAAAAATGGTATGTTCTCTTTTATTATAATGTTCTTATTATTAAGATATTCAGTATAATGAAATTAAATTTATATCTTGTATATACCTACGAAAAGTTGTTATTCCCGATAATTATATATGAAAATTGGCAGACATGTAAAGTTCAAGGAAATTTGCTTGTTAAAAGTTATAGAATAAGTTTTACAAAATGATGCCAAGGAAGCAACTTTCTGTAAATGAAATACAAAACTTATTTCCTAAATAAAATCTAGTTGGTTATTATTTCAAGAAATTTGAATAAAGATTTAAATGAAACTTTTATCTCTTATTTCTGAAGTTGCACAAAAATAAAAATAATTATACATTCATTAAAATCGTCAACGTCTCGCAAAGTTCAACGTGATTAATTATAAAGAACTGTATTTTATTAAAATCGTCTTATTAAAATCCTTCATGTTGTGCATTTTTTAATTTGAGTTGACTGCAACAGTAAATAATTAATCTGTAGTTGCGCATGAATCGTGTCTAATGAACTTAACTTTTGCTGAAAAGCTCCGGAAACGATCTCCAGGAACTGCAAGCAATTACAAGCTTTGGAATTTCAGTTGAAAAATGACCTAAAGGAGAAAACTCACTAATATTTTAAAAATTACAGCTTCTGTTCACTTCCTTACGTTTCGTTCGCGTTAATTTTTTCTAATAACTGCGAGTTCCTTCCTTCACAATTTGAAAAAGTTTTGGAAACTTCAGGGAAGAAAAAAATTACTATGGAGTTGTATAGGTACATTTATATTGGAAAGTTTTCTTGTTAAAGTTTTTGCAATATATTGGATATCAGAAATTCCGAAGAATTATTTAGTGCGTCACTTCATTTCGGATACCTATTCCATACAGGAATCTCTAATGTGATATATTTCTGGTGTAGGTTTATTCCAAAATTGAAGCATTTACATTTGAAATGTAACTATCATGTTCATGTTTAAAAGTTATCAAAATTAATATCTCAGTTGCGGATTCCTAAAGCGTGGTTTTATGTGAATACGTGAAGCATTGTCTCTTCAGTTTTAAGTCGGAATTGTTGATATCATTTTTTCTTGCACTTTTTGGTTTTGTTTCTTAGCTTTGAATTATTATTGATTTATTTTTAAGTTATTTACTGATGTTTATTTCATTCGAAAATTTAAAAGAAGTTAAGTCAGCCTCCTAATACAATTGGATTATATAATTAATTTAATAACTTAATAATAAATGTGAGATTTTTCGACTGTATCCTGTAGTATAGATTAAGTGTTAACATTGAGGTCAAGCACGATTTTCCATTTTTAATTCTAATCGATAGAGCAATGAAAATAATAGAAACGAATTTTTTTATTTTTCCTCAAACCGACCTGTCTGAAAATAAATTGTATATATATATGTAACGAATGATGGTATCGTCGTTATTAAATAAGTATGAAATAATAAATAAATATATAAATTAAGAGAGCAAGATGACAAGTGTATATTTGTACAATATAAAAATAACAACTGAATAATATAATTTATTAATTGGAAGGTTTATTGGATAGAAAGCTTCTTTGTTTTTTAAAAGTTGTTTATTATGTTGACAACTAAAAGACGACGTTTCGGCACATGATTATGGCCATTATCAAGTCTACATACAAAAGGATAATTAATGTTATGAGATTTTATAAAATAGAATTACAAACTTACCAGAAAAATTGAATTTACATTCAGTCAATTTTTAAATTATAAATAAATTTTAAATTAACCCATGATTGAGTTTAAATTTTTTGACAACCGCCTGCGCAGGTCGGTGAGTCAACGTCGACTGAATATAAATTTTTACAATTCTGTACACGAAAGTAACAAATGTACAACTCATGACCTCTAATGTGAAGACAAGAAACTGAATGACATCCGCATCATGAACTTTGACCTTATAAAAGTACACGAAATACAAAAAATATTTAATTAAATTTTAGGGATATCGAAAAGTTTGATATTTGGATATAAAGATTTGAATTGATTGTAATCTGATTTAATGTTGATAGTTTTATCATCTAAATTAATGTAACAACTTTCCAAGAACAATCTTTTGTTTATATTGGGTTCGTAATGAAGAATCTTATAGTTTTTTATATCTAATTCGTGTTCAAGGGAAATGCAATGATCCACAATGGCACTATGTGTATTGTTATCATTTTTTAAATGGTATTCATGTTGTTTGAGTCTTTTATGAATATATTGTCGTGTTTCACCTATGTAAGTAGAGTGACAATCTTTACATTTTATTTGATAAACAATATTACTTTGGAGGTCTTTAGTATTTTTGTCTTTTAAACTAGAAAACAATGAAGAGGTGTTGCAGGAAGATTTAAAAGCTAAATTTAAATTTAATTCATCTGTAATGGCTTTAAGTGGTTGGTGAAGGTGTTTGTAGTAAGGTAAAGATATGTATTTCTTTGATATTTGGTTACCTGCCGGAATACCAGATACATTTAAAGAATTTGAGTTAATTTTTTTAATTCTATCGGAAATAGTTTGTTCTAGTAATTTAAGGGGGTAATTGTTGTTACGTAATGTTTGAATAATTAAGTTAATATTATCTGTATGGAAGGACCTATCAGAGAGAAGAATGGCTCGGTCTGTTAAGTTGTTAACGACTGATTTTTTGTATTTCATAGGATAATACGAATTGAAATTTAAGTATCTGGATGACCAGGTGGGTTTGCTGTACCAGTTAGTGATAATTTTATTATTATGAATGATTAAACTAATATCCAGAAAATTTATTTGATTGTTGGTTTCTATTTCTAAAGTGAACTGAATGTGATTGTTGAAAGAGTTGAACGTGTTAAACATGTTTTGTATCTCATATTCCGGCAGACAACACACAATATCGTCAACATATCTATAATAAAACACGCAATTGAAATGGTTGTTGTTTAACAAGATGGTGGATTCCAAATGATACATTACTAGTTCAGCTAAAATGGGGCTTAAAGAGCTTCCCATTGGGCAACCTAAGATTTGGAGGTAAAATTCGCCATTAAATTGTAAATATGATGTGCTTAGGCAGAAATTGACACATTGAAGAAATTCTTGTAAGTTTAGCTCAGTATTGTTTTCAATTTCCGACCAACGTTCAGTGATAACTCTGCGTATTAACTCATGAGGTATGACTGAAAAAAGTGATTTTACATCAAGTGAAATTAATTTACAGTTAATAGGAATTGTTATATTTTTGATTTTATTTATTAAATTAAAAGAGTTGTCAATGAAATATTGAGATTTATATTTTAAATTAGATAAAACAGAAGCTAAATATTTAGAAAGATTACTATTCGGGGTGTTAATGTTTGATACAATAGGTCTAACAGGACAATCCGGTTTATGAATTTTAGGTAAACAATAAAGTTTAGGGCTAACTGAGTTATGGGTTTTCAATTGAAAAGCTAATTTTTTGTCAATACTGTTTTGTTTTTCAAGTTCCGACACCAATTTATTGTTTTTTAGTTGAAAATTGTTTGTAGGGTCTTTATTTAAACGTTTATAAGTAGTAGTGTCCGATAGTAGGTCATTGCATTTCTCTTGATAATCATTTTTGTTAAGAATAACTGTAACATTACCTTTGTCAGCGCGTGTGATAATAAGATCACGATGGTTCTTAAGAAATTTGTTAGTTTGTTTTATAAGATTGAGAATTATGATATCGGAACAGTGTAAGTTGGTTTTATTTAGATTGCTATAGTGTAATTTAATTAAATTATTAAGCTTACTTCTAAGATTATTTAACAATTCAATATTTTTATGATTATAAGAGAAATGATTTTCAAATGATGCCAAGAGATTCAAAATGTTTTTGTCATTCAGTTTCCTGTCTTCAAAATTAAAGTAATGAAATGTTGGTCCTAAAGCTAAAATACATTTTATATTAAGCGGAATGTTGACGTTGGATTTATCTACCAACCACTTATTTAAATTATTGCGAACTTTGTCCAAAAGGGAAAAGGCGCCATTGACAACTAATAAGTTTTGAAATTTTTTAATGTTTTTCAATTTAGTTTCATTAAAGATTTTAAGAAAGGTTTTATTTTGAGTTTCAAAAAAGAATTTAGTGATTTGTGGAGGGAAACAATCCAATATCAATTTCTTATTTATCTTAATTTGTTTTTCTAACCAGGTGATATTTTTTACAGAATTACTAATTTCTAAGAGTAAAATTTTATAGCAATAAGTTTGATGAATTTTACTAAATTGACGGTGTGTGGTTAAATTTGAATTGTGTATCTTGACTTGGCAGCATTTTGGAATGATGTTCATCTCCTTACACCGGAGAAGGAAGATGCGGCGGTTCTTCATTTTAGCCAGTTTCCTGAGTAATCCAGAGTAGGTTTTTAGTATTTGGACCTGTTCTTGTTGGTAACATTCGTGTAGAGACGTGTAGAAATCCATATTGTCAGCGTAGCGAAGTAAATTTTCAAAAAAGAAGAAGAGAAAACGGGATACCCCTCGTCCTGGGTTAAGAGATTTGTTGTAAATTTTTTCACATTAGAGGTCATGAGTTGTACATTTGTTACTTTCGTGTACAGAATTGTAAAAATTTATATTCAGTCGACGTTGACTCACCGACCTGCGCAGGCGGTTGTCAAAAAATTTAAACTCAATCATGGGTTAATTTAAAATTTATTTATAATTTAAAAATTGACTGAATGTAAATTCAATTTTTCTGGTAAGTTTGTAATTCTATTTTATAAAATCTCATAACATTAATTATCCTTTTGTATGTAGACTTGATAATGGCCATAATCATGTGCCGAAACGTCTTTTAGTTGTCAACATAATAAACAACTTTTAAAAAACAAAGAAGCTTTCTATCCAATAAACCTTCCAATTAACAAAATTCACAGCTTCAGAAAATTTACAACGAATAATATAATAAATAACCTTGAGCAACGTAGCGGCTACTTGATAAAGCCGCTACATATATATATATATATATATATATATATATATATATATATATATATATATATATATATATATATATATATATATATATACCGTGAGTATTTTTTTAACATGAAACATAGGATTTGTCATATTCATGTTACGACTTGACATTTGATTGACACGTACCATTTCCTGACAAGCCTACACCAAGTGCAGCAACAATTTTAAGAATCGTTAATAACTTTAGAGGAAATGGTTGCGACCAGCATGAAGATAATAGACGAAATATATCCTTTAGTGTAATGTATAATAACATTAGATTAACATTAAGCGAGATTGTACAAGTTGCTGATGTAAGCAAAGCTACAGTACATAAATTACTTGAAAAGGAGCATTATAGATATCATTTTCAAAATGAGCAGGAGTTCGTTGTGGACGTTGCTTCAAAATATACTTTTTATGTTATTATTTTTATGTTTACTTGTATCTTAGTTGGTTTAATTGTTCATTATTTTGTAATATGTTACAATATTTAAATATAATACTTCTGTAAAATTCGTTTCCTATGTTTCATTTTAAATCAGACAGGCAAATACATTGCTGTCAATCAAATGTCAAGTCGTAACCATGGATATGACAAATTCTATGTTTCACGTTAAAAAATACTTACGTTATATACGGGTGTCCCATAACTTCAGGTACATATTAGAAGGGCATATCGTTCTTAATGTCCTGATTACGGAACAAAAAGAATTTTTTCAAAATTCCTATAATTAAGGGTAGTTCACTTAAGAAGAACATTTTTTGTACCCCTGGATACTATAATATTTGGAATAGTGAAATTAGTTATAACTATTACATAAAATAATTTAACAATGAAATTAATTTATGCAATTACGTAAAGCTTTGTCACACCAATTAAGTTTAGGAGATGTGCATGTAATGAAAAAAAAATCAAATTATTTACTTTATTTTTACAAAAACTGTTCAAAATTATTTCCATTAACAGCTAAACATAATGCAGCACGTTGAATTAAAGAAATTGAACAAGCCCGATGAATTGTATTCTCTTGTCTAATTCTTTCAGCACAATTTTCAACTCGTTGCCGTAATTCTTCAAGGGTTTCAGGTGCCTCTTGATTATCATAGACGAGGGATTTAAAATTACCCCACAAATAAAAATCTAACGGATTGAAATCCGGGGATCTAGGGGGCCATGACGCGGGACCTCCTCCACCAATCCACCTGTCCTCAAATACTCTGTTATGATGATGTCTGACATTTCTAGCAAAATGTGGCGGCGCACCGTCATGCATAAACCATGCATTTTGACGTACATTAAGAGGAATATCTTCTAATAATTCAGGCAAATTATTTAGCAAAAATTGTAAATAATCATTCCCAGACATTCTGTTAGGAAGTATGTATGGTCCCAGTAACGATCCGTTTACCATCACAGCCCAAACATTTAGTGAAAATCTGTGCTGAAAATGACTCGTGACAGCAGCAGGTGGATTTTCTTCGGCCCGGTAGTGACAGTTATGAATACATATTATGTATACCATCACGAGTAAATATTGCTTCGTCGGAAAATATTACTTTTAACGTAAAATTGCCATCCTGAGCATGTTGGTTTAGAAGCCATTCACAAAACCATACTCGAGAGTAATGATCGGGTTCAATTAACGCATAACGCATAATCAGAAGAGCATAATCAGAAGAGCAATATCAAAAACACAATTTATGTGGCCGGCTACTAGAAACCTAATGAAATGATTGTATTATGCAAACATTTCTTATTAATTAGATATAATACAACGTAATATTTAATATTAAAACTACCTATTCAACCAGTGTCCCAAAACTGTTTCCTTCAAAAACCTCAAAAACTAATTTTTGAATTTTGAAAAAATTCTTTTTGTTTTGTAATCATGACATTAAGAACTATATGCCCTTCTAATATGTACCTGAAGTTATGGGACACCCTATATATATATATATATATATATATATATATATATATATATATATATATATATATATATATATATGATATTAAAATGATGTTATGGGTACTTATTATGTATTTGAATTTAATACAGAATATCGTGTTATATGTTAAATTCTATTATCCATTTTGGATCTATTAGCTGTAAATGAATCCTATACTGACGAATATTATTTGCAAGAAATATTTTCTAATACTCCATATTGTGGCCAGGCCCTTAACGTTTCATTGATTTATTTATTGCGTATTTTTATTTCACTTCTCATCATTACACTTCACTATTATCATATTTTTTGATTTAATGACATACAACACTACAGAGTTCAATTCCTCTTCTCTTCAAAATTATATAGATTTCATTACAGAAAATTTATTGGTTTTTTCTGACTTCAAAAGAGAATATAATCCTGAAAATGTCAATACAGAGATAGCCGCTACTTTGATGGCCGATTCTACAGATCAAAAGGACGAGAAATGTGCAGAAACATATAAACATACTCGTACTCGTATGTTTCTCAAAGCACGTTTCTATAATATTTATTCTTATTTTTTTTTTACTTTTTTATCCGTTTCTTAATATTAATATACAGGTGTCAATGAATACGTGTTACAAATTTATAGGGCATGTAGTGGATGCAAAATAGATTAACTTTTACTAATAAACTCATATCCGAAAATGCGCCGTTTTAGAGCTACATACTCTTAAAACCATAATTATCTACCTTAATTTTAGTTGGCTGTGTCCTATCCATAGAACTGATAAATACTTCGTAAATGGAAGGGGCGTAGACAAGGATAGCCTGTGGTTAACATTGTGCAATAAAGACAAAGCGAGATCCACGTGACTGGGGTCGACTGTCGCTAGAAACGTATTATAGCGCTTTATTTACATATTATAAGAAAAGTATTATAAATATAGTATTAAGAATATTAAAAATTATAATGGTTAAGGTGTGCTGTGCATATAATTACGCGGAACGTGCTATAAAAGGCGGAGTTTCATTCCACAGGTAAATATTTATTTACCTTTATTGGTTAAGTAAGTTTCATAAAATTATAAATATTTTTAGTTTTCCAAAAAAATAAAGAGAGGCGAACAAAGTGGATAATTACAACAAGGCGTCAGGACTGAGCCGAATGAATATACTATAGTATGTGGAAAACATTTCATGGAATCTGACTATGTAACGCATTTTAGACAACGACTATTAAAACCAGATGTGGTACCTTTCGATTTCCCAAAGCAAATACACAAAATTAATACATTTTAAAAACCAATAATGCAGATAATATATTTTGTAAGTTACTTTTTAATTTGTTCATAAAGTACTCTATTTTTTATTTAATTTTTTTAGTTTTATGGTATTCCTTTTACAAGTTTTCTGTAATTTGCTAATAATAGATATTTATGCAACACGCTACAATATGTGGGCGTTTTTCGCTCAGATGATGTTTATTTCTTAAATTTGTAATATTTATTCTAAATAAATTTGCCCCAAGCTAAAAAATTGTTTTTTTCTTCAAGCGTATTATAATATTCATATTATGCTATTGTATACACACTATAGAAGATATTCATTGTCTCACTAGTACAAAAATGTTGTTATTGTTGTACTAGTAAAAAAATGTTAGTATCTTAATTCACCGCTGGCGGCGGCAGTCGTCACAGCAACACAGATTATATTGAAAATTATTATTTGACAGTTGTATCAGTTTTGTTTTGTAGTGTACACAGCCAGCTTTGGCTGAAATTGCAAACACTAGAATTAAAAAATTCCAAAAAAAATGTCAAAAAATTCTTTGAAACACTTGAAGAAAAAATAGTATATGTCATTCGGAGTAGAACGCCCTTTTTGTGTTTTACCCAGCTTGCGCACACTGTGTGCGAGTATAGGCAAGACTCTATCCATATGTATTTATTAGATCAACGGTCCTATCACTTCAGTTATTATTTGGTTTATTTTAACTTTTAATCCTGGCATTTATGAACGAATGTGTCATAATATGGTCCGAAGGTAACAATTCTTGCATTGAACTTGGTGGTCGTTATTTACGGCAATTATATTATAATATGTAATGTAAAAAATTCAAAACAAGAAGTTAAATTAACCAGCCACAGCTACAGCCAAGAAATTAAGGTAGATGATTACTCTTTTAAGAGCTTATTCCTCGAAAACGATGCGTTTCAGGATGAGTTTATTAGTAGGTAAAAGTTAGTCTATTTTGCATCCCTTAGATATCCTATAAATGCGTAACACTTATTAATTAACACCCTGTATATTTATCTTACAATCATGAAAAGTTAGGGGGTTGAATGAAATAAAACGAAATTTGAGTTTTTTTTTAAAAAAATATTAAAGTTAACCATGTAGTTGCACCAGGATTTGCAATTACGTAGGATCAACAAAATTATACTATACTGGCTGATTAGAGTTTTTGGGATTCGGATGTAGTTTCAAGATCCTGTTTCCATTACTGAGAGATATACGACTGTAGAGGAATGTTTTCATATCTAGAGTAAATTTCTCACATAAAATGCGCAGTATAAGGCAAATTACTCGGTTCATTTCATGTGCTTTGAAGTTACTTACGATGTCATTTGCAATTCCAGAAAAGACATCAAACTCTAACAATAAATAGAGTTTGCGTCTGTTGTTATTAAACTCGTTTTACCCGGGATAGATAATAGGTTCTTATTCAAACGACGTAGATACTTCACTAAGAAATTACCAATATGCATATCTATACGTTTGATAAAGTTCTCCAGGATAGTATACTTACTACACATCCTTACCTATTATGCATATCTATATCTATTATAATCTCTGCAATATGAATGGGAAACTGGAGACAGAATATAAATTAGTTGCTTGCGGTTTTACAAATTATTAAATGTAGTAAATCCTCAAATGTTATAGTCGTATGTAAATGTACAGGGCGTTATAAATATAAAGGGTTTGTAGAGTAGCAAAATAAACCAAAATTTACTAATAAACTCACATCCGGAAACGTAATGTTTTTGAGCTGCAGGTTACAACCTTAAATGGTACAATAGTTACCTCTGTGTACTCTCGACGCCAGTAATAAGTACGAATATGTCTTAGTCATTACCAATATCTGCATGTAAAGCAGTTTGGCACACCCAGCAATAGGTAGTGTGCAGTGATGATATATTTCAAAGCTAGTAGATATACTAAAGTACCGCCATGGCGGCCATCTTGGCTTTAAAAAGCAACCAGGCAGCGGAAACCTATATGTAAAATGTCGAGACCATGTAGTAACCTATGGATAGTATTTTTCTTCCAAGCGCTAGATGGTGCTAGGTGCAATATGGCCGACGCGATAAAATTAAGATATTACATATTTCGAATTGATCTATAGAAAGCCGCGGAATTTCAACTTTTATGACAAGTGTTTTAGTCATTTATGTCAAATTTATATCTGACTTAAAATCACCTTAAAGAAAGCGATTAACTTAATACTAAACGTTTTTTTATAAGACTATTGTTAATTTCTGTTCAGTTACGTAAAGCTAATGTTACTGAAAAATGTTTATTGTGTTTAAAAAAGAATAATATACGAGAATTTAAATATTTCTTTTAGATATTTTAAGGCTGTACACTACATTACTAACATTCATGCCTGAGAGGGATTCAAACCTAGAACCTTTGCTTTGCGAATACGTTGCTTCCACGCTATTTTGCTCGGCTGGCAACATTATTGTTCACACTTTATTATTCAGATCTATAAACATTTCAAAAATTATGCATTTATGTCATGTGCTCCACATATACTGCTCTCCGGTGAATTGGACTACGTTGAAGAAAGTATTATGATTATGACCAATCATTGCAATCATTATGTAACAAAAATTTGATGACATCAGAAAATATACTTTTTCCCGTTAATTGTGGTCATATTTTATTTAAACGATTTTCTACTTTAAAAATTTAATGTATTCCAAAGTATGGCAAATCGCTAGTCCTTCTTGATATTGCCTATACACACTAGGTTGCCTACTTCACAATTAGTTTTTCTTCCAAGCGCCAGACGGCGATACGTGCAACTTTATCTCAATTGTTATAGTGGTCGTCGGCTATCTACAAAGGGTATATATGATCCGTGAAAGGCGTGAAAGCGACAATAACAATTGCGCTGCTGTTGCACGTGTCAAAAGTCACATTGGTATACACCTGTTTTAATTTTGGTGTGTTAAAAAAAATAAATAAACTGAGAATTTACCACAGATAATGCCTTGTTGCTGTGCAATTAATTGTCACCATAATAAAAATAGAATATGTACTTAAATTTTATTGGTATACCAAATGTTGAAGAGAGGCGTCACCAGTGGTTTACAAACATTGGAAGAACCGATAAGAAGTTTTAAATTGAATAGTGTTGTTGAAATTATCATTTTCCATCATTACAGAAACATTTTGTAGATAACCAATAGTTTGACATTGCCAACATTACAGAACCCTGCAATAACACAAATACAAGTAAAATCGTCTCTACCGGCGGCAAAAATAGTTATTTTTGCTTTTTAAGACCAAGATGGCCGCCATGGCGGTACTTTAGTATATCTACTGGCTTTGATATATTTATTTCATTTTATACTTTGATATATTCTTGTGTACGGCATTTTGAAACAGAGGGACTACTCGTGTTTATAATATCAAGGAATATTAGATATTTGAATGAAGCTTATAGAGCATGTTATGATTATAAATCGATGAAGCATTTAGCGTATAATTAATTAAGATCGTGTATTGGAATATAATGCTTCCTATCTAAATTACATGTATTTTCGCATCAATAGATATTGGTAATGAACTAAAGTTCATTCTATTAGGATATTAGGAAGCATAGACCGTCTCTATCTTAGCGTAACAAGACGTCGGCAGCACTTGCTTTGTGGGAGTAAGTGTAAATGCTCCTTTAGCGTGCGTTCCGGCCTGCAAAGCAAGCGTTAATTTACATTAATGCCTTAACACAATCAGCGGCATTTACTCAAACCGCGTGCAGATTGCAACCGACGGTGCCGCGGCAATAATGGCGCCATAACGTTATTGAATGTTGATGTAAAACAATAATAGCCCATACAACTTCTCTCCAAGAATACCTATTATCCCAGGGCGAGTAGTTACCCGAGCGAGTGTAATAACACGTGTTAAAATTACAGGCGATGGTAGCGTGCCGCTCGATACTTACCGGTATCGGGCTAAGATCTCTGGCGTGTGTGCAGAAGTGCCTGTTACAAATTGTGTTTGCTGTCTGACTTTTATGGTAAACCAGGCGAGATTGTTCCACTAGCCTACGAACGGATGGAATAGGAAAACAATCAACTATCGCGATAGGTTTACCAAACTTGATTTCACTAGCAGATAAAATTTAATGGAGCAACTCCACCGAATTTCGCATATCGAGCAGGATTTAATTAAGTACAAATTATGTGCAAATAATATCGTACCTCACACAATTACCAACAAAATATATGGTTATTTGGATATTATATGAATAATAAATAAATAAATACTTCTAGGTTATTTTATAAACAACACGTAAGAGATTTTTAACAGCTATGAAAATAACAAGTGATGATTCGATTTGGTTTAAATTAGAAGAGTATTGTAGCTTCGGTTTAGGCCCTTTTACAGTGGCTCGAGCCACTGAAAATTTTCTGAGTCGAATATTTGTATTAAAAATCTAAAATTTTGAGTTCTTTTGTATTGAATTTCAGCGAGATTTAAATTTTTAAATATTAACTGCAAATTTGAATTTTATCGGATGTGTTGTAGGAGTAGCTGATGACATTTAAGAAATATATAGAAATAGAAAACTTGTAAACACACTAATAAATGTAAAAAAACTAACACGAACAAGACAGTGGCAGAAAATCTGTATCCTGTTAACAGGACAGTTATATGTACAAAATTGACTAGAATGTCTTCAGTCACTCATACGTCACAAACCACGTGATATCTTTTGCGCAACAATAAATTACAAGAAAATTTATGACAAAATATTTTTTTTGATATATAATTCAGTTATGGTTTAGTATAATCCACAATGTTATACCTAATATTTTCTACCTTAAATCTCACTACATTATAATATCCCATTCAAAATAATAACTTCATTAACTATACTGTCCAAATACTATAAGAATAAAGTAAATATTGCTGGAATAATACAATTTTAGTTAATGCTAATAAAGAACATTAACTAAAAAGGTTATATTATTTTTGTTATATTATGAGTTCAAAAAGAATTTTTAATAATTTAAAAATTGCAGCTTCTCATTTCATGAAAATAAATGTAACTTTTAATAAAGATAAAGGTTTTTGACCTTGAACAAAAAAAACCCACGCTTAATGTTGAGTTACTACAAAATCTAAATCCGCCACTGGGCTTGAATATAAGAAAATGAGCCATTGGAAGTAACGTTAAATTCGTAAAGTTCTTGACAAAAGAGGACAAAGGACCGAAAATGATCTATAAAGGATGATTGGCATATAATAGGGCCGATATATCGTCTCGTTTTACCATGAAATTTTGCTGTAAACAATTTAAAAAGTTTCGGCGATTGAAAATGATGTGACGAGATTAGAAGCAACTAAATAAAATATTACTTTATGTTCAATTGATTTTTTCATGTCTATCTAGTTAGTGCACTAAATTATTGGTCTTTCAAACTTTTCCTTGGTCGGCCGGTCTTCTTCTTCTTTTTGGATTGGTATAATAACTGGTATGGTTTTCTGTTATAATCCATTCTCTTAACGTGGTTTTTCCATTTTTCTCTGTATATGATTAATGTCTGAATTATACTCGTATTTGCTGTATTTAGTTTTTCTCTAATTGATTTGCCGATCCAGCAGAATGGCAAATGCTTTGAGAAGCTTCATTTTCGCAGCTTCAATTCGTTGTCTTTGTTGATTTGTTAAGGCTTCAGAATATCCTTTCTTATATTAAACAGTGGTGGGGTCTTTTCTTAGTGTGCATATATATATATATATATATATATATATATATATATATATATATATATATATATATATATAATATATAATGTTGTATTCGCTTTTAATAAAAATAATTCAGAGAATTTCAAAATATCCCTTCAAAGTAACCCAAGAATATACTTCCACAACGATGATGTAGATTTACTAAATAATAATATTATTGAAGCATTCAAGGAAGCGGCGTGCACCTCAGCAATGGCAAAATTTGTTAAAAATAACACCCCTAAAATAAATAACAAACCTTGGTTTGATTACAATTGCAGGAAAACAAGAACAGATTGCGTAAAAAGTTTGAGAGCATACAAAAAATGCCGCTCCTCAGAAAATTTAGAAGCATACATAAATAATAAGAAAATATATAAAGACACTATAAAACTCAGTAAGTCATTGTATATAAATAATATTAAACAAAATTTAAGTAATACCCGAAATAACACAGAATTTTGGAAAACAGTAAATTCTTTAAAGCCAAAAATCAAAAATATGTATAGTTCGCAAATCTCGCTAAATAACTGGCAAGAATTTTTTACAAAAATCTATTCAAATATAACTAAAACTCCAATAATACCTTTTTTCGATAGCACCCACCCCTTCCTTGATGCTTTAATAACGCTAGATGAACTCGAACTCAGCATAAGTAATAGTAAAAATCATAAAGCTCCGGGCATTGATTGCATTCCAAACGAATTCTACAAATGCATGCCAGCCAACTGGACAGCTTACCTCTTAAATCTTTTTAATACAATTTTAGCTACAGGGTGTACGCCAATTTCATGGTCATCCGTAGAATTATTCCTCTTGTACAAAAAGGGCAATAAAAAAGACCCCTATAACTATAGAGGCATAGCTCTAATAAATTCAATTTGTAAACTATTTACCGGTATTCTTTACAGTCGCCTTACTTGGTGGTGTGAGGAAAACGATATTTTGATGGAAAATCAAGCTGGATTTAGGAGGGGCAGGGGCACATCGGATAACATATTTACTCTCGCATCCATTTCCCACTTGTATTTGAGGTTAAAAGGAAGAACTTGTTATGCAATTTTTATAGATTATAAGCGGGCTTTTGATTCTGTTAATCATCTACTCTTATGGCATAAATTGTACAAATTCGGTATTTCCGCGAATTTCATAAAAATTTTACAACACCTTTATAACCATTCAGTATTAAAAGTAAAAACATATGAGGGTACTACGGACCCAATAAATATAACAGAAGGTATCCTTCAAGGAGATACCCTCAGTCCACTCCTATTTTCTATTTTTGTAAATGACATAGAAGACTTCTTTCGCAATGCGGGCTTAAATGGGCTTAACATAGATGGATACAATGACATACTGCTCTTAGCCTATGCTGATGACATGGTGCTTTTGTGCGACTCCCCTGTAGATGTCCAAAACAAGCTACAACACCTACAAGCATATTGCGAGAAAAATTCATTGTTTGTAAACGTAAATAAAACAAAGATTTTAGCGTTTCATAAAGGCAGACTACCAAGTGGTTTAAATTTCCAATACATGAACAACAGGGTTGAGGTGGTCTCTCAATACCCATACCTAGGTACTATTTTTTCCTCCTCAGGAAAATTTATTTTAGCAGCTAAAGAAAATTTAAGAAAAGGCAAAACAGCTACAATTACAGTCAAAAATTTGTTAGGAAGAGGCAAGTCTTGTAACTGGACCGAAAAAATTAAATTATTGCAAACAACCGTTAATGCAACTACTCTTTATTCTACCGAGGTTTGGGGGATGAGAGAACACACAACCCTGGAAAAATGTCAACTTAACTATTTCAAATCCATTTTTCTGTGTCAAAAAAACACTCCCAACCATATGGTTCGTCTTGAAGCAGGAATCATACACATATCGTTTTACATTTTAAAACGCGCGCTTAACTGGTGGGAAAAAATTTTAAAAATGAATCGTAACAGGTACCCCAGACTGCTATATGATCGTTTGTTGCAATTAGATAAATGGTTAGGGAATAAAAGCGAATACAACTGGTGTACTCAATTAAAACTCATACTTACAGAGTTAGGCTTTGAGAAAATCTGGGAGGACCAATACGTCAATAAGAACATAATTCTCCAAATTATCGACATATTCAAAAATTCACTCATAGAAAAAGACATCAGTAATTCAAAGAACTCTAAATTCAACAATATATACAAAAATTTCGATATAAAGGATAATGATTACTTAAATACGAACATTAACTTTACAAAAGCTAGGGTCATTGCTCAAATTAAACTCTCAAGTAAAAGAGGTTTACGAGTAATTTTCAACAATATAAAATACGAACTGTACTCCGAGCAAAATTGTACACTATGCAACTTACACAAAGTGGAGGATCTATTCCATTTTTACTCTGAATGTCCTATTTATTCTCCTATGCGAGAAGCGTTTATAAATTCTTATTTGCGACCAATAAAGGTCATAGACGATATATACATACTATTTAAAAATCTAAATCATGAAAAAATTAATAACATTTTTAACTACACTGTTAATTGCTTCAAACTGCGGAGTTTTATACTTAATGAGTAAACAAAATTTGAAATAACTTTTCTACAAACAGTCCAGTCACTTGCTCTCGCTATTGGAAGGTTTCTTAATGGGGAGCATTAACTATTTTTTTATAAATTCCTACTATTGTTTTTTGTATATTTATCTCCGGTCACATCAATGTTTCAATAGGAGGGCGGGTGAGGTTTAGATATGCCTATTTATGCTACATAATCTTCTACTTAAAGTTATTTAAAGATAGCGTAGATCTTACTTGTTTACTTTCTGGCTGCAACATTGAGGCGACCGGGCCTAGTTTGGTTAATGTTATTATTTTCTGTTAGTATTGGGTGTCCATAATTTAACCAGACATCAATATTTTAATTTTTTCTCTTGTCTGTTAGTTTAAGGTATCTACTTTTGCCTGTAACATTTAACTTAATTTAAGAGTAGTCAAAACAAAGCTTTATCATAAATTCCACTTTCATATTTACTATTGTTTTTCTGTTACCTAATTGAGTATTTAAGGGGCAGTACAAATTGTTAATTATATGTAATCAAGATTCTAAAGTAGTACATTTCCATAATTTTAAATTTTTGTGCCAAAACTAATATTTGTATTTATTATACTTATAGCATACTGATGTTATTTAGATGTGTTATTTTGCCAACCGATTGTATGGGGATTGTATCTTTACAACAATTAAATATATTATTATTATTATTATTATTATTATATATATATATGAAACAACTAACTATTAAGTAGAAAATAGTGCAGGTCCGGTTATAAACACTTGAACCCTTGGAGAGATTTTAGTCATTATAACCTGTAGCATTAAAATGAAAATAATATCACAAGCTAAATTCGTACCCTTTATTTCGCAAATTGTCTAAAACATATCTCTTTTGGTAGATAGATATATGAAATACTTCACTCCCAAAGATTTTTGCTACCCTTTGAAAGTTTGAAGCACAAAGGCTGTAACTTCACTTTTTGTGACAATTAATTATTTGTCCTACGGCGAGACAAAAAGCCAGAAAGGTTGAAAATGTTTAAAATAATGCTTAATTTTAAAATTATTAAAACAGTAATTAAATTAATTAGTATATAAATTTAAATAAAACGCACTAGGACTCAATTTCCTGTTAATCAAATTAAAAATTTAATAGTCAGTTACAAATAATAGAAATATAATCATGTGATGAAATATTGTCGCAATGTTCTCGCAGTTATGTCAAAAGCATATTTGGAGATAAAACCTGTGTGCTTTAAACCGTCGATTCGAAAGTTTGTCTATATCTGTAACGGGATAAATTGATCATGAAATTTTGATATATACTTGGAATTTGGACCCTTCGGCTAAAACACTGTTGAATCGCAGATGATGAATTTTATATATGTCTAGATGTATATTTGGCATGTCCAAAGTCCAATTTCAATCCTTTTATAAATAATAAATAACGTTGACATTCCCCTATTCAGATTTCAGAGTATCGAAGCACAAAACAAGAAGTTATTTTTGTATATACCTTGAAGGAATACCGGAAAACATTTTACAATATTTTGCGTACGGAATAGTAATTCCCATATTTGGAAATTGTTAGCACATAACATATTCATTTATCATTAGTAAAATACTGATTCCAGTAATTTTATTATTTTAGTATGTAGTAGTGCTTTTATCGTTAGTTGTAAAGTTTAAATTTTTATCGTGGAAAAACTTTTCGCTTTTTGTACAGCAGCTCCTTTCTTCTTTAGCGTTTCCTCTCCGATCCCATTTCAATCTTCTCTTGGCCTTCCTAGTCCTCTTCTATTCCTTATTTTGACTATCCAAGCCTCCTTGTCGTTCATCCGTATAATGCGTCCCCACAAAACTATTTTCTCAATAAAGAAAAGAAACAGTTTCGTTCCTAGTTCGTTCCCTATGCCTCCCTTTCTCATTCTGTCTTACCTAGAAACCAACGCGAAAGATTCGCAGCTGTGGCGATGTCGAAAATTTCGCAACGAAATTCGCTTGTGTATCCATAGCAAAGCGTCAGTTTTGTGGTAGCATTTGCGACAATTACTCCACATCAGAAGATAAAAAAACATTATTATTGATTGCTTCAGACAGACATTTATAGACGATGAACATAATGCCAGGTTTCTATTTGTATACCGCTTTAAATCATGTCCCTATTAACAATGTATTAGAAAAAAAAGAGAAACAGGATTCATTCCTAAAATAAACGGATAAGGATTTCGGAGAATTTCATACAAACAACGGTTCTATATTTATATTACAAAAATGGACAGAAATTGAGTATTTTATTACCATTTCCATCTATTTTTCTGTAAATGTCATAAATGAAATCACTAGAAAATAATCAGTGACGGTAACAAAAACCGTGCATGCAGCGAATTTAAATAAATCGCTGCAGTTTCGAGGAGGTTTCCGCGATATATTCGCGCCAGTGTAGGGTCTGCCTCTTGTCTCTGGGTACTTTCAGTCGAGGACAATTTGGGAAAGCGAAAGTTTCGCTATCGCTGTGAATATTTCGCGTTGTTTTGTGACAGCCTTAATGCTTGTATTTTTGCGTAGGTTAAAATCGCACAGTAAATGGTGGTGTATACTGTAATTTATGTTTTTTTTTTGTCTATTCTATTATTTATATTTTTATTTTGAATCTTTTAATTAGCTACACTCAGTGTTGTTACAGATCAATTTATAAATGATCCAGACTAAGATCAAGATCTTTATAATTATTATGTTCTAGATCAGATCATAGGTCAACTTTTGCGATCAGGTCTTTTTTTCAGATCAGATCAGGAATTTGGGATCTGTTTTTCTTAGATCATAAAAAGATCAGTAATGATTTTTAAATGCTCTTTTTCTTTTTAATTAAATAGGAATGCAAAAAGTAAATTAATTACAAAGAATATACCTAGTCCTATGCCTTACACATGGGAAGAAAAATAAGATACGAGTACATATTCGGTATTATTAATAAAGTAAGACACGCTATATCAAATATGCCGACAATCATGATATGCCATTGAATTTTCTAAGAGAGTTAAATAAAATATTTGTATTTGTTTTTGACATGGCTTACACTATTAGATACATAAAAAAATAATTTTCGACTTCTCCAATTTTATTTTTTATATATATTTGATTTTTTTAAAGATCATAAATTATAGTTTATAGATCTAGATCCAGATCAAGATCTAAATTCATAAAAAGATCTAGATCAGATCAAAAACTATACTAAATTAGCTAGATAAGTGCTTTAGATCAAAAGATCTAGATCAGTCACACTGGTTACACTTCTTTACAACAAAGTACAATACAATCGCGATGCTAGGTGAACTGTTGTAGTAATATTAAAAGACTGGTCCACACAACCAGAACCACAGACACGTTTCGTTCTTACTGGAGCTCGTCAGTGTGGTGCATTGAAGTCTTTATGAGGCACTGACTAGGATTAGTAGACGGATGATAAATAACCGAGAGGTTGATTCAGAGACTGAACCTTGCGATACTTCTCAAGTATGATTTTTTGAATATTAATTTATATTTGAAACTTTGAAATGTGCTGAATGAAGTTTTTTCTTATTTTAAATTTTATGTTTTATAATATTAATCTATGCTGAAAGAAAGATTGAAGGAGATTGAAAATAGATGTTAAAAGGAGTTTAAAAGAAAATAGACTTAAAATTTTAATAAGAAGCTTGATGCTGCGATCTTAATTATTCATCTAGTAAAAACATCTTGTGAAAAAACAACAAATCTTAATGGAAAAATGAAAACACATGAAAGATTAATCCGTAACCCTTTTAGCGGATATTAGTGCTCGCATTTCATTAATTCATGATGTGAAAGTTGGCGGGTATATAGAGTGGCAGGGCATCGGGCGCTATTAGGTAATGGCATGTTCGTGTTCATTGCATCGCACCAGGTCGTACCGTAAGGCGCGTTTACAACAAGTAACTGACCGAAGATTTAATCGAGCTCCATTCACCTCTACCGTGAGGACGTAACACGTAACGTCAAGTTGTTACTACCCTTAAGGCACTAATAGCGAGGATGCAGCGTTAACTACTTGTGCTTTACTCTACTGCCAGCAGGGCTTGCTTGCTTGTTCAAATTCATAAACGTCTACTTACGCTTGTTAACACCGTACTTACGTTCTGATTACTGATTATATCTCTGTTTTTTAAATTAGGTTGTATACATAATCGATCTTCTGCTCTTCTAACTTTTTGGCGTCAAGGTTGGAGTTTGGGGTTGTTTAGATGATCTGGACTCTGGTTGGCAAACTTCAGTACCGTTCGCTGATATTGGTACACCTGATATTTGTTCTGACACTATTCAACGAAACAACAACTTTTGTTTCTAGTTTTCTCAAGCTATTACCTTTTATCACAGTATTAATTTTTGCAGAATATAAGGAAATTTTTTCTTCGTACAATATTGTTTGTAATATTGAGTAAATTCAGTACTTTCAATATTAAGTAAAAGTAATTATAGCTTAGATAAATAGTTATAATCAAAAACTGAAACTTTAATAAATTTAACTTAACATTAATAACACGCAACAAGTGACATAAGTATATGATAATCTGAGCAGTGGCGTACCCAGGGAGAGGGCGATGCCCCCCCCCCTTGACCTACGCATAATTTATTTATATCAGTGGCATTTCGAGTTAGTTGTAACATTGTCATAAATTTTTATTCATTTATCTCGAAATTTCTTTTAATAATGGCTCCTCACTTAAGTAAAGGTGTATTCATGCAACATTCATTTTGATTTCATTTTCATTACATTTTAATTCTAAAAAGTTAAAATAATGAAAATCAGCGGACGTGTTCATGCAAGCGCATTATTCATTTTAACTACATTTTCATTACAGTACATTTTAAAGTTAAACAACTTTTAACTTTTCATTACATTTTACCTAGAAATGTAGTGAATATGACAACTGCGCATGCTCGAAGAACAAAGTGACAGCTACTTTAACATTTTAAGTAAACGGAAAACTGATATTGTCAATGAATTTAGTTACAAAAAAATATATAATGAGTACAAAACCAAAATAGCCAAAGATAATGTGCGGAGAACTATTTTAGTACAAACAGATTTAAAAGTACTTAGTGAATTTTTAAGAACACCCTACTTTTTTTAGTGAAAATGAAATTAAAATGTAATGTAAATTAAATGAAGATAAAATTTAAATGAATGTTGTATGAATCCACCTTTAATCTGAGTATCGTTCACAATAAAAAAAATATGGTAGCGGATCATTGGAACTTATTATCAAGAAAAAAATTGGTGGGAAGAGTCAGCCATTTTCAAACATAAATCGAGCTACTAGGTAACTGATTTCGTTGTTTAATGTTTCTAATATTTTTAATGTAACGTTCCTGTCTTAATATCTTAAAATATCTTTGTTTTTTTTTAAATATGAGAAAATAAGTACATGGCATTGTTTAAAATATATGTATCTATTAAAAATAAAAATACGTGAAAAGTAAATTCACAAAAATTATAAATAAATATAAATTTCCTCTATATCATCTATAACCTGTCAAAGAATGGACGTTTTCCCATTTCAATGTTATTATATTCAGCTTTTGTAAATCTTTCAATCCGTGTTTTCCTTGTTGTGCTATTAGGTCATTGACGCTTGTTTCTCTGGCTTTAAAAGTCTGTTTTACGATCTTTTTAAATATACACATAATCAAAATTGTGTTTCTTCAAGGATGTAAAGTATTGGCGTGATCTTTATTTCTTCTATAAATATTTCAGTTTTAATTTTATCTAATTTGGTTTTTCTCTTTACAATTATTCTCAGGTATCTAATTTTTGTTCGATTTTATTATCTTTCTAAATGTAGATTCCTAGATATTTATTCTCATTGCCTTGTTTGCGTTCTATATTATCTAACCTGATATGGATATTGCCGCACCTTTGCCTAACATCATGGTTTTGTCCGTATTACTTGTAAATTAAGCAATTTTATGCTGCTTTGAGTTTACAGTTTAGCACCGAGTCATATTTTAGCGTTCGTTTAACGTAGCACTTACTGAAAAATTACTATATATGTGTTTGTTTCGCTCTCGCTGTATTAGCAGGAAAGACGTAATTTCAAAAATTCTGCATGAATATTATAGTGACACTAGCAGCAGTAACTTTTGATGCAAGCGCATTTAAAAAATACAACTCAAATATTTACCGCTAAACATCTTCATATAGTAGACTGTATTTCAGCAAAAAATTGGCGTTTTGTAGTGTTAGGACTGAAGTATTGAGACGAAAAAACCTATTAATATTTTGTTGGTTTATCTCGTTGTTTTTAAAAATCACCATTATTACAATATTTACAACATTAAAACCTTCAAATTACAAACTCTCAGGTTAAAATTAGATTTCACTTGATTAAATGTTTACATTTAGTTCGGTAACTTTAATATTAACTGCATTTTGCGTCACTGCAAAACTTTTTATATGAGTTCGTTTTATCACAAAAATATAAACTGTTATATGAACATTTTAACTCATGTGAACTCTATATGAGTGGACGTTTTTGTGTTTGCCTACATAGGTATAGTCCACACTGAGTTCAAATATGTATATAATTGAAAGTTGAGAAACAAACACCTATAACGAGTATGCTAGTGTTAGATACGAGTTGTTAATATGAAAACGTACTTGAACACAAAATAGTCCTGTGCATTTATTTGTTGAAATTTAAAAAAATATGATTATATTTAGTGTCTCCGGAGGAAAATGGTGCGAAAATAGTAATCAGACGCGGTCTGCCAATTGATTAAAATTTGATAGTTTAATCGATTTTATTATATTTTTGGTATATAAAATTAACCCTTAAAGTACCGGCAGTCAAATTATTGACATCTTGTTAAAGTTTAAGTTTATGATTGTACAAACTTCATATAACGGTCACTGTCCCTTTTCCATTTATCATCATTTCAGAACCAGACAAGGTCAACGTGAAAACGTAGACTTGACCCTTCCGTCTTACAAGATGAGACTGTACTCAAATATAGTCAGTGTGAAGGCTCTTTTAGCAAACACCTCTTAAACTTCAACTGACATTTCTCTTTGGCGGATGTTTTCTGGCAAGTAATTTTAAATCTACGAAATAAATGTATAACAAAAAATGCGAAATTACAATAGACAATTTGATTTGAATACAATAATGAAAATGACTAATTTAGGGAACATATGTCGCATGTACATGTACGTCTAGTCAAATTAGACGAAAAAGGTTCGACTATCGGAAAAATTCCGACCAAGATGAATTTTTGTATACACGTATGTTCCGATGTTACAACCACAAATTAATTGTTTTTTTTTTCACGAATAACTCGCCGCCTATGCATCATACATCGATAAAGACTATTATAAAAGTTATAGAAAACATTATCTACACGATTAGTTATATTATGCATTTTTGCCAAAGTTTAACACTTTTCGAGATATAGCGCAGAGAAGGTGTACGTGAAACAATGACTGGACAATTATGTGTATCAAGGCGCTGGAAATTTAGGCTGCGTACTCGTAATCAAGGAGATTAAGCTATGACTAAAATATTATTTTATTAAATTTTGATTAAAACAAAAGAATATTTAATTACTTTATAGAAAATTTGATTACAATAATTAAAGGAATACAATAATAATTGTAGGTAAGTATGTAGCTACAAGTTTTTCGATGAGGGCTCGAAAAATATTTTTTGCGTAAGGCACTTAAAAGTTTTAGTTATTAGTTAACAAGTACAGTAAAAAAATATTGCAGCAATCACCAAGTCCCTTGAAATTGGTATTAACTATTTCATTTTATTTAGTGTTAAAAATAAATGCATACTTAAAGTAACTTCAACATGTTTGTATGTACGAATAATATGTATGGGTTAAACCGAGAAATCCATTTAATAAAATATTAATCATCTCTTTATTGGATTCTCTGCAGATTATTTCTTTATTTCGTGCTACTTTTAATAAAATAGTAATGATCATAAGATTACAAAGAATATGCCACATATCTTATTAAGATATATACGCTATAATCTCACTTGGATAAAATATTTAATAACGTGGAACTAAATCCAATGTCATAGAGATAATCTGTTCAGAAATAGAATATTAAATAACCTGTGCTCAGAAATTGGATTTGTGAGGCTACGCGTAATCTAAATCAGATCAAAAGAAACTGCACCATTTCATATTTAAAAATTCCAAGTGTACTAAAAGAGAAATTATATGAAACCATTTTTGTATTGTATACCGTATTAACTTGGAATTGGGCTTTACCTTTATATTAAGTTAGTTTAGTTTAATATAAGTTAGATTAAATCGAGAATTAAATTAACTTTAAATCGAGAATTAAATTAACTTTAAATCGAAAATCACTCTAGATTTCAAATAAAATCTTCAATTCTTTAAAATTTAAAATGATTTCAACTTCTATTTTTGATTCCTGCATGTACAAATAAAATAATTTTAAATCGTTTAGTAGTTTTATACTTAAATTTTATTGTAATAAGAAAAAATAATTAATGAATCAAATAGGTTTTATTAAACACTTTATCGATTTCGTCTTTTTAGGCATTCTTCAGAAGATGTACAGGATTACACTCTGAAAAGTGCCTAAGAAGCCGAAATCGACAAAGTGTTAAATAAAACATATTTGTGAAACTTACATCAAGTGTTTCATTAATTATTTTTCTATAATTTTTCACCAAGTGTCTACAGCTGAATATATAAATTTTAATAAATATTAAACTTTTTATTTAAAAAAATACATTTTGCAGAAATAAAATAAATAAATATATCATCACGGCTTATTACCCATTGCTGGGTGTGCCAATCTGCTTTGTACCCAGATATCGGTAATGATGAAATATTTGCACCGTGCGGGCGCTTACCAGGCGTCACCTCACGGGCACTCATAGCTGGCGTGGAGAGTGCACCACAGGGGTCAATTTTGTGCCATTTAAAATTGGAAATATTTGGCGTCGGTCGGGATCGAATCCGGTTCCCCAGATTCGCGACCTGACACTCAGGCACGCGGCCACGAGACCCCATCACATTTTGCAGTATCAAACGAAAACAATAAAATTTTATATTGTAACGTTTATTTGAATTATTTGGGTGAAGTGTAACTATTATACAATTATTATTAACTAAATAAGTATTTTTTAAACTATAATGAAAATGCAGGAAAAAACAAGACGAAAAATTCTCGGAAATGCAGTTAAATCAAGTCAGGTGAAACTAAGAAATATTTGTACATAGTATTGTAATAAAAAACAATACGTTTTATAATATGGATATTATTAACAGAACAGACAGAATGAAACAAAATAAACATATTATCTTGACTGCATTTCCGAGAATTTTTCTTCTTGTTTTTTCCTGCATCATTTTCCCAGTCGATCATCGTTACTCCTATAATGAAAATGACTATTACTAATATTAAACAATTATTTAAAAAAACGAATTAAGACTAAAACTATAATTAACTAGATAACACTAACACTATTTATTTATTTATTTATTTAACAATTAACACGACTTTATTTATACGATATTACTAATTATTTATTTCGACTGTGTCACTGTTTATTTGTATCAAGTTCAACTGTCCGCCTACCGACCTTCACAGCGTCTGCATACTCAACTGACCCAACAGCGTCTGTATATTCAACTGCTCGGACAGAAGTCACACTTTTCACTTCACTATCTGTCTATTTATGTAACTAACTGTCTAACTGCCACAGCTTCAGTATCACCTATTGTCCGTATTCCACAATTCTTCACCACTACTGCCGAGTATCCAATTCCACTTGCCGTTACTGTCCCCGTATACCTAGCTTCCCAATACTCTTCAACACTACCGAGTATTCTCTTTCACAGCTATCCCGGGATACCAGTAACTTTCCGAATCGCCGTTTCTGTCCTCGTATACTATAGCTCGTCAACACTACCGAGCTATCCCAGTTTACCAGTAACTTCCCGAGTACCTACTCGACACAAACTGCATACGCTCACCACGATACTGCTGTGCTTCACTAACGCTCTATGTGAATGTCTCTATATATCTCTCCATGTAACTAACTCCCGAGCATAGCTGCGTCCCGTTTAAACAGCTGTCATTAACTTCCAGAGAGCTCTAGAATGTTCGACCGCATAATAACAATGAACACAAAAGGTTCAAGCGACCGGAAGTAATTAAACACGTCGCGGCTTGTTTGCGCGATTACGTCATCGCTATAGTTAGAGGCTTGTTCAGCGTAGCAGCGGGGCTCACACGTTACAATGTTATTCACTATTCAAAATTTCACACTGATAAATGCTATCATGTGGTTGGATGACAGTTCTGCTGCTGATATAGGTAAACAACTTTGGTTTTTTCTTTTATTCACAAGAAACGCACATATTGAAGGTCTGGCGTTACATTATTTGAAATTCAGTGAAATGTTTAAAAAATCTGATGTGGCCAGCACATTACCTTCCGTCAGTTCTATGTATTTTGTATAAATGTCATACAGAAAGTTCCTTGCAAAAGATTATATTTCTTGTACATTACCTTAAGGCAGTTGTATGTATTTTGTATTAATTCCATACAGAAAGTTTCTAACAAAACATCCTATATTTCCAGTAAAATTATAACATAAACATACTGTCAACTGCACTTGGCACTGACACCTTTCAATCAGAATTTTCTTAATGTATCGCAGCTGTTTCCAGAGTTATAGCAAAGCTGACTAATATATATGATATTTAATTTCTTTATAATTTTTTAACTCTATATCCATTTAATATGAAGTATAAAATGCATTCAAATCGTATAGAGAATAAATAATTCTTTAATATTTATAATAACATTAAATGTGAAAAAATGGTATTTAACATCGTTTTTTCAAGAAAAACTGTTAAAATCTTCAAATGAGGGTACTTCCGGTTGACCAATTATAACCAAAATCTAATCAGCTCTTTACATGGATGTAACGAAGAGGAATACGAAATAATTATAATTTTTGGAATTGTAGTATTAGAGTTATCGCATTAGAAAATTTTGTCACACACAGACACACACACACACATACATACACACACACATACAGACATCATCGTAAAAATAGTAAAATCGTATTCTAGGGACCCTAAAACGTGCTTATTCGTCAAAAACTCACCACCGAATTTTTTGACCAAAGACAATACCTTCCTTACCTAAAGGTGACGGAAGGTAAAAACGAAACTGAAAATAAAATTCAATACTTTTCTAATTAAACTTATACTTTTGTTCAGTTTTTTTTTGTACACACATACTGTCTCACACAGCCTCATCAATAAAAAACAGCAAAGAATAATACGTATGAAAAACCAGATGTATTTGGCGTTTTATTATTTTCCATGGCAGATGGCAGGAACTTTCATTTGGATATTTGCCCTATTTGTCCATTAATCATAAATAATTCGAACGTCAGAGAATTATATTATGAAGCACAATGAAACCATTATATTGTAGACATCAAGTATAATGAGAAGTTTAATTGATCGATTTTAATATCGTTACATATTAAATTCTTCATATTTAGACCTAATAAAAACGACTTGCTAAATTAATTAATGATTAAAATTTCATTCAATTAACTCATTAGCGCGATGTTATTTCCAAGGAAGTTATTTGTGAATAAACGTTCTTTCAATTTCCTCGTGAACAAGAACACACCAAATTAAAGAAAACATGTTTCAAGTCAATTCATTTTGAAAAGATAAATGAATTAGTTTATTACATTTGTTCATTTAATTATATTTTATTTTTTGTAATAAAATAGCGTTGCTATAAATAGGGAAAAAAATCCTGTCCTCTGATTGGTCAGAATGCTCACTTAAAGTAGTTCACAAAAGCGAAGAAAATATCACCTGTCAACTGTCTTTTACCAACTAAAAGCGACAGAATTAAGCGATATGTAACCATCATGTTTTTGATTTCGAATTTTTAATATTAGGCATCTACATAAATTATATTTTTACGGATAAAAATACTTAGTATTGACAAAGTTTGGTTTCAATTTTGAGTTCTACGTCGTTTTTTTTTTTTCTTGACATGAAAATGCAATAAAGAACTCTCGAAAGAATACCAAGAAATGTGCAACTTCTGCAGACGTTCTAAACTTTTTACGAACGAAATCTGGAACCCTACAACTAAATTCTCAAAATTATATAAACACCCTAGGGTTTATTTTTGTCATATATTCTCCTCAGAGGCAAAATATTTTGCTTCTGTTATGATATCGATTACTACGTCTGCTGTTGAAACAAATGCCAAATGAATTCTCTAGGATGAAAACCACTAAAACAACTTTAGTAAAATTTTCAGAATCGCAGTAAAACTGAATAACTAATTTCTAAGAGCAACTATTTAATGAATCCTGATTTGTGAATTTTTAACATTGCTCGCATTCAGCCGGGATAGTGCTAGCCTATCAAAAATTAGTGCTGTTTGTTAGCGAACGCAAATTAAAGTAAAACATACTGGATGACATGACTATTAACTGACAGTTGTACCTGTCTAGTACTGAAAACTCAGACTGCATTTTTAAATAAATCTAATATTACTTGAACTGTTAGAGGATTTACTTCATTGTTCCCTGTATTTTGATACTTTATTACTGTGTTCAGTACTATGAGTACTTAAACTCGAAATTAAAACGTACCTACCTAAACACAATAAAATAACACCAAGGATGATGCGTGTAGCTTCTTCGCATTTCGGTAGATATCTTAGCGAAATATTTCTCGCTAGCCATTTCTTCTAGCGCAGGATTCTATTCTAGCATATCGTTCAATTAGTTTGTTAGTCTAGCGCTAGCTAGCGCTGACCCGGCTGAACGCGAGCATGGCCCTAAATAAAAAATAAATAGCACAAACGGATTTTTTTATTTATAAAACCTCAAATTCAGAAATAAAAGTGGAGCTAGTACAGTTCTCAGCCAACCGTAGGATTAATAGAATATATAAACAAATACGGTGGATTTAATAGCAATATAGGCAGAGCACAAATAACAAACAAGGCACAGCAGCAACATTGTAGGAAGAAGAAAATAATAATGAAAATTAAAAATATTTTTAAAAAATCTGGTGTGGCCAACACAACATCCCCCGCCATTTACAGCCCGACTCACAAATAAGATTAAATTAATCCTTATTTTGGATTAGCAAATTTTACTCTATTTTTGACAGTTTATTTCTTAAAATATAGTCTAATCTAATCCAAGTAACTACTTTTTTTTAAACCCCTCAACAGGATTAATTCCCAATTACAGAGTGGGTTCACATTCACACTCATCCATGCCTTAGTGGGATTCGAACCAAGAGCTCCGAGGGCACTTATAACTTATGAGGCGTTGCTCTAACCATTGAGCCACTGAAGCTATAATAAAATGAGGAATAGCTTAAACATTTTTGTGAATCGTTAAGTTTTATTAATATAATTACTTATGCTGGAAACTGTATTGAATTCCTTTTTTATTTTTCTTTTTACTTTTGTCATTTTAAAATATTACTAATATTATTTTGGAATGATTAGTTCTTTGATAGTGACATTTATCTGTCAGTTATATACATTTGAATAACTACGTTTTGTTTGTTTAAAGCGTAGGTCTGGGATTTAAATTATAGATAATTTACCCATAAAATATATAAAAAAGTATTAATGCAAATCTATAGAAAATTTAATAATCTTTAATTTTTATAACATTAATCTCGAAAAAATAACATTTAAAGGTATTTTTCGAAGAAAAACTATTTTGCGCTTCTAGTAAAGTGCTCTTTTCGGTTATCCGATTTTCACCAAAATCTAACGGGCTCTTTCCATTACAGAAAAAGTTCGAAATACAAGGTTTCAAAATTTTCCGAATGATAGTATTTGAGATAGAGTGGAGGATCCACAATACATGCACACACATATACACACAGTCATCATCGTGAAAATGTTAAAATAGGATTTTAGGGACCTTAAAACTTGCTCATTTACCAAAATCTCGATATGCGTTTTTTAGCACGATCCCTATACCTCCCTTACCAAGGGTAGCGGGAGGTAAAAAGGATTGTATTTTCAATAAAATATTGCTGGAAACCCTGCAGCTAGTTTTTGAAATCGATTTTAAAACGTATTTAGTGGGTCTTGGTAGTAATTATGTATTGAGAATTATCGTACGAACGAAAGTGGATTTTAAGAGCTTTGATTCAAATATATTAAAAATTACGTTTCCTTATTCCGTTTTAAAAAGTATTTTATTTCACGGCCTTGCTAAAAAATTTACACCTAATATCGAAAATTATCACTTTTCTTTATTTGTTACACAATTACAGAATTTAAGAAAAAACACACTACTTTTCTGATACCCGTCGTTCACTAATCCATTTAACTTTTCAAATCAAATGAATTAGTTTAACCAAAGTAGGTTAGTTTTCGTAGTAGCTTGAGATTTAAGATTAAATTTATTGTGTTGAATTTGTCTTAATAATAATTTAATTTGGTTTGCATGTGCTGCAAATTGTCAACTTAGTAGTTGTAAGAAACCACCTGTAGTTCTTCATTTGAGCTGAAACATTTAGCAAACTTAGTTAGAATTGTTAACTTAGTTTCAAATAGTGAATGCTTTTATAAATAATTAAACATTCCATAGAACTACAAACTGCACTCTAAATGTATACAGTATTGATTTGCATTGAACTGAACATATAGTTCGGTAAATAAAGTACTTGTATATTGAATAACGTAAGTTCGAATCCACTTGGATAATTATTGTACATACATTGAGAAGCTATCAGAAATTCTGGAGAAAATTAGTTGACCCAGTTGCGTGAAACTTTGTTAACTTTAATCCCGATGTTAACTTTGACGATGCTTATTCTCCAATGTATTTTTAATGGGGTCTCGTGGCCGAGTGCCTGGTCGCGAATCGGGTTCGATCCCGACCGACGACAAATATTTCTAATTTAAATGGCATAAAATTGACCCCTGTGGTGTACTGTCCACGCCAGTAATGCGTGCCCGTGAGGTGATACCTGGTAAACGCCCGCAGGGTACAAATATGTCATCATCATTTCCGACATCTGCGTATAAAGCAGACTGGCACACCCAGAAATGGGTAATATGCCGTGATGATATATTTTTTTATTTTATTTATTTTTAATACGTATCCATGGTTACAATATGTAGTTAAAAGACTTGATGAGTTACTAACGTTTTATGTATCTGGCCCAAAAACTTTTTTTATATTCTTCCGAAATCTTTAAAAACGATTTTTGTTTAAAAAATAAAAAAGATACATCTAAATTTATTTGTAACCATTGTTAAAGTCCTTTACTACAAGTCGAAAGCGGTTTGTAGTTTTAGAAAAGTTTAATTATTATTTGTTAAGCTATAATATTTTTTTTTATATTATCTGACATAGATTCCTTAATTATTATTAAACTGATTTTGTTCTCCTTCTGTGGAGTTCGCTAAAATTAGAGTCACATAAATTAGTCTATGTCTATGTCAACATTATGATATAAAACTATGGATAGTAACCAATGTTATATAGTACTACGTATATAGGCCAAGTTATGACTGCCACTAGTAGCCATGTCGTTCAAGAAATCTTTCATTTTTACACAAACGCGTGTGGTTTCTATATGGCGCATGATATTGTAAATTCAAACAAGTATTAAGTATTCGGTTTACTTTCGTTGATTCGTTATTTTCTGCATTATAAATTGAAAATGAATGAAATGAATAATAAGAATTTGTAACTTAATTTTGAAAAAAACAGACTCTTTAAGAATAGGGTATTCTCACATATTGAAAAAAAATTCTTAAAGAACAATTATATATGTGAAAACCCGAGTTAAAAATTCCATTTAATAAGCGAGATATTAATTTTAAATTTTTTATTTTGTTGTGTCACTTGACGTACTATTTGTACAGTACCAGCGGTGTGCAATGGGGACTTCAAACTTTTTGGACGCCATCTAGTGAGTAAAAAAGTATTTAATAAGTAGTTATGTAGTGAGCAAGATTTAGCACTACAGTTTGACATTTATCATGTGATCCAGGACGTGATCACAACAACTGTTTTTTGAAAGGAAACGTAAACATTTTTATGACAATATAAGTATATAATCTACTCAATGCATACCTTGCAATTAATTCATGTTTATTTCCACTTTACTTTAAACCCCGGCATTCTAACCATCTTTTCAACTGTAAGACGGAATGATTTCTACTTCTTCTTAATTTAGGACTATGTCCTGTTATTACTGCTTTGTTGGATTTCTTTTCTATGGAGGGGTACCTTGTGATGTTGACGTCCAGCTCTCCTTCCATCGTTTAGGAGGTCTACCTGGCGGTCTTTTGTTGAGAGGTTTGAATGTTTTTGCCCACTTCGCTATCCTATCTTAGTTCATTCTATCTACGTGGTCTCTCCACTGACGTCTTCTGCTTCTTACCCATCTGACTAAATCCTCTATTTGAAGTTCTTCTCTAATGGTGATTTCAATATTTTTAAACACAAATCGCGCCCTCGGTACATCATTTGTGTTAAACTCATTATTTATTTGTGCACTTGGTTTTTTAGAGATATTTCAAATTCCAAAAACCCCTACACTTTAGTAAAAGAGATAATTAATAACAGAATCTACAAAAAAAAAAACCTAACCTTTGCTGACTAAATAACAAACAAATTGTATGATCAACGAGGCGAAGTGCTGAAGGGGAGAGCATGCAATTGACTCGGTCATGGTATATCATCTCGCCTTTTCTAAAAATTTGTTGTCCTTTTCTAAATTGTGTGGAGGGAGGTCCGCCGCCGATCCGCCGCGGGTGACGTCAAATTTATAAGTTCCCATCAGTGGTTCATGGGTATTCGAGGTGTTCAAGTTCAATATGTATTGAAAAAGATGGGTAATAAAATTTATTTAATTGAAATCTTACTTACTATTACAAAAAAAAATATATAAGAAAAATCATTGGCATTTGACAACATACTTTTATTGCCATTATTATACTTTGTATAAGAAACTTTAACACAAGATGTTGTATAGCATGGTGGTAACATTTTTGCTTCTTATGTCAAAGATGGTAGGTTCGAATTTACCAATCTTCCTTTTTTATTTTATTCTTTCTTCATATTTATACAACATAATCAGATAAAATTGGTTGTATTAAATTTTATATTTATTTAAGATTACAACAAAATATATAGGTATAAAAAATTAAAGAGATTTGGTGGATTCTAACCCAGTATCCTGAACATAACAAGCACGAGCGTTACCACCGTGCCACGAAACTTATTACGTAAAATTTCTTTTTGGAAGGATTATAATAGGGTATTCTCTGAGGACTACCAATATTAAAAATTTATTAAAAATATTAGTGTTGATAGGTAAACAACAGGGAAAAAACAAAAAATAATATTATATAAAGCATTTAAATTATGCTGATGTACTAGATGACCTGCCATTGGGGAGACCAGTTGAAATCCCTACTTCATGTTCGAATGTAAGAAGAGGCCGCATGAACCACTGATAGCACGCAGCTGGTACTGTACAACTAGTACGTCACTATCACGTGACACAATAAAATCAAATTTTAAAAATTAATATCTCGCTTATTAAAAGTAATTTTTAACTCGGGTTTTCACAGGTACTCTTAGATATAAATGTTCTTTCAGAAAAATAAATAAAAAAAATATGAGAGAATACCCTATTATTACAATAAATTTGCTATAAAATTTATTTACTTTTTTTAATTATTCCTTATTATCCATGGACAAAGTTTTTCAGTTTTAATGGAATGTAAATATTCAAAATATTATAATTTCCCATGTTAAATGCATATGTAACGGATTTCGAAAGCCACCCGTATATATTAGATACACAAATATGTATTTGTACGTAGTATTTAACAAATTTATAATATTACACACATTATTAATATGTAGTTCATTATTTTGTTATCAGATGTCATATCGCTTAACAATACAAGCTAAAACAGTTGTACACGAACACTCCCGAACGGTCCGAAGTAGACCCGAGCACGTGCATACATAAGATGCGACCTGTTATCATATTCGAACATGGAGTAGGGATTTCAACTGGTCTCCCATTGGTAGTACAACTAGTACATCAGAAAAATTTAGATGCTTTATATCTTTTGCAACAATCAAGTTATAACAGGTTTTTTTGGTTTTTCCCTCTGGTTTACCAATCAACTTTAACATTTTTAATAAGTTTTTAATATTTGTAATCATGAGAGAATACCCTATTGTGAAATACCTATTGAACTAATGAACTAGGACTATTTCGAAATCTTTTACCTAAAAGTACTGTAGAATGTTTAGAATATTGCAACTGATCTAATATAGTCTGTGACAAGTAAAATACAGCTTTTAATCTTTTTCATATATAAATTTCTAATATTATAATTAAAAATAAGTCACGAGTTTAACTGCTTTAATCATTTACTAAATGGGGTATGTGACCATATTCGAATTTCAATATATGTGTCATAAAATATAAAAACAAACCACTATAGCTTTTTATTATAATAATAAAAACGAAACATTAATTTGTAATAATCTTGTTATTAACAATTTAATGTTTTGGAGAAGGGTTATATGCCGTAAGTATGTTAGAATCGTTGAGTAAGACAGATAGACTGCGGGAAGGAAAGAGACAGTTATAAATCAGTCTATCAGCGCCGTGTTTATGTTGTGGTAGGTGTGGCAGGGTGGGGCATGATCACATCTAGCTATAACTATCTCTTTCCCTCCCAGTCTAACAGTCTTTTTTCAAGCTTCTACCATTGATACGTCACAAATCCCTTCCCCAAATTTTTAATAATTATTTTCTCGTAAAGTACGAATAATTAATCGATGTAAAAAATGCGGGTATTTTATTTTTTTGTCTAGTATCATATTATGTAAAAATAAAAATATGGTCACATACCCCTTTCTTGTAGACTTGTCTATAAAGCATCGGTATATTGACAAGAGTAATTCAAGTAATTCAATAAATGATAGACTTTTATTTGTAAAAACGAACCTTTAATTGGAACTCCACAATCATAAAATTAAATCCCCCACGTGTCAGAACCCCTTGTGATAATCCTCTAAACATTCTCCAACTATCGATAATTATTTTATCCATCTCAATTCCCCAAATGGAAGTTGGAAACTTATATCCCGCAAAAAAATGATTGTTCTATAAAAATGAAGCGGTAGTGCATTCCGTCGAAACAGAAACCGGGGCTCGGATAGTGCGGAGGAAAGTTGTTTAATCTCTTAAGAAGCCAGCAGTGATGCTGAGCCGCGCTAACGTGCCCGCTCCAACTTTAAAGTGCATTCCACAGCACCACAACTGATGGATTTTTACGCCAACGTAAGTTTGGGTAACTTTCAGAGGAATAATACCTATGCCCCCAAAGAAGCTCGGCTTAAAAGAATTGTAAACAAATTTAAAGATTTACTCACTTTTAAGAATATTCACTGAAAGGGTAGAGATTTTTTACATTTGGCGTTAATGCAAAAATAATTGTAAAGTGAGACTTCGATTTTTCTATTCGAATTTCCTATACAGGGTGTTGAGAAAATGTTCTAAAAATTAAGAAGCATAAAGTATAGAGACTAAAAAGAGTGATAAATGCTTAATCACCGTGGGTCCGTAAATTAACCAATGCAGAGATATGATCTGTTTTTTACCTTCCGTCACCTTTAGGTAAGGAAGGTATTGTCTTTGGTCAAAAAATTCGATGATGAGTTTTTGATGAATAAGCACGTTTTAGGGTCCCTAGAATACGAATTTACTATTTTTACGATGATGTCTGTATGTGTGTGTGTGTGTGTGTGTGTGTGTGTGTGTGTGTAACAAAATTTTCGTCTACGATAACTTCCATACTACAATTCTAAAAATTATAATTCTTTCGTATTTCTCTTCGTTACATCCATGTGAAGAGCTGATTAGATTTTGGTTAGAATTGGACAACCGGAAGTACCCTCATTTGAAGATCTTAACAGTTTTTCTTGAAAAAACTATGTTAAATATCATTTTTTCACATTTAATGTTATTATAAATATTAAAGAATATTTTATTCTCTATACGATTTGACTGCATTTTATACTTAATATTAAATGGATACAGAGTTAAAAAATTATAAAGAAATTAAATTTTATAAAGTAGCCATAGCTATGGAAACAGCTACTATACTAAGAAAATTCTGATTGAAAGATGTCAGTGTCAAGTGAAATTGACATAAGGTACGTTCTATCGGTGTCAGAAATATTCCTACGAGAATAAGAATATTCTTAAAGCAATAGAACGCTCAGTGGCAAATAACTGTCAAGTAAAAAATAAATACGATAGAACAGTGGGAGTGTTTATGTGTTATTGTTAGTTAACAACTAAAGCTAACTTTGTATGTTTATTTTGGATCTTCAAAATGTTGTTATTAAAGGAGGTATTTCTTTGAGCACAGTCTAATCTGAACATTGACAAATGTAACAGAAAGGTACGCGCGACAGTCGGCTAGTACGATTTTGAATTTATCTACAATCTATATATCTTCCAACCAGCGCTTCCAGCTCTGAAGTTGGAATGATTCGTAGGAATATTCAGATTTTTTTTGACGCAAGAGAACGATCATTGAGGTTCTACTAGAAGAAGTAGTAAGATTTCTGACACCGATGGAACGTACCTATAGTGTGTTTATCTTATAATTTTACTGGAAATATAAGATCTTTTGCTATAAATTTTCTGTATGGAATTTGCATAAAATACATGCAACTGCCGGAAGGTAAAGTACAAGAAATATAATCTTTAGCAAGGAACTTTCTGTATGAAATTTGTACAAAATACATAGAACTGACGGAAGGTAATGTGCTGGCCACATCAGATTTTTTTGTATGCAGGAGTTCTTCTTTAGAAACGCTTATATAGGTACTACGATTTTGTGTATGTAACACAAAAATAAACGACATTCATATTACGTTCGATACCATAACCACTGTACAGGGCTTCAATTTAACAAAAAAAGTGTTTTTCTCCGATCGTACGAAAACTGATAACATTTTTACTTGTATTCATTCCGGAAATTGCGTTCTTCCGGGATGTTAATTCGTTAACCCGTCCGGGAATATATTCCCGTACGGTTTTCTGTAAGAATAAAATCAAAGCCAGAATAATTAATTTACATTATTAATCATTATTTATTAACACTGAGGTGTACCATCGAAAACTCGCTATTAATATCGTTCATATTAATGTTTCATTCAAGAACTCATCAAAAACAGAATATGTTGCAATAATTTGACTTTTCTGAAAAATATTTAAACAATCCATGGTTACGCGAGTTGAAGCTGGTTTTATACCAAAATTAACAAAACTTATTCATTTTTTTTTTTATCAATTTAGACATTTTATAAAACTTTAATATAAAATAATAAATTTTTCGATCGGCGAAAAATAGTGTGTACCTAATACCTGTAAGAAAAGTGAACTTCTCGGACGTCTGTGGTTGCAAGACTCGGCTAGCGTCCCACAATTGTTGACTATCGTCCAGGAATATAAAACTTTTCCTACTAATTACACAATATATTATTCTAAACGATTTAAGGCCGCCATGCACTTGAGCGACGCGAAGCGAAGCGAAGAGAAGTTTTTTCATTCAATGTATTCTTATGTGAATATTCGCCTCGTTGCTCTGCTCTTCGCTGCTCCAAAGTTCGCGTATACACATAAGAATATATTGAATGAAAAACCTTCTCTTTGCTTCGCTTCGGTCGCTGAAGTGCGCGTTGGCCTTTATAGTAATTTCAAACTATATATACCGGACGGAGGCACAAAAAATAGTTTTCGGTGGCTAGTACAACCATTGTCGAATGTCCATGCAGCGACTTTGTTTTTTTTATATCATCTAAAATTTTCACGTGACATCATATTTGTCTCTTTGCTTTTGGATAAAACTAATAATTACGGAACTAATACTACAAAAAAATTAAATTTAGACAACACCAATAATTTGTGCTAAATTACGTAGCCATGCAAGGAATTCAAATGTACATCAAAAATCAAATGCTCGTAATCGATAATAAATAAATTGTAATCTAAATGTTATTCACCAAACAAAGGATTTGCCCAGGAAAGTAGCATAATATATATGGGTACATTTTTTTAAACAACGATTATAGTAATATTTATAAGGTAATTAATAATTATTATCTTCGATTTAATTTGAAATCTAATTGTACTGGTTACAACAGGTACAAAAATTATCGAAACTACCAATTTAGATTTAGAATTAAATTTTCTTCAATTCATTTATAGGTAGGGAAGACGAGTTAACGTTACATTTAGAAATTTTGAAATTACAAATGTTACAATTGCTACCTAACTGGTGTCAATAGTAACAGGGCCAGTGTCAATTGTAACAAATTTTAACAGTGATGTAATAAGATAAAATAACATAAAAGAAGAAATTATTGAAAAAATAAACATTTATTTATTACCGCAGAAAATACAAAATTCAGATGACTCAACTAAAAGCAAACAAAATATATATTCTGTTGGTGATATGGACCATTTTGACCAATGCCTTTAGTCGCTAACGAAATTGCAGTTTAGGTAAACATAAAATAGGTCTTTCTTCGTAAAATTTAACTTGCCCGGTGTCCAGATTTTAAATTTTTGCCACTGCAACCAATCTCCTGTGCTCAAAAAATATGGGCCAATACATATCAGAGAGTTTCCTCATCGGAGCCATCTGAAGAGTAATCTGCGACTGTTACTTTCGGAAGTGTTTTCGTTTTTTTGCTCTTTTCGTTAGCAGTGGTTCTTTCTTATAATTTTTATCATGATCAATACTGTACTTAATTATTAAACACGTTACAATCGACACCGTGGCATGTGTTACAACTGACACCGCTTCACTTATAAAGATATTATTTGCTTTTTTGTATTTATTAGGTAATAATTGAAATGTTTTTTAATGAAAAATAAAAGCAGATATAACTCACAAACTGATTCTTAACAGAGGATTTATAGTGTTTTAGAAACAATGTGTGTCACTACCTGTATTTACTTTTTTGTCGATTTATAGACATTCGTCAGAAACAGACGCCGTATTTACGCGTATATATGTACTTACACTAAAACCAAAGAGCTATGACTCTTTCTGCTTCACTCTGCAAGCGCGTTTTAATCTACTTCGAAAAGATGGCCCTGTTACCTACCCTTGTTACATTTGACACCTGTTACAATTGACACCGGTCTCCTTCTGAAAAAAATATAACTTAAAATCGTAGGCAAGGGATCTTTAATAGTTATTTATCTACCCTGGTCAAAAAACTGCATATTATAACAGGGCTTGAGTTTACTCAACGAGGCGAAGCCGAAGTAAAGCAAACAAGCGAGGCTATAATATGCATTTTTTCCGAAGAGGATATTACATTTTTTCTGTCTACCTTACTAATAAAAGATCTAGAAGAGTAGTATACACAATTACAATAATTATTAAATTGCAGTAGGCTTAGCGCACAAAGAAGGTTTGCGGACGAAAGATGATAGCTTAGCGTACGAAAAAGGTTTGCGGACGAAAAATAATAACCATCAGAAAAGTGTAATTTTTTGTCCGAAAATAAGTACGTCAAATTTCACATTTCATACAGGTAAACAGAAAAGATAGTTATTGTTAAAAATGAATAAAAGTTAAAATTTCCCAAACAGAAATTTCTAATACAAAAACACTAATTGTCAATAATTAATTAAAAATGGAAAAAATATGTTGTTCTACTTTCAGGGAACTTCATAATGTTTGAAATAAAGTATATGTAGCTATATTTCAAATCATTTTTTATATTATGTACAACAAAAATAACTGAAAATGTCATTTGAGACGTACAATGAATTTAAAACTCAATTTGTCATGGGTCTAATCAAATAATAGTAGTTATAATGTAGAAGTTATATTCGAGAAAGCGAATAGAAATAATTTAAAAAGATTGTCCGTGTATTTGGAATAAAATACTTAAATTAGAATAGTTAGAAGTCAATAACGAAGTTAAATTAAGGAGCCAGACGTCGGTATAATTTTTATTTTCCATTTTAAGTGGCAAGCAAATAAAACTGAGGGAATACAAAGTAAATATGGCCTCTATCCTTCAACAATTACAGAAGTTTCTTCCCTCGAAGATCAAATATGAAGTAGTGAGCGCTGAAATGAAAAGCGACAGCGGGATCCCCGCTGAAAGGTGATCGTACACAAGAACTCTTTAAAAACTTGATAAATTGATCTGTCATTACCTTTTATAGGAAGTTTTTGAGTTTTCCTAACTTTTTTCTTCTCAAGCTACGAACTGACTTCTCAACTATGTTATTTTCAAAATATTTTTCATGAGGTTGCATGTTTTATTCAAAATTAATGAATTCTTATTTTCCCGATCAATAAACATTACATTTTCATTATAAATTGAAAATACATTCTGTATTGTGTTTGTAGATATTATGAAATAAAGTATTATTCGTTTTGAATATTAGATTTGATAACTGGTTACTTATATATAAAATATTTATAACAGTGATCTAATATTCAGAATGTTGTACTAAACTTTTTTATTATTTTACATTTTATATATATATAACTATAATAACTGTAAATTATCGTTATATTTTGAGACAATTTAAATAATCATAATCGGAAACAAATTGCACTATTTATTTCATTGTAGTACATACATATTTTATTTTCGTTCTTTATTATCTAAAATATATATTTTTCTTCAATATATTATAATATTCATATTATGCTACTGTACACACAGTATAGAAGATATTCATTGTCTTACTAGTACAAAAATGTTGTTATTGTTGTACTAGTAAAAAAATGTTAGTGTCTTAGTTCACCACTGGCGGCGGTAGTTGTCACAGCAATACAGATTATATTTAAAATTGTTATTTGACAGTTGAATCGATTTTGTTTTGTAGTATACACAGCCAGCTTTGGCTGAAATTGTAAATACTACAATTAAAAAGTTCCAAAAAAATGTCAAAAAAATCTTTGAAACGCTCGAAGAAAAAATAGTATATGTCATTCGGAGTAGAACGCCCTTTTTGTGTTTTAGCCAGCTTGCCCAGCCTCGGCTACAATAGCTGGGTTCAACACAAAAAGACCGCTTTCTACTCCTAATAACATAATATACTATTTTCTACTACTATGCTTTGATATACCTATTATGTATGTGTTATCTATACTTAAATGACTCTCATTTAGATACAGATTTTCATTTCGATACATATTAACAGTATGATGTAGATGAATTTTATAATCAATATATGGGTTTATAGTTTATTTTTTAATTATTATGAATAGTCGAAAAAAAATTGTGTATGCAACTAATGTATAATGACTATTAATACACTCCCATGAATTATTAAACTTCATGCTCGTGTATTCATAACTCAATAATTCAAGTTTATTTTTAAAACAAGACTAAGAATATCCGTATACATGCAGTTAGTATCGTAACTCGATTTTTGTCAGTTTTAACTGTGTTAAGATACTCTTTTAATGTTACATATATGCATTCTTCTATTTACAGTAAGTATTTCTTATATCTAGTATAAATAATTCAGATGTTATGCGAATATAAAATTTTCATCGTATTTCTTTTATTTTAAAATATTTCATATGGTTGTATCGAATAACAGATGCGGGTTTTAAAAATGAAAATTTTAAACAGAAACAACGTTAGTTTTTAAGGTAAGTATATGCCAACAAGTAATAAAACTATTATATACTAACTTATAATACAAAAGTAAACATTGTTTCTGTTGTATTGCCAAAGCACAATTTGGAGATATGATCTTATTAACTGCAAGTATCGATATAACAGACCTATCTAAAAAGAATCCAACCTTCTATTTACCCGCGCAAAATAATGACTGTAGGGCGGCTTCACTTTCCACAATGGAGGGGGATTCCTTCATACGTATGCCTAAATGTTTGCTTCGCCATCGGGTGCGTTATTCGCTGCTTGGTAGCTGTTGTGTGAGGTGTTGTTCCAAGTATGCTCCAGCTTATTCATTGCAGCTGATTCAGACTAAATATGGAATTCCAGTCGTTCGCGTTGCGTCCCTCCGGTGCGAGGGACTAAGTAATAAGGACCTAATGGCTCGAAGGACCAAATGTTCAAACCCTAAACCAGCGAATCCGGTCTAGAAGAACCAAAATGTTTTGATCCTGCTCGCATGCCCAAATGTGATGTCTCTAAATCAGCGAATCCGGTCTAGAAGCACCAACAATGTGTTTGATGTTAAATTCAATGAATAAAACAAAACTATATGTAAACCAAAATAATTACAACCTTCGATAGCTGGTTCACATCACTGGACTTGGCCAATATACGAGATAATAATAATTTGTGAAACGTACTAATTAACAACGAACGAAGGACCAGCTAGTTGTACGAACTAACAAACGTGCTAAATATAATTGCAACAAAATAACAAACAACTGAAATACAATTCTGAGAGATATGTGATAGCGTATTGAATATAAGTGACAAACAATAATAAACCAAAAAATAGAACAAATACGATATTTGTATAAATTAACTAAATCATTTAATAAATGTATGAACAACCAAATTTAGTTAAACAATATTAAGAACTCTAAATGAACTTAATAACAACCAACTAGAATGCAAAACTTGTTGCATTGAATGTACCTAGTCGACAATAACAGCAGATGCGCTGTGGATGACGTCACTCGAAGGTGAACGTGTGTAAACAGGTTTACAAAGAAATAATAATAATTTCACCCAAGGAAATATGAATCAAATCCCTAACAACACGAATTCCCGTGAGAAATCAAATTGTACAGTTCGATTTTACAATTGATTCCTGAGATGTGTCTATTAGCTGCATAAATTGGCGCCGGAAAGTATTCACGGATTATAAAGTACCAAATTAAATGAAAACCGAACGATACTCCTTGAATTAGTCGTGCTAGGCTAATCAAGCTACGCGTACGATAATTAAACAACCAATTACTTTACTGACGATATTAAAATCAGAAAGTTTATGCAAAATGGTGGAAAACCACTCTCGCGGACGACGACGCGATACGTGTTTACCGTTTGCAAGCCAGAGACACTCTGAGTCGGTCAGTGCTGTAGCAGCTGCACTTGGCGTGGGGTTGCGCGCGCACTCGCGTGAAGCCAGATGCAATAATATTAATATTAATAATTAGTTTAAGATACTACAGCTATTTCAAACAATTCTAAAATTAAACTTAAACACGTAAATTATATAACTAATTTTTCCAAGTAACAGAAACAGTTATTTTCATTTATTTATTGACTTATTTAAATAGAGTCAGGGCGGGTTAACCGTTCTATTCCCATGTGCAGCGGGTTGCTACCTCAAGGGGTTAATATTTTCCAAATTCCTCTCATTTAAAACATATTAGTTTCAAACACGTTCGTCAAGCTCCCTACTCTCCAGATATGGCGTCTTGCAGTTTTTGGTTGTTTCCAAAATAAAGATGTGTAGAAAAGATAATGCGGATCTCTTGGGCGAAGCTGCAGACCGTTCCAAAAAAAGGCTTCCAGAGGTGTTTCCGGCAGTGGTAGGATCGGTGGGCTAAATGAAGATTAGGGTTCCAACTCCCTCAGGTACGCAATATTTTTTCCCAGCCGAAGGTCGAATTCTTTTTAGGCAGGCTTCGTATTAAATCAATCTGTATATATTTGAAATAGCATCTAATAAATCTTGAATGGGTAAAGTAAGGCAATGAAATTCTTATTTATATTTTAGTACAATAAAAATTGAAGAATTTTAAATATTTTATTCCGATATCATTTCGGTCCCCGGGCCGCATGTGGCTTCGCGTAACTCTTCTGTTTTGAGAACTGATAGTGTTTTATGGAGTCACAAGGAATAAAGAAAAGCCTATATCCGAATTGGAAATGGAGTCTCGTGGTCGCGTGCCTGAGTGTTAGGTCGCGAATCTGGGGAACCGGTTTCGATCCCGACCGACGCCAAATATTTCGAATTTTAAATGGCACAAAATTAATCCCTGTGGTGCACTCTCCACGCCAGCAATGAGTGCCCGTGAGGTAACGCCTGGTAAGCGCCCGCACGGTCCAAATATTTCATCATTACCGAAATCTGTGTATACAAAGCAGATTGGCACACCCAGCAATGGGTAATAAGCCGTGATGATATATTTATTATTTCATTTTTAGAAAATGAGAACTGGTTGACTGAATAAGCATTTTAGTACCTACTGCGTCTCTAATCAATTAATAATTAATAATAATGTAAATAAATAAATGATCATTGACGGCGTTTAAAATGAAACTGAAATTTCAGATTAAGGACAATAATTTAATCATTTTGAAACACTGCGATCTGAAACAAACACCACGTAAACAATGATATATACGCGACATTAATTGCTATTTTGTCACAGAGCTTTTAGTAAAGACATAAAAAAAAACTGTTTATGACATCTCTTTTGGAAAGTACGCACATTTACGAATAATTATCCAATGTATATGAACTATGACAGTTCCAAATTATTTCCTGAACAGAGTTACGCTATACGTCGCCTTGTGAAGAAATTTTATAACCTGTAACAAAAAGAAATTAAGTACTTCATGTACGTATATAATCAAGAATTGGACATCCATGTTTTAAATTCTATTTTATATACCCACATTAATATTAATTTTATGAAAATAATATATTTTCAAAAATAATATGTTTTTAAAATTGTCAGCTTCGTTTACAGAGTTCGGCGATGATGATATATTTGTAAAGTAGCATATTGTAAGCTGTTGTGGAGACCTAAAAATTGGAAATAATTATCCAGTTTGACGCCGTCGGGATTCGATCCCATATTGTTCAAATAACAACTACATTTATTAAAGTATTTAAATTTGGTTTTATTAAATACTTCGACGAAATTAATTTATCCAATTTAACCAAGTTATTACAAAAGATACTTTTATACTGCATAATCCTTGCACTTTCAATCTGTTTGCACAGTGTACGTAAGTTAACTAGTTGAAGATCCTCCAACACCTAATAACCCTATAGTTTGATGATCTCCGTAGTTGGTTGGTATTCCGGGCGACTCCGGTGAAGTTGAGTCCAGGGCCTTGGATCCCGGGTCGCCAGAGTGTGTTAGCATGCATCAGTGAGCAGAGCAGAGCAGAGCAACCCTGGCCCCATCCACACACGAGCACGAGACGCCGCTGTATTGATTACGCTGTAAAACTTATCGGCGTCAATAGACAATGGCTGCAGCACGCCGCACCTATCGGTTATGCCTTAATGAACTTGCTGTGTGAGCAACCAACGGTTCCCAAATCGGGGGAGATAATTAGTTTAAAACTGACCTGACTTGACTATACGCTAGAATTCACTACCAAAAACTCTTTAACCAGACTAATTTCCTGGTGCACTAATTTGATTAACGAAGTGCTTACTTTCTAATTTCATTTTATAGGGAACAGATTACTCAAACCAAAAGATAAAACATGAATAGACTTCCTCTTCTACTTTGAGTTTGTCCTAAACTATTTCGGGGATCGCTTAGTGGATGTTACATATCGTCTCATGACGGAACTAATTCTTCAACTAACGTGTAGCTCTCAATGATGTCTATACCAACTAATCCAACATCTGATTTTAATGTCAACGTGAACTGAATCACGTTTACCTTAGCCTTTGAATTCCAGAGAGTAGATATGCTTCATTCACAATGACAGGCCATAGAATTAAAATATTCTTTTTAAGCATGTTTTTAGGGTGCAAGATATGCGAGACAAATAGTTATGTAATATGGAATAAACAACAGATGTTGATGGGATGAAATAATAAGTAAAATTACAATCCAAAATTTTATTGTTTAGTCTGTGACCAACGTTTTGCTGCCACTTATAATTTAATCAGAGGGCAAGAGATTAAGGCATTTTTTACTACTTTTCAACGCCTGAAGATGGATTTATGCAGCCTACTTTTTATTTTACTTTCTTTTTTCTTTTTCTTTATAAAAGTTAAATGTGTGTTAATATACGGACTACTTTATATACATGCTTTTAATTTTACTTCAAGAACTAAAGTTGACCAACATTCAACTTAAGACCGTTAAAGTAAAAGAATTTCACAACTGCGCATGTGCACCACTTCACAAACGTCAACGTGTGGTGTATTTATTTGTTTTCGTGTAGGTTAAATTGCAATAATTATAAAATTAGTAAAGTACAAGATTGTTTATTGTTAGATAATATTTATCTGTTTACATTTACGACTATGTGCCAGAAAAATTACATCTATGCATGTGTACCGTAGGCTTTAAAGTAGCTGCATAATGTACTTACTTAAAGTAAAAGTAAAAGCGAAAAAAAGTAAAATAAAAAGTATGCTGCATAAATCCACCTTTAGTCTCTTGCCCTGATGAAGCTGTAAGTGGCAGCGAAACGTTGGCCTCAGATTAAACAATAAAAGTTTGGACTAATTATTATATCATCCCACAAATAGTTATGATTGAGTATAACAAATTTGTATTAGTATATTTTACAAGAAATATACTACTTACTCAATATTTTTGAAATGAAAAGTGTGGTTTACGAGTATATTAAGGTTTATAAGTCCCTGTGGGTCTTTCTTCGTGAATGCCTCGAGAGTCCATGAGGTGACTTCATTTACCCTCAATGTATAGAAATATTGTCATTACAGAAATATGTGATTTATAAACTCATAAATGGATAATAAGTAATTTTGATGTAATGCTCCAGTTTTTTCACACTTTTTAAGGACAAATTAAAACAATATACCAACCTACAAATTTTAAAATTTCATTCAAGGTCTAATGGTCACACATCTAAAGCTGGATTTATACAGCGTAAGCCGTAACGTAACGTAAAGAATAAATCAATGCATACATATGTTATAATTTATACAGACGTAAGTCGTAACGTGACGTACCGTGCCGTAACGTATCAAAAACCCAAAGATCGCCAACTTTTATCTTTCTACGTTAAGGCACATTACGGTACATTGCGATATTACGAAAATTATTACTGCCCTGCGCTATAGTCTGTTTTTGTGTAGCTAATTATGTCAAAGTTGGAATCAATAAATTAAATAAACATAAATATATAAAAAATACTACATTACGAATAGTCTGTCTTGTGTGATTTTGATTGATGTAAGTGACATGTCATATGTCAAAGTTTAGATTAATATATTAAATGGAAATAAAATTTGAACTACAGTGCATTGCGAATAAACTAACGAACCTGATAAATACAAATCTGATGTACACTACACTTGTATCGACAGAGCATTAGTATACTTTTTACGAAAATGTATCGTAAAAGTTCTGTATAAAATAGCCTAGAAAAATCACGCGTTACGATACGCTACAATACGCCACGGCACGGTACGTTACGGCTTACGCTGTATAAATCCAGCATAATTTTTATGAAATGATCAATGTAGTTGAGCTTTGTACAATATGTTTCTTAATGAAACATTGAGTAAAATAAACATATGTATGTCTAATTGTGGTTCTGAAAATGCATTTACAGTTTTGGGCTACGAATAAATTGAGTAGTATAGGTATAAACACTCGAATAGCACTATTGTAAAGCGCGGTTTTACATTATATTTATTCTTGTGACGGTTAAATACCACTTTAAATAAAATGTTATTGATAAATTAGTTTGAAATGAAGTTTTTCAAAATTGATCTAGTTAATATACTCTTTCTATTCCGTCATTTAAGTGCGAATAACTAAAAAAAAATTATTTATGAATTCGTTTCAAAATTTTACCTACATATCAACACAAAACACAATGAAACATTAGCAAAAACAGGTGGTCTATATCTCAGATATATGGCATTATTAATTAAAGTGTAATTACATTTCATATGAAAAGCACAACAAATTATGTGGAAATATCTAGATTGTAGCCAGTTATTAACAATAATTAATTAACAGTTAATTGTCACCAGTATCAATTTTTGAAAACCATTTGTCATCAGTTTATAGTTGTTTGTTAATATTTTATTTACATATTTTATTATTCTACAGAGAATAAATACACGAATAAAAAGGTCATATTTACATTAAAAATAAGTTACAGGCGTATCGTTATTACTTAAATTAAAATGGATTAGCATTCTCAGAAATAGTAAATAAGCCCTGATTATATGATTATTTCATTTATAAAATAGATTTTCTAAAACTTTGTGTACATCCCTCGTATTATTTTGATGCTTTTGTGACCTTTGCTGACCTCCAATTAATTATCATTTGTACTGTACGGTAGCCATGCAGGATGTTTGGTGCTTTATTGAAATAAATTGTTTACCGATGCATAGACAAATTTATTTCCGTTCGTAAAATTGATGGCTATTGTTCTGTAAAAAGTGGAAGCGCGTCCAATTTCCGTAAAATTTAAACTTGCTTTTAACTAATTACACGTGACAGATCTGCTAATGCTGGACTAACGATATATAACCATGGCACGTATAATTTAACCACTGCACTCGTATGCTTTCTTCGGGATAGAAAGGGACAACTACTCGTACCTATATATAGCCTTCTATACTGAGAGAGAGAGAGAGAGAGAGAGAGAGAGAGAGAGAGAGAGAGATAGTGAACAGCGCTTTAAAATATAGATTATAGTGGATTTTTATGTAATTTTATCAGCAAGTGTGATCAATCTTCTTCTAAATAAGAGGACTAGATATTGAGCCACTACTAAAAGTGTTTACCGAACAATATTTTATGCATACTCATACTCTTAACGTATTGATATGCTCTACAAGAGAGTTTTTCTGATTGAAATAGCTTTTTATGATTAAAAATGACATTTTATTTTGAGACACTTTTAACACAATGCAACTTTATAGGTATACTTGATTATATAAAACACAATTTATAAAGTGACATTGAAGTATTAATTATCTTGTGACAATCTGTTGTTTGTTTTATCTTTATCCCATTTTTACCTTCCGTCACCTTTAGGTAAGGAAGGTATTGTCTTTGGTCAAAAAATTCGGTGGTGAGTTTTTGATGAATAAGCACGTTTTAGGGTCCCTAGAATACAATTTTACTATTTTTACGATGATGTGTGTGTGTGTTTGTGTGTGTGTGTGTTTGTGTGTGTTTGTGTGTGTTTGTGTGTGTTTGTGTGTGTTTGTGTGTGTTTGTGTGTGTGTGTGTGTGTGTGTGTGTGTGTGTGTGTGTGTGTGTGTGTTATTTTCCAATTTATAGAACTCTCGAATTATATTTAATTAGATTATTTTTTGATCCACACATTTCAAACATCGGAATCAGACTGTCATGCTATTGTAACGCTATCTACTGTCGTAATAAACTTGCTTCATTCGTTTAAATGGCTCAGTTTGTAAGTCTGTTTTGACAACTAAAACACACTTTGACAAGGCAAAATATATAATCAAAAGATATAATTACTATTTATGATATTTCTATAAGTGGTTTGTAACAAAATTGGTCTGTTCCGCTCATTTTACTTATATGTTGTGTACTATCTGACATATGTTAACACAAACAAAAGCTACAGAGATTATTCCCGGGAGTAATCTCTAGAGCTTTATTCTCAGTATAATAATGACAGGGTTGGGTAAAACGCAGACACGTGATACAAAATGGATCATTTCATTGGTTGTAAGAAATGCCAAAAAAATAATCATTTCAATATCGTTCATACTGGAAAATTTTAGCCGGTCAGTTTTAAATTTCATTTTGTTCGTCAATTAAAAAACAAATATTATTTTTCGTCCTGGTGTGTTTTGCCCTCTTGACTATCGCCCGGTTGGCAATTGCTTAGTTGATCATATCGACTAATCGCCGACGCCTAGTTAACGTGTCCGCAATTGGTTAATATGGCGTCATAACCAAACACTTTAATAAATGAAGTAATCTTTATTTATTATAATTAGGTTTAAATAAGCTAGCAGCAATCAAAAATGTATCATATGTGTTTTGTATAAGAACATCCTATTCAATATTTTGTACATGAAACAAAAGTATAAAACCAGATACAAAGTTATGCATTTTAAGCAGTAACATTTTTAAGAACCTCTCTCATACAGTGTAACTTTTGAAAGCGGGCCGTATTGATCCCACCAACCCTGTCAGTCGATAGAAACATTACAAAACGCATCAATTCAGTCACGTACACACCGGCGCTGAAACGAAAAGTACGACAGATAATACTCATCCGATATCTCGGCATAGCAGCTTGTCATCTGCTCGCGTCCAGCAAACATCCGCGTCAGGATTCCGGGCACGAATATGTCATGCGATAATTATTACGTGCTGCAACCATTCACACCACTGATAAATTATTTTTATATTTGCCACAGATATAGTTGAACTTTGATATAGGTTGATTTCATTACTGAGAAGTGAACTTTAATGTTCGGTTAAAAGCTTTAGATCGTATATTTAAAATTAATGAAGTAGTTTTTTCAGATATACTCTTATGAATATTTGATCCAGCATGTTACATGATTGTATTTAAAACTTTGTGAAAGAGTGGTTAATAATACTATACTTCTTCCATTTAAAATTTAACTTGTCTTTCAGTATTATTAATTCCCAGGTCACAATTTTTTTTAGAGAAATGTACAGGTGAAGTAAATAATAATAGTAAAATACTAATGCAGATACTTTGTTACCAGAATTACTTGTTCATTTAATCCGACCCGAACAAATGGTTAAAATGTTCTCTTCATTATTTGTCTTACAATTTCAGGACTTTAAAAACTGTCTGAGTAATGAAGTTTGATTAAAAACGATTGTATATTTTATCAAAACGAATACATATACCTAACGCTATTCTCATTTTTTAAAACTACAGTCTGATAACATTGTAGACATAAGGTTCAAAATAATAATGATAATATACAGATATATTTTGTTTAAAAATAAAAGAAATCATAAGCTGGTGTATTGATTTATATAATGGTTTCGTATTAATATAGTCTAAAAGTTTACGGTCGCTTCCTTATATATTTCTCAAGTGTAAAAAAAAAAAACTTTCTGTAGTACGATTACATTCAATTGGACTTTATTGTAATAAGTCCAAATCTGCGGTGAAGGTTATGTTATCCCTAACTTTTCATTTTGAATATTTTCATCTAACGGTATGTATATTGACTAGAAAAATATGGTTTGAAGGTTGGAAACTATTTTACACGTTCAGATCTTCTTTTTTTAGCGGCGTCCAAAGACTTTAGAGCTCTTACTGGATACATTAGATATATTTTAATACAATTTAAATATTTAACGCTTCTTCTACTAACAATACAATCTTTTTCGAACTTTTAAACATTCGCACAAAGGTGAATTTAAACTAACAACAAAATATATACGAAACAACAAGTATAGTAAAGAGATTTGAATTGGTACTAAGGACTCATCGTCTTTAATCGCATAAGAAAATGATTTGTAATTTTCGTAATAAGCGCTAGGAAACTAAACGCCTCAAAAAAAGTGTAATTAAAAAACGTGTTTTCCCTTTAATAAGCTTCATAATGCTAGATACAATTAATTCCCAAAAAGTTTCCGGAAATCATAAATAGACAATAAATTTTGCCGTATTATGGGAATTTATTTTATTTTTATTAATATATATATATATATATATATATATATATATATATATATATATATATATATATATATATATATATATATATATATATATACATGAACAGAGCTTTCAAATTTGTTTTAGAGCAAAATAATATATCTACAATTGAAGAATGACAATTTGCTGTTCTTTTACATCGTAACATAAGGGAATTAAACATATATTTATTGGAAACAGACGGTATTGAAAAAGTATCACTAGTTCTAGTTGAGTATGTAGGAACTTTGAAATTTAGTAAATTTAGCAACTCTGAACAATTTATTGTGTTCTTATTTATTTAGGGTGAACTTTAGGTCATAAATTATTCTGCCTTCCTCTAAAGTATTTATTTATAATAATAATTTTTGTATATAATTGTACGATAAGTTATCAACAGGAATATTTAATTTGTAGCCTACAATTCCAAAAATTTAATGTTGACCTTTTTCAATATTTAGCTCTATATTATAAAAAGGATCAATATGATCCTCAAATGCAGTCAACATGTTAACTGCTTCCATTAACACTACACCATACTTAATTTGGTTGAAAATTAGTGTGTCTTCTGACCAAAATAGTTTCTGAAAATAAGTTTAGAATTTAGCAAAAAATATAAAATCGGTTTTATATTTTAGTGTTTTAAACATTTTAAAATGAATAAAAATATGCGAAACAATAAAATTTGCTTTTCTTCAGCCTTTACAAATAATTCTGACCTGCCTCGAGTAAGTGGTGTGTGTTTATGTGAAATGAACGCATCCATCGGTTCCCAAATAATTTTCAAAGTTTCAGATAATCAAAGACTTCGATAATATTTCCTTGTTTTAGTTTTGGTAACTTTGAGTGAATTTAATCCCTTGAACTTACTAAAGAGCCATTAGTTTGTTATCCTTTACGCTTAAAATCAGGATAAACTGAATGTAATCCAAGTCTGAGAAACTACTACCCAGCCAGTCTTAACTCTTAACCTAAAGCAACAGCGAACTTATAAATTAAACCAACGTCAAGAACAGGAAAAGAAACACCGAAATAATTAGTTGTCGGGAAACAAAGAGATTTATTTTGTTAGAATTATCGAAGCAATTAACTGGAGTATTGAACAAAGGTGAATCAGACAATCAGAATCCCAAATATACATCATCAATGACGGTACTACACTTATAGGAGCAAGGCTTCAATTATCATCAGGTATTTGTTTTATATGCGATTTGTTCGAGTGCAGTTGCAGTTATTTCAATTTAATCAAAGTGTTCTAATCCACTCTGTATTAGTTATATGAATCAAATAATATTATTGTCAAAATTAAATGTATTCTTTAATCTTCATCATTTCTTGATCATGTATTTTATATAAATTAATACAAATAATTTATTAGGCATGTTAATTATGTTATACAAGGTGAGTCTGGGAAGACGTCCCCCCCCCTTAACTTTTTTATTATAAGTAATAGAAAAAAATTGCTCATATAAAAGTTTTATTATTTTACATATACTATTTGATGGCAGATGTAGATATTTTTTATAAAGTCAGGTTTGCAAGGTATGACTATCAACTTTTATTTTTCAAATGGCAACCTATAATTATTTTAATAAAATAGAAACCGCCATTTTTTTTCTTTTCAACGATGTATTATTTTTTATTAATATATTTGAAAAATTTCGAGAAAAATAAGATAATTTAGAAATATTAGAAATAATTTTTAAACATATATTATAGGTGGCTATATGAAAATAAACAAAACGTAACAATGTAAAACAATTAAATTAATATCAAAAAAGTATACATTTGTTTGTTACTTAATTTATTTTATTTTGTAAACAAAAAAAAAAACATTTTGAAATGTTTATGAACAACGAATTAATTGATATGATTCTAATAATTGGTGAATCGACTGGAATTATAAGAAGAGCAAAAAGAATTTACTGGGAGCGGTTTTTGTTACTAAATTTGTTGTTTTAGTTTGCTAAGTTGTATAGCACTGTTACGTTTTGTTTATTTTCACATAGCCACTTATAATATTTGTTTAAAAATTATTTCTAATATTTCTAAATTATCTCATTTTTCTCGAAATTTTTCAAATACATTAATAAAAAATAATACATCGTTGAAAATAGAAAAAAATGGAGGTTTCTATTTTATTAAAATAATTATAGGTTGCTATTTGAAAAATAAAAGTTGATAGTCGTATCTTGTAAACCTGACTTTATAAAAAATATCTACATCTGCCATCAAATAGTATATGTAAAATAATAAAACTTTTATATGAGCTATTTTTTTCTATTACTTATAATAAAAAAGTTAAAGGGGGTGGGGGGCGTCTTCCCATACTCACCCTGTATACAATAACTTAAAATATGTTGACTAGCTATCTATTTAGGGCTTGTATACCAATGCCGCACTGCCGGTTGCATTTCATCTATTGCTACATTTATTTAAGATGTATAAGTAGCCAGCTGAAGCATCCGAGTGTGACAATACCGAATGGCTTAAATGGAACAAGATATAGCATCAATAAGCGTGCTAGAATATGTCAAAAATTGTCAAATGTTTTCAAATTGAAATCTAAATACAGTGGTCGGTAATTCGACAAACGTTTTGCAGGGCAGTGTCGGACTATCGAATTTGTCGGATTATAGAGTACTGCCTAAGACACCCTATAGTCCGGAATTTTTTACAAACGAGTACCTTGTAATCCGACAAATTACAGATCCAGTGATAAGATTCTATATGTTATACTCTGAAGTACAAATCATACTTCATTATGTATGTCAAATTTAGTAAACTAAACACAATAGAGAGCTTACTTTTTATTATGAAATTAACGTCATTAATGCTATAGAACTTACAAACAATAATAACTTTCCATTAGGAAATATTTAATTGTGTACAAATGTACATACTAAAATAATCAAAAATTACGAATAAAAAACATACTATGAATCAATCATCATCAAATCAATACCTACGCGTCGAGTACATTAGTGGTGGGGTCATGTCGGATTACAGGGGGTGCCGGATTAGCCAGGGGCCGGATTACCGGGGGTCCACTGTATTGAAATAATCGAAAATTAGGAGTAAAAAATTTCTGTTTATTCTTTGTTATCAAATTATTAAAAAAACAAAAATTAACTTATAAACTTTTTTAAAAACTAATGATATTAACGATATTTTCCACATTGTTGTCACATATGTTCAAATAGGTTGTCTCCTATTTGAAGGGAAACTGGAAAACATTATACTTCGTGCGAATTATTATACTTTTTTAATAGTTTAAATATTAATATTTGTTTTTTTGTTAATAACTTAACGAATGATAATCAGAAATATTATCTACCCATAATTTGTGATTTTTTAGCCTCTTGAGTCAGATTACAACAGCACGTGCTTCAATTTTGAGAAGTTCTGTATTGTTAAACTACAAGAATTAAATTCGAAAATCATATGTTTAATTCTTCTGAAAAAGGTGCATAATTTTTCGATTTATCATGAGGTCCTCAGGAAATTACCCCGCGCTGAAAAAGTTTAAGAACCATAGATTTAATCGTGCAATTGGTTACTTTGTTGTGTCCGACTGTGATTAACTATTTGATATGGATACGAACCAAGTTATTCCAGGTCAGAGCATAGTATGTACTCGTCTGGCTCTATCCCTTGCCAGCAACAGCTAACTTCTAAATTAATCTGACGTCAAGAGCAAAGAAAGAAACGCCGAAATAATTAGTTGTTGGAAGAGAAAGAGATTTATTTTGTCCGAAATATCAAAACAATTAGGTGAATTATTCACAAAGGTGACCTAAATCCAAGTCTGGAATGAAGTTTGGTGATAAAAAAGGACCGCAATTATTTAAATTGCCAAGAGGATTATTTCAACACAAGACAAAACAGCCCGTTTCAATTTCTTAAATATCAAATCATCATTAAATTCATATTTACTTTTCATTGGGGATCGCAGAGGGTGTTGAAGTTGGAAAGAAACAAGAAAATTTTACGATTATACGTTACGAAGGTAACGTAGTGGTGTTTGTCTGTTTCTTGATCCCAAGGTCCTGGTTTCAAATCCTATTAGAACATAGATGTTTGTGTCTGTATCGTTTGATTCTTATCAGTATGAATTTAGAAAAAAATACAATTACGTGGGCCATTCTAGAACTATTGATAATAAGAAAAACAGGTAGATACGGTGTAGATAACAAATTTGCACTTTTAAACAATTATTTATCTGTCATACACAAATAAATCTACCAAAGCTAAATTAATTAGAAATAATTAATATTTATTTTTAAGATTCGCTTTGAATTAAAACAAGGAATGAACCAGAGCATATTTGAAATATGATTTATTATTACTTCAAAAAAGGATTACACACAAAGAAAGTTTAGATTCAGTTTTTAATGAGCAATCTCTTTCTTTCGCTACAATTTACCGCTGGTACGTAGAATTTGAACGAAAAAGGAATCTTGTGTAGCACCAAAACGAAGCAGGGTGTCCTGCGAATCGAAGTAGACAATAGAGCAAGGTACTTATGCGGTAATAGAGCGTCAAATGAAGATCACGTGCATTCAAAAAAAAAATCTGTTGTGACCAGCACATAACCTCTCGCCAGATATTTTACCTGGTTGTACGCATTAAACGAAAAATATTTTTAAATACAAATACATATATTCATGTATCACTACAAAATAATTCTCACATATATTTGAAAAATCTATGAGATATTTTAATATAAATTGTGTACAATACATACATTTTCTTTACATTCAATATCCTGAAATTTTCTTTTTCTATTTTCCTTTTCTTTTTCTTTATATTCCTTTTATATTCTTTTCTACGTATATTCTTTTGTGTTGTTGATTTTTTTATTTTCATAATCTTCATAATAATGTACAAATATTTTTGACAGTGGCATACAAATATTTTTGACAGTGACATTTATGTGTCAATTACAAACATTTGAATTTCTTGCCTTGAAGTAGTTTGATCTGAGAATTTTTACATCAAATTATTTTATATGCATTTCTTTATCACTAAATCTATAGAAGATATAATACTGAATTTATATTTATCGAATAAGGAATTTAACGTTCTTTAATATAAGTATTTACATAAATAGTCGATAAATAATATTTAGATGATTTTTTTCTTGTAACTACTACTTCCGGTTATCCAATTGTTACCAAAACTTAATCAACTCTTCCCATTATTGTTAGATTGAGGAATCCGTAGTTAAAATCCGTAGTTAAAAATGTCTTATAGAATTTGAGAAATCGTGGATCCAACATCCACACACACATACGGACATCATCGTAAAAATGTTATAAAACGTAATTATTCATTAAAATCTGGATATGTGATTTTAGCATGAATCCAATACCTCTCTTAGCGAGAGGTAAAAATGTCATTCGGTAGTGAGAGATAAATGGTAACAATGAGAAATGTTTACCTGAAATGCTCAGTAGAATTGCAGAGACAGGAAATTTGTTGCATAATGAACAAATTCTTCTTATTGGGCAACTTCGGAACTTCAGATTTTGACGAAAAAAGTGATAGAACACTACCCATACTCACCTGATTTAGCAATGTGCGACTTTTGACTATTTTTGGGACAAGGAAATTTCGGGGTAGAAGCTTTTTCCCTGGAAAAGTGACTGTTGTTGCAATTCATGAGGATCCGCGGCGTATTATTGCGATTAATTGGTTTCATTTATGGTCGGTTACATCAACGTAACTTAAATATTAAACTTAAAATTTAAGTCTTGTTGGTGCAACTAGGCATTAGTCACATAGGTATGTAGATTACATAAAGCGACTGATTAGTGAGTTCTGAGCCGTATATGATAACAATTTGATAATGTGCTTTACATTATTTAATCCTACAATTATTTAGCTCTCATATCCAATCTTCATTAAATTCATTTTTCCTTGCCATCCTAGATCGAAGACATCGCTGGTGTTGGGTCTGGGTTTACGAGAAAGAAAAAAGAATATTTTACGATGGCCCAGTGCGCCACCGCCGCGCTCCATTCAATTCCGAGTGGAATTGCGATCTGACAATATAATACCGACGCTGTGTTCGGTCGTATCCACGGGTAATGCCGCCTCGGCCGCCACCGTCAGGACGCTCTGGGCTGCGCGTCCCGCGAGGTGCTATAAAATACTGGATTGACGCGAGGGGTTTGGACCCGCCAGGCCCGTACAATCTGATTTCTCATCTCGCAACAATCACTTGCTTTTACTTTACATCCATTCGCAAGATATTACATCCTAACAACAAAATTAGTACGTGCTCTTTTCCATCCTTCATTTACATCCGAAAAAAATATTTCTGAAATTTACTATTTATTGAGAAAAATATTTAACAGAAATGGTTTAAAGGTTATAATAAAACACTTGGTTAAGTTTCAAAATAATAATCTTTAATACTTTATACGTATTTCGACAGTGATGCCATCATCAGAAGTACACGAAGAATGTAGAAGACATAATCAAGATGGTTCAACAATATACAGGATTTCAAAGAAAAAACACACCGACAAGATTGGTCATAAACATATAAATGTGGAAAGACCAAACGTTCAAAGTAGGGGTTTAACAAGGGTGAAGAAAATAAATTTAATTGTTCATTCATAAGGTTTTTATTAGAGTTGACCGCCTTATGGATTTCCAAAGCATCTAGGTAATTTAGTTTAACCCAGATATGCCCATGGCTTGATGAGTAGTTGCATTAGTTTAAAAATTTGAAGATCTATTTGTTTGGGTATTAGAAAGATACTTAATTACTAATTAAACAAATTTATTTATAAAAAATACAAAAATAGGGCCGTACTATATATAGTACGGTGGGTATATTGATAGCTATTAAAATGATTAATTTTTCATGTGGTAGTTTACAAAACATTTGACATGAAGTCTCCTGTCACATTTTTGGCACCTGGTTTTGGTTCTTTCGTGGCATACACAACTTACAGCCATAACGAATTGGTTTGCCATGTATAAATTGTTTACATCCATGGCGACCAAAATATGGCACCATGACTTCATCAATACTACATGTTTCTTCGATTATACTTTTTTCTATAAACTTTTCCTTCAGATGAGTAAATAAGGGTCTCACTTTGGCAAATTTATCTGATTTGTCCAATTTCGAATTGAATATGAAAATTAGATAAAATATATTCAAATTTGTTCCTCGAAATAACTTCTGGAAACCAAATTATTATGACTGTCTCTCTCATTTTCCCAAAACATTCGTCTTCTTGGTATTTGTATATATCCACTTAGCAATAAAACTCCTAAAAAAACTTTTTATTTCTCATAAGGAAATTGACTCATTTCTGTTTTTTTTGTCTAGCATAGTTGTTAGATTCTTGAACGATAATTTCCAGTAAATCATCACTAAAGAATTGTAAAAAAAGCTCCAGCGGTGATTCTAAATCTTCATGATCGGTACAAATAGCAGATGTACGAAAATCATAACTCAAATCATCGTTCACCCAATGATAATTTTTCTTCTTTTTAGCATATTTTTTATTTGCAGTAGATTTCTTATTTTGGAGGCGATTTTGCAAATTTGAGAGCGGCATTTCATCCTCAGACGAAAAGTCCTCATCAGAATATATTTCCCTTGGTACTGACCAAGTTGTATCAGCTTTCATATTCATTTCAACCCTTGCTTGTAATTGGGAACCAGGTAAATTATTCATATCTACAAAATCTTCCTCCCCAGAATCTTCGTTACATTTTCGTTGCAATTTTCAGGCGGAAAAATTGTCAAAGTTTCCACATTATCAAATTCGTCGTCTTCTTCTAACATTGCAAGGGCTTGCTCCAGAGAAAATCCCCTATGCAACAAGAACAGAAAGATATATTTATGCCCACTGTACTATTTATAGTACACTAAAAAGTAATGGTAAATATGACCATGATTTTAATTTCTTTCATAATTTTTAAAGCATACATATAATATAGTAACATTTCAACATATTATAAACTCTACATTATAATCATTTAAACAACAAACTGCATTAGAAAAATACATACCTAGCAAAGCGAATCCCATATTCTGGCATTTTTTCAATTTCACGGTTTCTAAAATATCAGTGTGTGCAAACAAAAGATTAAATTACTGTTTTAAACGTCCATACACTACAAAAGCTACCTAGTGAATACTTCTAACTCATTTATTGTGTAAAATATACGTAGGTCTGGACAAGTCTCAACCTGAAAGGACTGTACTATTTAAAGTACGGTGGGCATATCTGGGTTAAGTCCTTTGTTCTGGACATCACATCAAATTTATTATTTTATTTATTAAACCCACAGAAATATATAGAATTGCAATATATCCCAAATATTAGTTATAAAATTAGAAATCAACTAAATAGTAATAAAAAATGTAACACTGGCATTATACAACAAAAAAAATTTAGGCGCCTTTTTAATAAATAACAAAATTGTAAAAAATAGAGATAACTTAGATTTAAGTTGTGTTTATGAAATTAGATATAATAGCTGTGGTTTTGTTTATATTGGAAAAACCACACGTTCTTTTAGAATTAGATTCAATGAACATCTCCGCGACTATAAGCTAATCAAACCAGAATGTTCAAATGTTGCGAAACATCTCTTGGAACACAACCACAATATGTCCAGCGATAATATAAACATCTTACATATCCAGAACAAAGGACTTAAACTAAATTACCTAGAAGCTTTGGAAATTCATAAGGCGGTCAACTCTAATAAAAACCTTATGAATGAGCAATTAGATTTATTTTCTTCGCCCTTGTTAAAAACCCCTATTTTGAACGTTTGGTTTTCCACATTTAATACTGTATAATGTTGAACCATCTTAAGTATTTATATAGTAACTTGATTGTGTTCTACATTCTTCGTATACTTCTGATGATGGCATCACTGCCGAAATACGTATAAAGTATTAGAGATTATTATTTTGAAACTTATAACCAAGTGTTTTATTATAACCTTTATTTAAAATGTTTCAACGAGTGCCTACAGCAACTTCAATTAATATTAGAAATGGTTTACTTTAAATTAATTTTGTATTAATAGTTAATAGGTTAAATTATTTACTACGTAATAGAACTTTTTGGTCGAGAAGTAGAAAAATACTTACATTTATATTTATAAAATCTAATACAGTGTTAATGAAAATTAGGACATTACGAACACAAAACATAAAAAAACAAATACTAGTGAGATATAACAAATGCAAATGAGGATGCATCCTTTGTTTCGGGAAAAATGTAAATTTTATACCTGACACCCCCCTCCTCTGAAAAAACCATCCCCAGGAAGTTATCCTGGCTACGCCACTGGGCTTGTGTTTTTCGGTGTGTTTAGAAATGTTCAAAGTTAAAAATGTTCTAATATTGAGATAAATGATATCTTGAACAACAATTTTGACTAATTTCAGTTGGTCTCTTCGCTTTTTGATCGTGCTAATGAACCCAGATTTGGTCGTCTTTTTTTTTGGCGATTTGCGATATTCCCTCATTTCGGCTCTTGCCTATATATACATATACAAAGCAATTTTAGATAAAAACGGTAAATGATTTATTAATATTAAAATTTCTCTAATTATGGAAAGCTATTCAAGTAATTATAGTATTTTTTATGAAAGTATGGAACTAACTTTTTTTTTGTTTCAGGTGTGTACAAAATATCTAGTTTTCTCCAGTACATTGTGTAAGTAAGGTAGGGATCTATCAATTAAAATATTAAAGGATTTATTTTTTATTTCTGTTAAAACTTCCAAATAATAATTGCAGTGTAATATTTAAAAGGTATTTTACAAATACGTACGTACAAAAGTAATTATAAATTAACTTCAAAAAAGCTATTTTTTTGTTTATATTCCGAGTCCAATAAAATTTCTAGACTTGATGCGTGCAGTTTTTTATTTGCTAACGACAATGTGCATATTATAAAAATAGATAATTACTGGAACATTATCAATATATCGTCAGTATACCTAAATCTACAAATAGAGGTTAATTGGCACCTTCAGAATTGAGAAATAAGCAGTGACGATACGTTTTTATTTATTTATAATTAAAACAGAAAATATGTTGCACGAATTAAATTTAATGAATTCTGCGGTAAATAATAAATCATGATCGAGTATTTTCGCATTAGAATATATGAAATATGAATTAAATTTTTAATTAAAAAGTTCATATAAACAAATATATAATTGAATAAAAATTTATAAATTCGTAGTAAAATATGAATATTAAAATAATTCCGATAAAAAATGCAAAAGTATTTTGCATAATAATTTATAACATTTTTAACCAACCTATCCCCCTAGCAGGTTATGAAAATACATACACATATTAACATATTGTCAAAAAATGTCTGTTGCTCAAAACAAATAAATGTACATTATTTCAGTAAAATTAATTAATTCAAATAATCCATATTTAGAATAATAATAACATATTGAATATTAATAATTATTAAATTGCATAATTCATGACGTACTTCATTCCGACCCTATAAACTATGTTCAATACGATAAAAGTTAATGTACAATACAGGGTGTTAATTAAAAATGTCTAATATCGAATTTGAAACTTTATAAATATTGCTCATTTGTAGTGATAGCCATGAAATTTAAACAAAATTACAAAGAAAAACATATCATTTGTACTGTCGCAATTTCGTTTTGCAGGTTACGAAATAAAAAATAATAAAAGCTTTAGGTCAAGAAGTATGACCAAAAAAGCACTGGTTGTTTTTAAGGAAACACCCTGGATAAATAATTATTTCTTTGCATAAAGTAAAATGGCGATAGATATTGTACTGACCACAACAGTTTTTACCTTCCAGCACCTTTAGGTAAGGAAGGTATTGTGTGGTCAAAAAATTCGGTCGTGAGTTTTTAATAAATAAGCACGTTTTAGGGTCCCTAGAATACGATTTATATATATATATATATATATATATATATATATATATATATATATGTATGTATGTATGTATGTATGTATGTATGTATGTATGTATATGTGTGTGTATGTGTGTGTGTGTGTGTGTGTGTGTGTGTGTGTGTGACAAAATTTTCGCCTGCGATAACTTTAATAATACAATTCCAAAAATTGTAATATTTTCGTATTTTTCTTCGTTACATCCATATGAAGAACTGATTAGATTTTGGTAATAATTGGGCAACCGTAAGTGCCTTCATTTGAAGATTTTAAGTTTTCTTGATAACTCTAATACTACAATTCCAAAAATTATAATTCTTTCGTATTCTTCTTCGTTACATCCATATAAAGAGCTGATTAGATTTTGTTTATAATTGGTTAATCGGAAGTACCCTCATTTGAAGATTTTAACAGTTTATCTTGAAAAAACGATATTAAACATCATTTTTTCACATTTAATATTATTATAAATATTAAAGAATATTTTATTCTCTATACGATTTGACTGCATTTTATACTTCATATTAGATTGATATAAAGTTAAAAAATTATAAACAATAAAATTTCATAAATTAGCCAGCTATGCTATAACTTTGGTAAACAGTTGCCATATTAAAAAAAAAATGGTTGAAGGGTGTTAGTGTTAAGTGCAATTGACATAGTATGTTTGTGTTATAATTTTACTGGAAATATAGAATCTTTTGCTAGAAATTTCTGTATTGAATTTGTATAAAATACATTCAACTGCAAGAAGGTAATGTACGAAAAGAAATAGAATATGTTGCAAGGAACTTTCTGTATGAAATTAATAAAGTTTCGGACTAGCAGTCAATATTACAATTTATTCACGCCGACGTTTCGACTATACAATAGTCTTCTTCAGGGCTCTGTTGTATGATGTTATCCATGAGTCTTAGTAGTGTCCAATGTGAAGAATTCAAAAAATGATGTTCGACTGTGTTGGGGATGGAATTAATAAAGTTTCGGACTAGCAGTCAATAATACAATTTATTCACGCCGACGTTTCGACTATACAATAGTCTTCTTCAGCGCTCTGTAGTATGATGTTATCCATGAGTCTTAGTAGTGTCCAATGTGAAGAATTCAAAAAATGATGTTCGACTGTGTTGGGGATGGAATTAATAAAGTTTCGGACTAGCATCATTTTTTGAATTCTTCACATTGGACACTACTAAGACTCATGGATAACATCATAAAACAGAGCCCTGAAGAAGACTATTGTATAGTCGAAACGTCGGCGTGAATAAATTGTAATATTGACTGCTAGTCCGAAACTTTATTAATTCCATCCCCAACACAGTCGAACATCATTTTTTGATTTCTGTATGAAATTTGTACAAAATACATGAGCTGACGGAAAGTAATGTGCTGGCCACATCAGATTTTTTATTTGTATTAATTTATTATAAATCATTCTCTAATTACTTCGAGATTGTTAATTTCCTTCATTAATCAAAAAATTTCTATAGCACGATAAGTAGGTCCATTCCTTTGACAATCTTTTCAGCAAACATCCCAATCCTCAATAAACGAACCCGATGGCTGAATATTAATCTCTCCTCAAACCTCATCTTCATCATGGCCGGCCCTGATTTCCTTGGCTGATTTTCCTCTTTCGCTGGACCTATTTCCCCTGTCCCCTGCCCCCTGCCTTCATCGAGCAGATGGGTCTCGCGAGGCTTGCTTGTCTTAGCTCCCAAAGCATTCTGAGATCCTATAGTCCCTTATATCCCTGTCTCTTTCTAACTCACTCGGGGATAGGACACGTACAAAGTGGGCTTATCTGCGTTGGATTGATTATCTGATTGTATTCCTGCTACGGAAACAAAATAGAAGTTGAGTTGATGTGTCAGATTGAACGCCGGAAGTGATTTAGGTATATTTTGTGAAGTGGTGGTTCATTATCTGACAGGAGTTACTGTGTATTCTTTAAATTATGTCCGTCTTATTATATTTTATATCATGATAAAGTATAATTTAAGATAAGCATGTATAAACAAAAAAGACACCTCCAACTGACGACTTTCCTTAACTCTAATAAGAAGTCTTAAAAAGGAAAAAAGTGTTACTAAATTTTTATATATTTTGTTTTATTTTGTTTTAAACTTCTCCAAAAGCAGGGCACGTACTAAAAATCGCCTATTGAAATTTTTATGAATAAAGTATTTAATGTACGAGGCTTTATAAAAGAATTACTAGAATGGGGGAGTTTAGTTACGTTAAAATGTAATGATTTTTCCACATTACTGCAATACTGTACATGCAATATTATTATTAATGCAATAAAAGTAATAAAATACAGGGTGAGTCTGGGAAGACGCCCCCCTCCTTTAACTTTTTTATTATAAGTAATAGAAAAAAATGGCTCATATAAAAGTTTTATTAATTTACATATACTATTTGATGGCAGATGTAGATATATTTTATAAAGTCAGGTTTACAAGATACGACTATCAACTTTTATTTTTCAAATGGCAACCTATAATTATTTTAATAAAATAGAAACCGCCATTTTTTTCTCTTTTCAACGATGTATTATTTTTTATTGATGTATTTCAATAATTTCGAGAAAAATGAGATAATTAGAAATATTAGAAATAATTTTTAAACTAATATAATAGGTGGCTATGTGAAAATAAACAAAAGGTAACAATGTAAAACAATTAAATTAATGTCAAAAAAGTATACATTTGTTTGTTACTTAATTTAACTTATTTTGTAAACAAACAAAAACATTTTGAAATGTTTACGAAGACCGAATTAATTGATATGATTCTAATAATTGGTGAATCGACTGGAAACATAAGAAGAGCAAAAAGAATTTACCGGGAGCGGTTTCCTAGACGTATTACAGAGTGTCAGGTCGCGAATCTGGGGAACCGGGTTCGATCCCGACTGACGCCAAATATTTCCAATTTTAAATGGCACAAAATTGACCCCTGTGGTGCACTCTCCACGCCAGCAATGAGTGCCCGTGAGGTGACGCCTGGTAAGCGCCCGTACGGTGCAAATATTTCATCATTACCAAATCTGTTTACAAGCAGATTGGCACACCCAGTAATGGGTAATAAGCCGTGATGATATATTTATTTATTTATTTATTTATTACAGAACATGGTCGTAATTTTGAACATTTGTTTTAAGTTGTTTTTGTTACTAAATTTGTTGTTTTAGTTTGCTAAGTTGTATAGCACTGTTACGTTTTGTTTATTTTCACATAGCCACCTATAATATTTGTTTAAAAATTATTTCTAATATTTCTAAATTATCTCATTTTTCTCGAAATTTTTCAAATACATTAATAAAAAATCTGATGTGGCCAGCACATTACCTTCCGTCAGTTCTATGTATTTTGTACAAATTTCATACGGAAAGTTCCTTGCTAAATTAAATATTCTGTTTCTTGTACATTACCTTCCGGCAGTTGCATGTATTTTATGCAAATTTCATACAGAAAATTATCATTTTGTGACGTTTTCTATATACAGTGTAATGTATCTGCAGAAATAAAAGATTTATTATTATTATTATTATTATTATTATTATTATTATTATTATTATTATTTCTTGTACATTACCTTAAAGTAGTTGTATGTATTTTATACAAATTCCATACAGAAAGCAAAAAATCCTATATTTCCAGTAAAATTATAAGACACACTCTCTATGTCAATTTCACTTGACACTGACATCTTTCAATCAGAATTTTCTTAATATAGTAGCTGTTTCCACAGCTATGGCTACTTTATGAAATTTAATTTCTTTATAATTTTTTAACTCTATATCCATTTAATATTAAGTATAAAATGCAGTCAAATCGTATAGAGAATAAAATATTCTTTAATATTTATAATAACATCAAATGTGAAAAAATTATATTTAACATAGTTTTTTCAAAAAAAACTGTTAAAATCTTCAAATGATGGTACTTCCGGTTGTCCAATTCTAACCAAAATCTAATCAGCTCTTCACATGGATGTAACGAAGAGAAATACGAAAGAATTATAATTTTTAGAATTGTAGTATGGAAGTTATCGTAGACGAAAATTTTGTTACATACACACACACCGACACACATACATACACACACACACACACACACACACACACACACACACACACACACACACACATACAGACATCATCGTAAAAATAGTAAAATCGTATTGTAGGGACCCTAAAACGTGCTTATTCATCAAAAACTCACCACCGAATTTTTTGACCAAAGACAATACCTTCCTTACCTAAAGGTGACGGAAGGTAAAAATAATACATCGTTGAAAAGAGAAAAAAATGGCGGTGTCTATTTTGTTAAAATAATTATAGGTTGCCATTTGAAAGATAAAAGATGATAGTCGTATCTTGTAAACCTGACTTTATAAAAAATATCTACATCTGCCGTCAAATAGTATATGTAAAAAATAAAACCTTTATATGAGCCATTTTTTTCTATTACTTATAATAAAAAAGTTAAAGGGTGGGGGGGTGGCGTCTTCCCAGACTCAGCCTGTATAGCGTATTTTTTGTATAAACGATATTAAATTTACCGTTAGTTAAATAGCCCGCAATACAATGATGTATGCGGCATTTTTGGTTCGCCGTAATTGTCCGCCACGAGCGCTAGTTTAGAATGAAAACATGAACGTATGTCTTCTATATTTGATATTAAAACGTCAAATTCAATGTCAAATCGCAAAAAGCAAATTTGATTTTAAATATGTAAAAGTAAAACCTACAAAATACGATAAACACAAATTAAATTGTCGAGTGTCAAATGTAAACATAAACAGGAGGCCTTGTTTTGCTTCTCTCTCTTTTTATGAAGCACGTTTTGGGCACGTATGTCGAAATCCAATTCGCACATAGTTGATGTTATATACGCCACAATGGCGGGAAGAGAATATTGCAAAAGTTTAATTTTTTTCTTGGTATTTTTTAAAATTTTACAAAATATACAAGTAAATACGCTTTAGATTTAAAAATATTTAAACATATAAAAAAATAAAAATTCGAAAACTCATCCATTGCCATTAATTATTTATTTATCAATATCAATATTGTAATATTTCGAATTAGATATAAAGCGCTTATGCCAACGTTGTTCCTAATCTGTTAAACATTTGTAAAATGCATTTTGGGGTACAACTTTCAGCTTCTTCAACAATTTTTCTTTTATCTCCTGATATGACGTAAAACATTCTCCTTTCAATGTCTTCTTCATCTTCATCAACACAACGGTGTTATTTTTGTCAAAAAATTCATGAATTAGTAGTGTACTGTAAACCGGTGTGTTGAAGTACAAAATTCTAGAGTTGTTTGCTCACAATTCTGTTCATTTTGCTTCACATGAGCTGTATAAAATAGCAACTTTCCTTGAAGTGATTTGGCGATCAAAGCACAATATCTTCACATTTATATCCGGCGATTTAGGAAGTAGGATGCCCAACTCTCTTGTCATCTTTTACGTATTCATGGCCCCCTTATATATATATATATATATATATATATATATATATATATATATATATATATATATATATACCATTCATAAACCTTTGGTTTCGACGTAGCTTCCTCGCCTTTTCCTACATATGCACAACTTCACTGCACTTTATATAAATTTTAACACAAAATAGACACAGAATTGACGACACACGCAAGAGAGAGATAAAGGACCTTGCTTCCAAACCGCCCCCTACCCCTCGTCATCTTACGTCCCTCTCCATAGTATTATACCCTATACCTGTCAATCTGTTTGCATCTGCCATTGAGTGTTGTAACCTAATTCTCTATTCTGATTTGTTTTGTTCGTTGTGTATTGAAAATAAGTTTAAAGCTAGAATATGTGCCTGGGGCAACTTTTAGTTTAATGATATTGAAGATCATTCGATAATACAACTAATACGACGGCTGGAGTGTAGAGCTGACAGTTCTTTGTTTGGAAGTGGTAACCATAGCAACCATTAGTTCTATGCTTTGCCGATAGGGGCACTCGGGGAAATTGTAATTGTATAAGTGTCTATTTAATGCAAAATACTGTATTCCGTCCTTTTTAAATATATAAAAACTATCAAAATTATTCGTCAATTATACTCCTAGCTATCAAACATGAAGTGCGCTTTCAATATGAATGTAACCTGACTTACACTTCTTAGACCGTGGTATCAACGTGGTAAAAAATAGCTTTATTGAAATCGAATAATGCGCAAAATTCTAAAATTCTCTTTACTTTTTAATCAAACCTCGTATCTTATTGAACTAGTGCGCAATGTGCGTTGCTGGGGCAACGAGTCAATGAAATGAAAAGATTTTTCTCATTTTCTATTTTCAATTGTATTCTTGTGCTATTTCTGTAAGTATTCTACTATTCAATATTTGTATCATCGGTAAAAGATAAGATTGCGTTGCATTTTAATATTTGTAATTGATATAATAATAATAATAATTATTAAGCGAAATAAAATAAAAACCTAACTTTATTGAAATAATTTAAATGGAAACGTATTATCAATTTGCTTTATTAAAATTTTTCTCTTAGAAATATCACATAATGTGAATTAGTGATGGAACTGATATTGATATTCTCAAGATTAAATTACCAAAGCCCTAAATTTCGGCTTAAAATTTGCAGGATCGTCTGTTTTATTCGTTAAAATCTGTTAATTTCGTGTCAGGTTTGTGTTTATATACATTTTACGAGCAAGGTACAACCAAGGATATTAATATATACATCGGATTGCTATACTAAAAATGAACAAGCAGAAGACTCACGTCATCAATAAATATTACTAGATAATGACGTCACTTATTACTACGTTTACATGGGGTACTAATTTATATATACTAATTTATATATATATATATATATATATATATATATATATATATATATATATATATATATATATATATATATATATATATAGTTATTGTGGAAACTGTATTAAGATCCATTCCATATAACTAGGGTTCTAGTTACTATTTTCTTTTTAAAACATTATGGCTGGTTTATGATGGATTTAATTTCACAAATTTAGATTTACGAATTCACATTTACAAATATAAATTGCATATATCTGCCTTTACTGGTTCATGATGAATTTAAGAAATTTATGATTTAGAATTTACATTTAAAATATCACCATATTTTATATTCTAAATGTAAATTTGTAAATGCGTCCAATTTGGTGGGGAAAATGACAGTTTCAAGTGACAATTGAAACATTTTAATTTTGATTTGACAAATGGATTCCGAAAATATGGATATATTATTAATATTATCTGTAGAACAATTCAGATTGATTATGATAAAAGTGATAAATATAATATAACTGTCATTCCATTTGTGTCAAACCACGAGACTTAATATAAGTTGATTGGACCCATTTCATATCTTTAAATTCACTATAAACCAACAAGGTAAATCGTAAATTTTAAATCTAAATTTGTAAATCTAAATTTATAAATTAAATCCATCATAAACCAGGCATTATTGTTATTAATTTGATATGATTAGATCTTTGACAGTGACATTTATCTGTCAGTTACATACATTTAAGATATGAACTGTGTAGCCAAGGAGATTTGCTTGTTTAAAGCGTAGGCTCCGGGATTAAATTTATAGATAATTTTATGAATTTATCCATAAAACATATAGTAAAAGTATAAATGCAAATCTGTAGAAAATTTAATAATTTTTCATTTTTATAATAACATTAATCTCGAAAAAATAACATTTAGGGCCGATTGTACAATTACAGTTTAAACTGAAGCTTACAATATCTGCAGTTTAAAATTAAACTAAGTTTACCTGTAGTTTAAACGGTCGATTACGAGCGATTAACAAATGTGCAGTGGTTTAAACTAAGTTTAAACAGTAAACCGTTGATGTACAACAAGATTTTTGCGCGTTACCATGGATTTGTAATAAACATAGTTTAAATTGTGATTGTACAACCGGCCCTTAAAGGTATTTTTCGAAGAAAAACTATTTTGAGCTTCTAGTAAAGTGCCATTTCCGGTTATCCGATTTACACCAAAATCTAATGAGCTCTTTCCATTACAGAATAAGTTTCAAAATTTTCTGAATGATAGTATTTGAGATAGAGTAAAGGATCCACACACACATACGTACACACAGACATCATCGTGAAAATGAAAAAATTGGATTCTAGGGACCTTAAAACGTGGTCATTTAGCAAAATCTCGATATGCGATTTTTAGCACGATCCCTATACCTCCCTTACCAAAGGTAGCGGGAGCTAAAAATGAGGAAACAAAACCCTCGAAATTAAGAAAGCCTTAAAAGAAGGATTAGAATTAACAAATGAATAACTTGATCTCGTTTAGTCTTCAGCTTTTCTTAATCCCTTTTCCTTCGTATAAATATGTTATATGTTAGATGCCAGGTATTATTATTTATTTTAACAGTTTTGACAATATTTTGTCGATTGTCTATCTACAACATCTAGGACGCTATTATCACATTATTCAACAAAATTATTGAGAGTTTAACTTTTTAATGATATCCTGAAAAATTTGGCCGGATCCGAATTTCCGGTTTTTTGGCCAATTCAGAATGAAAACCGGATTTTTGTTTCATCACTAATGGTGTTATTTAATGCGTTGGCTGCATTACATATTTATAAACTTTATTACCATATAAATGTCATGCTTCGTTGTTCGGTTAGTGTAATATTTTCATACTATACGTAATTATATTTACATTTATCATCCAGCAGTTGAAATCAACCCTGACCGCTCATGGTGGAAAGCGGTTTTCTTCTTGTTTGCCTGTTAATAATAAATAACCGCATGAAATATTGAAAGCGGCTGTTATGTTGAATGATTTTAATTTCACGCTAGTTCAATAACATCATCGTTTTATTCTTCTAGCATTCTATAAAGAGTGCTTTGAAACATTCGCCTAGTTCTCAGGAATATATTGCTTTTCAAATGTTATTAAAAACGTCATTTGTCATACTTTGCTATTATCTGTCGATAGAAAATTTTAAATAACTTTGAAAGGAATTATTATCTCTACTAAAGGTTATAAATTTTCCTCGTGAAAGCTGATACTTTATGGAGATAAATGTTATGTTATTAATTATGTTTTCGATGAAATATGTGAATATTTACATGGCTATAATCTTTATTTTCAAATTTAGTTTAAGAATTGTTGCTTGCTGAGAACATTTATTGTGTTTTTAAGTATTTTAGGCGGAAAATTCTTGTAAAAAATGCTATAAATTATGTTTGAGAAAAACTGCATACACGAGTACAGCCCCATAATGCTTTCGGCATGTCGTAAATCTATCACAGGTGTTCTTTATGGCTCCGCAGACTCCCAGTGTTCTATTTTTATTGAAAACTTTATGCTACTCAGGTAATTAATTTCCTGGCTTAGAATATATAATGTGCATGCAGAAATAAAACAAATATGATAATGTTTATACATATGTATAGGGTACTAAAACTAATAAAATTACCCCTTAACTATAAAATTAATTTTGTTAAAAATGAATTAAAAATTATATAATTTTATTATTAAATTATAATTTTATTTGTTTTAGTTATAATTTATGCTCCGTCTATTATTAATTATATGTACAGGGTGTTTCACGAATTAAGAACCGTAGGTCATTTTATATTTTACATATAAACAAAATTTATTTATGTTTTGTAATTTCAGGATTTAGATTTAAAAATTTAGAAATTTGGAATGAAGCTAGCCATGGAATAAACAAAGAAAGAAAAACGAATGTGCAATATTTTCCTGTCAAATATCATGACTTTTTTCTCAGATTGGTGTCGGTGATAAGTTCCTAGGGGACAACTCTCACCTACGCAGTACCAGAACAATGTGCTCTACCAAATAATAATTTGGAACTAAAATGACAAGTTAAATGTCATTGTTTAATGCGGGCCTAAGCATATTGGATATTGGATATATACCGGGTGCAGAAATGGAAAGTGGCGCATAGCGATTTCAATGTTATTTTTTTAATACTGCTATTTGTCTTTACCTATTCATTCTAGCGCAAAAAGGGTAAGAATATAAATTGTTCAGAAATTTAAAAGACATCCTAAAGGCAACTAACTTACATAATCATTCATATTTCACGAGATCTTATTTAAATGAAATTTAATGTTCTTTTAGAAAAATCCTTAGAGTGCTCTGAGAAATGAAACAAGTAACCTAAATAAAATGTTCACTTTGATATTTGTTGTATAAATTCCGAACAAATTGAGTTTATACCTAAAAGAAAACAAATAAAAAAATTTAATTGTGGAAATAATTGGTGGTAAGCTGTAACAAATTTTATTCTCTTTATTTGGATCTACAAAGAGACCTTGAATTTTGTCGCCATCTTGAATCAAATGTAATTAAGTAATTTACGAACCGCTCATCAGCAAAAATCGTCTAATACATGATATGTAGTAGAATTTCATACTGAACTCAAATTTTCATTAGCCGGGTTAGAGTTGTGCATGCATTTGTAAATATGCGCTGAAAAAAAATATTCAAAAATCATTAATAACTTACTTCTTTCGATGCCAAGATGAATGTAGACTGTTGTTAATAGTACAACCTATTGTACTAATATTATTTATTTTTTGAGTAATTTAAATTTCTATCATAAATTGTTATTCCAGATAAATATTTTTTAACATATCTCTTTGACAATTCATCCTAAGTAAAAAATGTAAGAAACGTTTTATGTACAAAAAAGTACGAGCTTTAATTTTGTATTCTTTTAAAAAATTTACACGGGCACCTTGATCCAAGATGGCGGCAAAATCCGGGGTCGCTAGAGGATGCAAAATTAGCATGTCTTTTTGTAGGTTCCAATAAAGAGAATAAAATTTATTCCAGCTTGCCACCATTTATTTCCACAATAGACTATTTTAAATGCATTGCTGACTGCTTAAAGATGAAAGTCAAAAAAATAAATGAAACTTTAATTATACACCTAGACCTTAATCTTTAGTTTATAAATTATTATTCATTTCATTATTAAAATCCCGAGTTTCTGGCATTTGTTTCTCCCCTTAATTTTTAATTTATTCCACATTTAATTAAAACGGCGCTCAGTCATGTTACATTCTCTCATAGGATTACAACAATTGAAATATTAACAGCGAAATGAAATACTGCAAGTGGGAAGTAATTTGAAAGTCACAAAAAGCATTTTCTTAAAAGTCTGTTTACAAACTGGGAATATTGCTATACTACGTATAAAAAATCGTAACGTTTAAAATGGAAAATGAGTATTTCGCGAAGCACAATGAGGCAAAACATCGTAAGAAGTGGTGCTTTCAATTGCGCCCGGATGCTTACTTTCAACTCTTTCGTATGCCCACTTCAATTTTCTATCTTTCTCGTCATAAAGGTTGGAAATGCCACTTGACTTTTAATTAAACCTATCTCTCAACATAAAAATTTATAAAGACTACGTACGTACGAGTAGTATATATTAAAAATAAATTGAAAATAAAATAAAACTGAATCACAACTTTTATAACATGATGTGTACTTGAATAAATATATAATTCTGTAAAATAAACCACAAATAAAAATCATAAAATCTAGAGCAACGTTGATTTACATACCATGTTTAAATATTTTACCTGTTCTAGTTTTTTTAAATACACACAAGCAAATCATATTATGGTATTTATGTCAGTAGCAACATACTCTCTTTTCTAACAATCTGAAAATAATTATTATGCGGAAATATTTTCTTTTAATGGTAAAATAAATAGTAAAATAATTTAAGGCCTGTTTCGAACTGTTAAGATTAATTTCATGTGATGTATTTTTTTACGGATATAGAGTGTGCGTTTCACTTTGAACTGCCACCGTTGGGATGTCGAGAACTATAAATGGTACGATGTCTGTTAAATGGAACTTTTTGTGCGCCTTTGGGAGTGATTTTATTTATCCAAAAATTCTCATAAAGCACTAGATAATGACAAAAAACTGAATTTTGTTGATCTTTTCTTTTGAAGTGATAACTTCTTATGGGAGGGTTAATTCAGACCTGGCGATTAAGGCTTCCCCACTCCAGCGCTCTAGCTGCCGCTGAGAGATGGCACGCACACTCCTCTTATTTTTAATATTTTATACGTTGTTGTGTTCGTAAATAAATTATCAAACATCATTATTTACAAAACAATTATTTATTTAATTCAAACCTGTTACCAAATCAATATATTTATTGTAGTACTTAAACAATAGAAGAATTCCATATATATATATATATATATATATATATATATATATATATATATATATATATATATATATATATAGGTATATATATATATATATATATATATATATATATATATATATATATATATATATATATATATATTATTTTGATTGGCGACTCAAAGGCGGCCGAAATATATAACGAATACCCAAATAGGGGAGGAGCCTACTACCAATGGAAGTAGAGAAATTCAAATAGCGGAGGCGTGACTGTCAGTCCAGTAGTACAATTCTCAAACGATTTTTAATTGAATATAAATATTTTGCATTAAACTTAATAATTTAAATACATTTCCAATTATAAATCATGTAGAATTGTACAGTATAATAATATTCATTTATTTTTTATAAATATAATTTAGAAATAGCATATATTTCAAGTACATTTAGGTCCACGAAGAAAATAGTTTGATATAAAAACTTATATTCGTGACGTCACATCTATATTTTCAAATTTCGGAAGACTATAACTCGCTTATTAATAGAAATTGTTTCACTGGATTTTGACAGACAGTCTTAGTTTTACTTATACGTTCAGATAAAATTATATAAAAAAATGATGGAATCCCCTATTGGTAAATTTACTATTAGTAATCGATACAAATGATTCGAGGAAAAAAGTTGGATATTTTTATTACGTGACATACGAAATAACTTTTTGTACCCCTAAATTTTCAAGATATAACAAAAACTTATATTTTTTTAATGAAACCCATATTTGACTTTAGTCTCAAGAAAATTATTATTTTTTTCTCATTTGTATTATTACTTTTCAAGTATTTTCTCGATAAAAAATTAAGGTCTCAGTCCGACTCTGGTTCATTCGTTAGTAATAAATTAGAGAAATAAAGGCACCAAAATTATTTTAGAGCACAAAATAATTACAGCGAGGTTTGAAATTTATTTTGTCGCCCATACCTATCCGCCTATCTATAACTCAGAAAATAGTATTTTTATCTCGGTAAAGCCCCCTGTGAAAAGGTATAAGTTAAAAGTCGACAACCGTGTTTCAATCACGACGTCTGTTAGCGAGCCGTAGAACGTTAAGGAATGTTAACACTGACATTATATCACATCGAGCTGATTAAATCGAGGTCCAGAATGAGACGTACGTCAAAATAACGAGCGGTATTTGTCAAGATTTCCATTCCAGCTCCGACTTGAGCATTCAGCATCGCTCCTCACTCTCTTCTTCAATGAGCAACGAGAGGAACCAATTCGACGTGAGCCCTCACGGATATATTTAGCTGCCCTCGGCATAAAAAATTTTACCAGTGATTGAACGAGGACCGAGGGACCCTGAATGAAAGCTGCTTTGTACCATGATAAAAAAATTATTCTGCTTCTTGGCTACATTGTCGGCCTGTATGTTTTTCAGCTCTTTTAACGCCTTTTGTATTTTTGATTGAATTAAATTTGGTGATCGAATTGAACAACTCTTCAATCAGTCCTATTCAGCGCTTTATTTCTTTTAACGTTGTTACCGAATAGAAGTGGTGGCTCAATAGAGTCATTGCACATCTTTTTTAAATTTTTTTTTGATGTGATTTATATAAAGCATTCTATAAATCCTATGACGATCAAGGGTTTGCTATTTTATTCGTTTCTTCACAAGTTTTGCACATATTTTAAAGGTACGTTACAAGCTTTAAAATGATATTAAGGTACAGTTTAATTTTTTTAAAGATTTCTGATAAATGTAATCTTTAAATATTAAAGTCAAGATTTTAACTCCGCCTATTCCGTCAAATTCAGTAGTGTAGTTTACTTAGATTTTATGGCTGTACATAGAATATACCGTTATATTATTATTTTGAAAAATATATGTTACAATAAAAACCGAAGTAAAAGCATTTAAAATTGAAAATAAGTCGACTGAAAAGTGTATTTGTATCGATTTAAAATGGCATGTCGTAACTTAGGCTAAAGAATATGAATTTGTGAAACGTACCAGGGTAGGTGTCCATTTTTAAAACATCGCTGAAAAAATGTAAATTACCCTGACTGCGAATGTGGTAATAAACAAACAATGCACCATATTTCGGACGAATGTCTCATGTACCAAACAAGTGGAGGGCTACAAAATTTACATACTTGTTCCGATGAAGCTCAAATATGGCTCAAAGAATCCTAAAGCTGGAAAAACAAAAAAAAATCTATATTTTCTATATACTCGTATACATATATCATCTACCTCTAACGCATCGCAAATATGAGAGATAAACGTATGTCAACTTGTTAATAATTAGTTTATGATACAGATGACATTGATCAGATATATTTAAAAAACTGTAGATAGATTTTTAAACCAATCAGTTACAATTTTAATAAATCATTTCGGGGTAACAAAAAATATATATTTTTTAATGCAAACATCTGTACTATTTATCTTGTAAGCATGATCAAGTTTTAACACACGGTCGCTCCAATTAGTTGTCTAACATAAATCATTTAGGTTAGGTTTCAATTTTAGGGGTTATAGGTTGTTACGATGATGTTCGTATTCACGCTGCTGCGGCGTTAATAGACAAAAATTTGCTACAGAGCGTTCATGCTTCCATGATAAATCGTGCAAATGTCTTCAAGTAGGAGTGACATATTTTTTGATAACAGATGTGGAAATATTTTCTTCTCTACACACACCGGCAAAATTAGGGGAGCAGAAAAAAAAGCGATGTATTTAAAAATAATATAAACCCTCTGTCTTTCATATTTGGATTAGTAGTTCTACATTTACAGAAAATAACAATTGACGATCTACCACCTAAATATAGCCATCTAATAAAGAATGATTATCATTTATCGAGGTGTTAAATAGTGCTCTGTCTTTAGTTTTATTAATTATGGGTAATTAATTCGTATTCACTATAGATCAAGGGTTAACAGTCATTTCTACTTTTGTTGTCTTTTCAATTTTAAACAGTTTTGTTGTTGTTTAAAAAAATGTAAAATTATTTTTTTAAGTAATAATTAATAATAATCAATACTTTATATTTTATACATAATGGAAACTTTAGTATTTTAATAAAACTAAATTTTCCATTATGTATAAATTATTAATTATTGATTATTATTAATTATTACTTGAAAATAATAATTTTCCATTTTTCTAAAAAACTTTTAGTAATTTAACCGTTTCAAATTGATAAGGCAACAAAAGCAAAAATGATTGTTAACCCTTGATCTTTAGTGAACACAAATTAAACTCCCATAATTAATAAAACAAAAGACCGACCAATATTTAACACCTCGACAAATGATAATCATTCTTTATTAGGTGGCTATATTTAGGTGGTAGATCGGCAATAGGGTATTCTCTGAGGACTACCAATTTTAAAAAATTATTAAAAATATTAGTGTTGATAGGTAAAAAACAAAAAATCATATAAATTAATTGTTACGAAAGATATAAAGCATTTAAATTTTGTTGATGTACTAGATGACCTTCCAATGGGAGATCAGTTGAAATCCCTAGTCCATGTTCGAATGTGATAAGACGCCGCATGAACCACTGATAGTACACCGCTGGTACTGTACAACTAGTACGTCACTATCACGTGACAGAACAAAATCAAATTTTAAAAAATAATATCTCGCTTATTAAAAGGAATTTTTACTCGGGTTTTCATAGGTACTCTTAGATTAGATAATAATGTTCTTTAAGAAAAATAAATAAAAAATATAAGAGAATACCCTATTGTTATTTGCTGTAGATGTAAAACTACTAATCCAAATATGAAAGACAGAGGGTTCATATTTTTTAAATAAATAGCTTTTTTGTTCCCCTATTTTTGCCGGTATGTATTATTATTCATAAAGTTTAAATGGTAATAAACAAATATAATAACGGATATTTAAGTAGGTAATGTGCAAATTATGCTTATAGTAATAAAAATTATTTCCATTGATAGGGCCAATTCTGTAACTCTGTGATTAAAATTTAGCAAGTTGTTAAAAAAATTTCACCAATGCAGTACGCACAGTTCATCACACGGAGGAAAAACGGTCTGAGGGATGTTAAATGCTATCAGAATTTCTGTAAAGCGGCACTACGATTAGAAATATTTTACTATGACTTATTATGCGTAATACATGAACCGCTTTGTCGATCATAATTAACTGCAATATACCAGTGGCATGAACACTATTATTTCACAGTGACGTTATTTACGGACTATAGTTGGACGACTTTTACCCACTTCTCTTGCAAACACTGTGTATTGGTGGAACACAGTATGTGGAATGTTCTCCTTTACCGCACCAGCTTTCTTTGGTGCCACGGACTGCATAAGTGACCTGCAACAAGAAATTGTATTTTTAGATGTCAGATCCATTGGATATATATATTTTAACCAGTTATTAAAAATTAATTACATCATTTGAATATGTGATAAAAAATTGAGTTCTGAATTTAGTAATGCAAGATGCAAATATTAAATTATAGATGGAAAATGAATGCATCATACAAAATGTTTATTACGAGATTGAAAAGCTCTGAGTTTAACATGAAATGTAAGTAAAATAATCCCTGAAAAAGGTGAAATTTTAGGCTCATTCTTTTTGGAAGAGTTATGGGAAAGCATGTCGAAATGTACTCTCATTCTGCGTGAAATATAGTGTAATATATTTTCATTTTTCCAGCAGAGTTTACATTTTACAAACGTTAATTATTTAAATACGTTTGTGTATATGACTCTTGGGAATCGTAGTTTGATTCCAGTTAACGAACAGAATAGTTTTATTTATTTCCACGCTAGCATTTACTTCGTACTTCAGAGACGTAATTGAATTTTCAAGTGAGTATGAGTTTGTTAATAAACTCGGTTCGTAAGTGAATATTCACGAATTCAAATCTTACTGATTACATTTTAGTGTGGAGTATTGAGCCATTCAGTTTCGACTACAAACTAGAGGTCTGCTGGTGACAATCAGACATATGCAACAAACTACTAATTTTGATCTCAATAAAGCCTGTATCACACTAGCGGGTTTCGAAGCGGTTGATGGCTGTGGGTTCGGGTGCACGCGGCGGTTCTTGGAATCATACTGTGCGGTGCGGTTGCCGCTCCCGCTCCGCCACATCGCCCACTGTTTATTCGTCTTGACGTTTTTAATCGAAGGCGAGAACAATTCAAGACGGCGGTGAACTCGTGGCAAAACTAAGGGTTAAGAATTAAAAATAGATGGAGTCTAAGGTTAAATTTAACTAAAACTATTATAATTACCCCTTAACATTAAAATTAATTTTAACAAAAACTAAAAACGTATTTCGAGAACTAAGTTCTCATCATCAGTAATACAACAAGTGAAAGTTAAACAGAGTAGTCAAGATTACTCAACATGTCAACCATGCCAGAGGTCCTAACAACTCAGAGTTAGCTTAAACATATTTGTTAATTTTTTATTATTCTAAATACATACCTACATATTTACTTATGCTGGAAACTGTATTGAATTCCTTTTCTATTGTCTATTTATCTGTCATTTACATACATTTGAACAACTGCGTTTTGTTTGTTTAAAGTGTAGGCTCTGGGATTTAAATTATAGATAATTTTATAAATTTATCCATAAAATATATAGAAAAAGTATTAATGCAAATCTATAGAAAATTTAATAATCTTTAATTTTTATAATATTAATCTCGACAAAATAACATTTAAAGATATTTTTCGAAGAAAAACTATTTTGAGCTTCTAGTAAAGTGCCATTTCCTGTTATCCGATTTTCACCAAAATTTAATGGACTTTTTTCATTACAGAAAAAGTTCGAAATACAAGGTTTCAAAATTATCTGAATGATAGTATTTGAGTTAGAGTGGAGGATCCACACATACATACATACACACACCCGCACTCACTCACACACACATACGCACACACACATACACCCAGACATCATCGTGAAAATGTTAAAATTGGATTCTAGGGCCCTTAAAACGTGGTCATTTATCAAAATCTCGATATGCGATTTTTAGCATGATCCCTATACCTCCTTTACCAAGGTTAGCGGGAGGTAAAAATTCTAATAGAAGCTAGTGTACCTACTGGAAATACAGATTCTTTCGCAAGAAACTGTTTGTATGGAATTTGTATAAAATAAATAGAACTGACGGAAGGTAATGTGCTGGCCACATCAGATTTTGTTAAATAAACGTTGAATTACATTCTTACGTAGTTCATTCTCCATGTATTAAGACCATGGTATCTGTTACTTTGATTAAAGTCGCTGTGATGGGTAATGGGGGTAAATAATGGAAACTTTTTATTCTTAGGATTTGATGAATTATTTTTTATTTCATCTGAAAGTTCTTTTATTTTTAAAGATAAAAGATAAACTTATTTACATTAGATAAAATGCACAGTTTTTGAGATAATTTAATTATAAAGAAAACTATAGTTTAAATTAACAATAAAATTTAAAAGTAATTAATCTATGATGGGTATCATCCATGTCATTATAAACGAATCGCTCTCACTGTAATCCGTTTTGTTATAAGTAATCGCATTTGCATTGTCTCTACAAATAAGTTTTATTGTATAATCACCCCAATTCTGTAAATGCATCATAAATGTGAAATTATCGTACCAATCATAATTATTGTAAAGAAAAAGGGTTAAATTTGTAGATTATTCTAATATTATTTATTTTCATATGTACTTTGATATTTATCAATTTCTCGTAAAGGACAAACCCAAATTACTGATCAGTTGGCAACACTCTTGTGCATTATATTTACACACTAGTGAGTTACGATTTTTCTGAGACATGAACGGTGTTATCAATTTTCGGATCTAGGTTATCATGTGTAAACTATGTTTCTAAAGTCTCATTTCCACCGATTGTCTTAATGATTAAGAGCTATAATTAATATCTAAGCGCAATGCGCAAAAATGTTTACTATATGGCAACGTTTATTACCATTTCCAGCTATGCATAAGGCTTAATGCTTAAGAACTAAGAGCAATGCTTAAGAGGCATATTTACCCCTGTGCTAAAATATGAAGCGAAAATTCAAATAAATTGTTCCTCTACTAGAACTACTAACATTTTAAAAAATTCAACACAACACAAACCTACTTCCGATATTAACTTGCATTTTAAAAAAATAATTATTGAAATTTATTAGTATTTGACTTTGATTTTATGGGAAAATCGAGAAATGCTGTTTTGCCTATAAAATCAAAGTCAAATACTAATAGATTTCAATAATTATTTTTTAAAATGCAGATTAATATCGCAAGTAGGTTTGTGTTGTGTTGAATTTTTCAAAATGTTAATAGTTCTAGTACAGAAACAATTTATTTGAATTTTCGCTTCATAGTTTAGCACAGGGGTAAATATGCCTCTTAAGAACAAAAGCTTGCAAACTCCAAGGTTTAAGGTGTAATGCCTAAGCTTAATTGTGAGATGGAAATACATATCTGTCATCTGTCTTTCTTTATTTTCTAATCTGAACTGTCAGCTGTCAGTCTAATTTATAATTATTAAGTTTCTTTAATTTTTAGATATTGATATAGATGCCAAAAATTATGTATATGACATGTTAAGAAAAGAAGAATTACTGCTGCAATGACAGTCTGCTAGAGTTAACAATAAAATGGATAAAAAATGTGACATTTCTGTCGAATTAGTCACGAAACAAAGTAGCTGGAAATGGTATCCTAGTAAATTGTTATAATGCATTAAGCATTACGCACAAATCATTATGCATTAAGCATTAAAATATTCGGTGGAAATGAGGCTTTACTTTACTTACACACACTAAATTCAGTGCCTTTATACCTAGGTTTATACCTGTCGGTGTCAGGCTTGTTGAGTTGTGTTGTTAATTACTACAAGACATACGAAGGTCCTGGGTTCAAATCCGGATGAAATCCATTAATTTTTCACAAAAATCTTCGGTATTATGTTTCACCTCGAAAACAGAAGAATATCGATGAAGCATGTATTGAGTTGGATATAAATTTATGTAGTAGATAATTTGCAGGTTAGTTATCTTATAGCAGAAGGCCCTCCGCTTATCAAAAAACAAACAGCACAAAACATGATTAATAGCAACATCTTGTGCGTTCCGGGCTTCTTGACATCAGCCGGATAAGCAGCGGCAAACGCCGAACGGAATGGCCGACGCGGTTCATTGTATCTGCAGTAATGATTTAGGCCTCATTCGCTTGTGTTTGCGCACGGTTGCTGCCATTCACAGTATAATACTTTAATCCAGGAAATAAATCAATATTTCTATAACCTTGCCACGGGATTTCAATATAAGGATTCTTAACCGGTAAAAACTTGCAGGCACGATTGAAAAGAAATTCCGAATCATACTTGGAATATTTTAGTTGAATACCTTGATGAAGACTATTTTAAATTATTGCATTCTTCAGTTTCATGAAAGTAAATGAAATGGTGATATTGCATATTTCTTCCTATAAGTTTAATTTGGGAATGATTTAAATGAACATGAAAATAGTTACTTTATTGTGACAAGGCGAGGGCAAGCACAATAACAGATAAATAACTTTTTATGAACTCTTCTAAATTATAGTTTCAATATTCATATTTTAACTCTGTTTATCTATTTAAGTCAAAATTCAGTTTAGAAATTCTTATATTATGATAGTCACGACATTTATTTGTTGCTCTTAGGTTTTAGAAATTATTATGTATACGTGCCCTAACCTATGCACCCCGTTCCCCTATAAGATAATCCTATCCTGGAGATAGCGTTTTTGTTTTAAGTCAGTCGGTATTAGTTAGCCATGGGATAAACATGGGAGAGTTGAATTTAGATACTCGAGAGAGTAACATGTAATAGTCGGTTTTAGATACTCGTGAGAGAGAACATGTAAGAGTTTGGGTTTTGGGGCAACGCTCGCCCGCTGGGTTACGGAATGTTGCTTAGTTGTGTATGTTAGACTTACTGTTAATTAATAATCATGTAAATAAAAGTTTAGTTAGTAAATCACCAAGTATTTGTTCATGTCCGTAGTGTTCATCAGTAAAAAGTGAAGTGTCTGTGTGTTCTTCCTTCCCACAAGCCGTGGACGCCAGCCATCAAAGCGTCCACCAGTCAGTAAGTGTATCATCGTTCGGAATCATCATCCTTAGTATCATCATTATCAGTCAGTCTCAGAGACCCCCCCCTCGTGTTACATTATATCAAGAATTGAAAGCACGTCTTTGCAGACCGAGGCTGGAGATTGCAGCCTGAACATAACAAGGGCTACAACTATTTGAAGTCTGCAACTCAAAGTAAGTTTGTATTGGCCTTATCGAAGAGAGACAACTAGCTTGGTGGAACCACATGATTAGAATGAACGAAGACAGACCGGTGAGATAAGTATGGATGACGAACGTGGTAGAAAAAAAGAGACCAAGGAAGACCTAAAGATAACTGTAATAAGGTAACACTGAAGATCTTGGAGAAGAAAACACAACGAAGAGGCGAAATTTGTATACGACTAAATACAGGGTATTTCAAAGAAATTGTAAAAAAATTAAGGCATATAGTACTGACCAAAATGAGTAAGAAAAACTTAATCAACATAAGTCTGGTCTTCAATTGTTTCTGAGAAAAACGAAAATCGAAGAAAAACTGACAAAGATAGTGACCGAACAAAATTTTGTCCATGTCAGTAAATAAACTACAAAAAAGGCAATAAAATTTTATATGAAACATTTTTTATAATAGGTACGAAGTTATTTGAAAATTAAACATTGGCCAAGGTCGTCGCAACATTAAACTTAGTACAATTATTTGCTTTAAAAAAAATCACATTTAAGATTATGTACCTCTGGAAAGTAAACAAAAAGTTTCGTTTAATGGAAGTCGTAACTTTTATAGTTTTCGAGATAGCAGAGGTAAACCCCGTAAAAACTAATTTTTCACTGCCTTTTATAACGGGAAACTATTGAAGATGAATTTTTTTTACTTATTTTGGTCAGTACTATATATCCTTAATTTTTTTACTATATTGAAACAGCCCGTATATCTGTACACCCTAAACCTTATTTTTTCTTTTTTTATCAAGCGTAGAAAAATATTTTTATAGGGGGTTATTACAAAAATACATGGTTGATTTACGTATCCTTCGACAATTGTAAAGTGTCACTTGTTTTTGTCATCTGACAAAAACAGCTTTACGGTCGCTGTAGCCACTTGTTTATTTAAATAGCAAATAGTTGCCACTATCGCTCATTTTGTTGTTAAATTAATTAATGTAGTTATTTATTATGACTTTTAGGTTATGAAATATTTTGACAGTAAAAAGATTGTTCTGCAAGAGCTGGCGAAAAAATATTCTGCACGTGACATGAATCAATCAAATATGAAATTTATATATCAAATGTAAGTGACAGATAAATGTCACTGTTAAAGAGCTAATTATTTCAAATTAACAATAGTAACGTTTTAAAAAGAAAATAGTAAATAGAATCATAGTTTATTGAATGGACCTTAATAGTTTCCAGCATAGGTAAATATCTAAGGATATATATTTAAATTAATAAAAATTATAAGCGAGAGGTATTGTGTTGGCCACATCAGATTTTTTTTCTGTTTTCAATTATACAAGGGCTGTTCTGTTACACATTTGTTTCACAGCATAATTTGAATATGCAATTTTTAAGTTTGACGTCGATTGGAATTAAAGCCCACCCGTGACATAACGCATTGAATCACGGGATCACATAAATAATATAAAGGAAGATAAATTCGCAAGAAATTCGTTTGGTTCTTTAAAGCAAACTTTCCGAGGAATGTCAGATCTAACGACGACAAAGTCATCTTCGCCCATAGCCATCAAGCTGTCTCCCCATGTTCGGATAAGCTGGTGCATCGTCATATCTCCCCCAGATTTTGCATTCAGCCATTTTGAAAGCAACGCATTTTACGCGATTTTAAGTTGCCATTTGTGGAAACAGTTCATGAGGTGAATTCCTTCATAAATTCTTTCATGGTTTAGGATGCATGATAAGTATAATAAGAATGACTGAACATGAGAACTTTGAAAAGACATTTCCAAATAAAGGAAGTGATATGAAAATCCGAAAGCCTTACAATGCATGTTGAAGGATCGTTGGATAGAATCTGCCTTCCGGTTAATGTTTGTTGTATAAAGGCCACCAGTATTAAGAAGTAACTTTAAAAAAATATTATTGGAAATTCTCACATAAGGAATTTATTATTATGTATTTATTGTTATTAGTTTGGTAATGTTATCAATACATTTGCCACTAATATGCGGTATTTCACATAAAACAAATTTTACAATTTTAGTTCAATTTTTGAAACTTCAATGTACCAGTAATAAAAAAATCTATAAAGAAAATTGTGATGTGTGTGATAAATTTTAAACTACAATTATAATTTGCATTGTATGTGTAATAACGCTGCAGAATAAAAATTCTTCATTTTAAAACTTACTATACCTGCTGTAATTAGGGTGCTGTTTTAGTCTAAGCTCCAAACACAAAAATCTACAAATACTTAGAAATATCTACTTGATAAGCATGTGTTTCTTCGTTTACTACTCGGTTGTCATCTATTGGTATTACAAGTACTATAGCTACGTCATAATGACACGTTCATGGGTTTTTGCGAAATGGGTCATTGTATGATCAAACAAAAAAATAAGTGCCTATTATATTTTTACCTTCCGTCACCTTTAGGTGAAGAAGGTAATATCTTTAGTCAAAAAATTAGATGATGGGGTTTTAATGAATAAGCATGTTTTAGGGTCCCTAGAATACGATATTACTATTTTTACGATGGTGTCTGTATATATGGATGGATATAAGTATGTGTGTGTGTGTGCGTGCGTGCGTGCGTGTGTGTGTGGGTGTGGGTGTGGGGGTATGTGTGTGTGTGAGTGTGTGTGTGTGCGTGCGTGCGTGTGTGTGTGTGTGTGTGGGTGTTTGTGTGTTTGTGTGTGTTTGTGTGTGTGCTTTGCGTGTGTGCTTTGCGTGCGTGCGTGCGTGCGTGCCTGCGTGCGTACGTGCGTGCGTGCGTGCGTGCGTGTGTGTGTGTGAGACAATACCATCTTTCCGAAAATTATATTTTTTTCGTATTTTTCTTCTTTACATCCAAATGAAGAGCTGATTAGATTTTGGTTATAACTGGTTGACCGGAAGTATCCTAATTTGAAGATTTTGACAGTTTTTCTTGAAAAAACGCTGTTGCATATCATTTTTTCAAATTTAATGTTATTATAAATATTAAAGAATATTTTACTCTCTATACGATTTGAATACATTTTATACTTTATATTCAATAGAATTAGAGTTAAAAAATTATAAAAAAATTAAATTTCATAAAACAGCCAGCTTTGCTATAAACATGGAAACATCTACTATATTAATAAATTCTGATTGACAGATGTCAGTGTCAAGTGCAATTGACATAGTATGTTGGTGTTATAATGTTACTGGAAATATATAAACTTTCTGTATGGAATTTGTACAAAATACATAGAACTGACTTAAGGTAGTGTACTGGAAATATATCTGTATCTATTATTATTATTCTGATCCATGTTGTTCAAATATAAATTAAGCACTCACGGTACACATAACTTTTTAATATAAAATATCATCTATTATATTTTTTAACACTTAGGTTCTTTTGAAGTTAAATATTTATACTATAAACTCCGACATTCAAAGAAAGAAGTTTCAAGATTATACTTCACACTTGAAGTCCAGTTTGTAAATGCTAATAAAAGAAAATGGCACAATTTTTGTGCAATATTTTTATATTTGTATTATCCTACTTCGGACAAGAAAACCAGAAGTAATATGGAACGATATAACTTTTCCTCACAAAATTTTATTCGTTCAATTTGTTCTTTATGATACCTAAACTACTGTCAGTTGATTATTTACTTTCAGATTATTTTTGATAAAAATTTCTACATTCAATTTCCATATCTTTCAAATATAACTAACTATCCACTTTGTCAAATATGTTTTAAATACATGACATTACAAACTATGTTAAAGTTCTTGGTGTGTGTTATGTAACTGGTTATGGTTTTGGCAACATAGATTTGACAAATTATTTTCAGTTGTCAATGAGCATTAAAGTGATTTCTGAAATGTTCGCTCCACAACAGCTTTAAGAGCCCGTGAGGTTACGCCACTGAAATACAGTGTGGGATTAAAATATGAAATATTAAACAAACAACAGCGAACTCAAGGTTTTTTACAAAACGCTAAAACATGTCGATTTTAGTTTTTAATAATAAACATTAATATGTGCGATTCACCTTCCGACATTCATTTGTTTTTAAGTTATGACGTCATCACAAAAAAATAAATGGCAATGTAGATATTTAGTAATGGAATCCGATAGTGATTTTTGTTCCATTTATGATCATGCAAATCGTGCGTGCGGGAGCGCGTGCGTGCGTGCTTGCGTGCGTTGTGTGTGTTTGTGTGTGTGTTTGTGTGTGTGTGTGTGTGTGTGTGTGTGTGTGTGTTTGTGTGTGTGTGTGTGTGTGTGTGGGGGGGGGATGTGTGTGTGTGTGTGTGTGTGTGTGTGTGTGTGTGTGTGTGTGTGTGTGTGTGTGTGTGTGGGTGTGTATGTGTGGATCCTCCACTCTAACTCAAATACTATCATTCAGAAAATTTTAAACCTCTTTCTATTATGGAAAGAGTCCACTCGATTTAGGTGTAAATCGGATAACCGGAAATGGCTCTTGAAACTCAAAAATAGTGTTTCTTCGAAAAATACCTTTAAATGTTATTTTTTCGAGATTAATGTTTTTATAAAAATTAAAGATTATTAAATTTTCTATAGATTTGCATTAATATCTTTTATACATATTTTATGGATAAATTTATAAAATTACCTATAATTTAAATCCCGGAGCCTAGGCTTTAAACAAACAAAACTCCTTGGTTACGCAGTTATTCAAATCAAATGTATGTAACTGACAGATAAATATAACTGTCAAAGAACTAATCATTTCAAATTAATAATAGTAACGTTTTAAAAAGAAAAAATTTAATAGGACAATAAGAAAGGAAATCAATACAGTTTCCAGCATAAGTAAATATGTATTTAGATTATTAAAAATTAACGATTCACAAAAAAGTTTAAGCTAATCCTCATTTTTGGATTAGTGAATTCTATCCTATCCCGGTATTTAAAATTTAATCTTAATTTTATTATCAAAGATGGTAGTTACTTGGATTAGATTAGACTATATTTTAAGAAATAAACTGCCAAAAGTACAGTAAAATTAGCTAATTCAAAAATAAGGATTAGCTTAATATTTTTTGTGACTCGGTCTGTAAATGGCGGGAAGTATTGTGTTGGCCACACCAGATTTTTTACTTTTTTGGAACGTCCAGTGTACTATTTACCTATCAAATGGTTAACCAGAACTGAATTAAAATCTGCATATGGTTATGTTTTTATTTGCAAAATTTCCTAATGATTGATTAGTAAACAAAAATTGATATTCAATTTGAAAACTAATTACACGCCTTTATATCTCTATCTGCTACGATAAATTCCAACTAGCAAACACTAAAGCATGTTATTCAGAGTGAAAAATAGTTCAATTAAAATAAAAATCAGGTTGATTTCTATGCACAGCACAGAGAATCAGTGAAATAATTTATTAGCACAATTTTTCAGTGAAGTGAACTAGAGTGTATGAATGTTGAAAAGAGTGCGTTGAATAAATGATCCATTTTTGTTTTCATTTGCTATTTGCCATTCTGGCGTGGCGCGGGTGCGGAATTCAGTTTACAAAGCACCGACATGACTTATAGGCTGCACGCGGGCATAAATAATCTGCTGTTTAACCAACACTGCTGTATGATTTACCTATACTTTCATTACAATCCGTTAAACACTACCCTACAATTCATTTCGTGTCAGTGAAATTTAACAAATCCATTAACCGATCGGCTCTATAACTTTATCATTAAATTTTAGCATTTACATCAAAATTCGAATTGAATTGTTAGTTGTAAATTCAGTATCTATTGAACGGAACATTAAGTTATTGTTAAAATCAATAAAAAAGTTCTTGAAACTGATGGTGTCAGTAACTCGTTTTTTAATTTAATATAATTTATTATTATTATTATTTGCCTTACTATTATACACATATTGTATGTATATTTTCCTATTAATTTTAGTTAAGTAGATACATAGATAATAAACATTCATTTATAATTGACCCCTGTGGTGCATTCTCCACGCCAGCAATAAGTGCCCGTGAGGTGACGCCTGGTAAACGCTCGCACGGTACAATTATGTCATCATCATTACCGATATCTGCGTACAAAGCAGATTGGCACACCCAGCAATGGGTAATATGCCGTGATGATATATTTATTTAATTTTATTTTTATTTATAATAAAAGTGAGCTTGCGAGAAGACGAAAAAAAGGTTAGCCAGCTCAGTGTTCTAATATCTGCGAGTAAATAAAGTGTCTTTTTTTTCCGAATGGCAGAGCTTTATTTATTATATTTATCATTACCGATATCTGCGTAGAAAGCAGATTGGCACACCCAGCAATGGGTAATATGCCGTGATGATATATTTATTTATTTTTTATTTAAGTCCATCTCGAAAATCTATAGTACCTATAATAATTATATTCGTGAATATCCATTTTAATTAATATAATTCATTTTTTTGCTACTATTAGTAAGCATTCCATTTTTATAATCAAAATATACCTACCTAATTATTTTTCACTAACTTGATCGCATTGATAATAAAACTTTTAATTAATTCTGGAAAATTCGTTCCAAACGTGGTAATTTAATGTTTGAAAAGTTAGTTATAAAAATAAAAGAAAGAATGTGTAGGTATATTTAATTATTTCTCTTTACGTCACAAAATTAACATTTTTAGTCTGTATTTTTCTGATTTATACCTTCATTTGATATGGTTTGAAATAAAATTTCATTTGACGATCACTGCAAATTTCAAACTAAATTATTGAATTAGGAAAATTGCAAACATACGTCACATGGAATAAAACGTAAAACTTTACTATATATAAAGTTTTTGCCGTAATTTTATTCGGTCTACTTTTAAACTTTACTTAAATTTCAAAAAGAAGTAGATACGAACTAAATTTACTTAAATAAAAGTTTTAAAAGCATGTCCAGAATACATGCATTAAATAAATTGTATAAACAAGTCAGATTTGCTTCCAGGAAAACACTCAATGAAAAAGTACAAATCTTTAATAAAAAATTACAGATATTTCTTTTGAAAAATACCTACCTTTGTTTAATTTTCTTTAGATGAGTTTATACAGGCTGTTACGCTCAGGTGCAAACATAGGGATTTAACATGGGATTTTAGATTTTTACGATTTTCTGTTCTCCTGTTCATTTTACAGCAAAAACTGTAGACTGCAAAGTTGTATATAATTAAAAGTTGTATACAAAAAACTAAACTGGTTTTACATTTTTTATTTTGTCTCTAGTTTCTTAACAATTTTAAATTTTGTTTATTAGTGGCTATAGCCAGACACTTGTTTCCTTTTTTTCTGGTTTTTATAAATATGACTTAAGGAAAGAAATAAAAATAATCGAATGAGGAACCTATCTAAAGGAATATTATAATGAAAACAGTTTCAAAAGAATACGGAATTTATCATCCATAGTCGAATCAAGGCACAAGCAAATCTAGGCAGTTGCCTAAGGGCGTCAATGAAAGTGGGGCGTGCCATAAATCATAAACTTTTTTTGAACCTGATTAGTAAATTGATATTCCTAAAATACTTACTGAAATCTCAAGTGTCATATAAATTATATGTGATATCGGGCCTGAGATAGTGATATACGAATAAGTACTCGTATGTGTATACGTCATAGACATATGCATAGAAAATTTTAGTCAAAATTTTACGAGAGTTTCAGAATTAGAGTACGGGTGTGAGGATTACGCTTTAATTATATAAACATATTTACTGACTTCCTGAGATTTTACGTATGATTTTAAAAAAATAGAATTAGTTAAAATTTCCTATTTTTTAATTAACAATGGATGGTTGTAAGAGACAAAGTGAGCGAAAGAAAAATTACGAAATTTAATCGAGAAAACATTTAAATTAGATAGTTTTCTAATAAAATAATATAGGTACCTACCAAAGTTTTTGTTGAAGAGAGGTATTGAATTCATGCTAAAAATCACATATCCAGATTATAGTGAATATTAAAAAATTCATTATTATATCTTCTAAAGATTTAGAGATAAAGAAATGCATATAAAATAATTTGATATAATAAATCTCAGACCAAACTAATTGAAGGAAAGAAATTCAAATGTTTGTAATTGAAACATAAATGTGACTATCAAAAATATTTGTATGCCACTGTCAAAAATATTTGTACAACATTATGAAAATAAAAAAGGCAACAACGCAAATGAATATACGTAAAAAAGAATATAAAAGGAATTTGGGAAAAAATGACGAATATAAAGAAAAAGAAAAAAAATATCTGGCGTGATGTTATGTACTGGCGACATCAGATTTTTTGTTATAATATAAATAGATAGATAGATAGATAGATAGATAGATAGATAGATAGATAGATAGATAGATAGATAGATATATAGATAGATACACCAAGTGAGTTAAGGTAATGTTTATTCATGAAAGAAAGCCACGAGCCAGTAGGGCGAGTAAATTCTTTGAGTGTATAAACATTATTAACTCACATGGTTTATACAATATTATATTAAATTTTAACGAAATAGTAAAAGCCATTATAACTTTTTAATTGACAAAGACAACCGTCGTTGATAGACAGACATCAAGTCGTTTTTTTATAAATTATAAACAAGCTTTATTTTCTGTATTTTCTGTTATTTGTGTCGCGAAAAATAATGAAAATGATCTAATCTGTCTGATGAAGACTGTGGTGAGTGTTATTTTCATGCCTAATGTTATTTTAAATGCAGGGAGAGTGTTTTATTTTTTAAAAATCACTATCACTAGCAAATAAACAGTTGCTTATAGTTGTTGCTATGGAGTTAATAATGACAGATAAAAACGTCAAAATTGAGTAAATATATTTATTTGAATTTATTATAACAAATTTTATATTCTTTTACATTTTTAATTTTTTTTCTACCATATAGGAAGGGAGGGGGCGTATTCATATTTTCTGCCTAGGGGCAAATTTTAGCCAAATCCGGCACTGTCCATATGTCAAATTGACATTTGACGTTTATAAATAATTTATGAAAACTAGAAAAAAGAAAACAAGTGTCATGGCTATTGTTACTAATAAACCGAAATTTTTAAATATCCTTTTAAAATTGCAAATAAAATGGAAACAATAAAAATGTAAAAAAAATTGTATACAACAAAATTCCATGTTAAATCCCTATGTTTTCACCTAAACGTCAACATCCTGTGTGTATTCTTTGTTTATTTAATTATTATTAATACTTATAATCAGTACTTTTTGTAGAAAAAATCTGATGTGGCCAGCACATTACCTTCCGTCAGTTCTATGTATTTTGTACAAATTTCATACGGAAAGTTCCTTGCTAAATTAAATATTCTATTTCTTGTACATTACCTTCCGGCAGTTGCATGTATTTTATGCAAATTTCATACAGAAAATTATTATTTTGTGACGTTTTCTATATGCAGTATAATGTATCTGCAGAAATAAAAGATTTATTATTATTAAATTAAATATTCTATTTCTTGTACATTACCTTAAAGCAGTTGTACGTATTTTATACAAATTCCATACAGAAAGCAAAGATCCTATATTTCCAGTAAAAATTATGACAAACACACTTTGTCAATTTCACTTGACACTGACATCTTTCAATCAGAATTTTCTTAATATAGTAGCTGTTTTCATAGCTATAGCTACTTTATGAAATTTAATTTCTTTATAATTTTTTAACTCTATATCCATTTAATATTAAGTATAAAATGCAGTCAAATCGTATAGAGAATAAAATATTCTTTAATATTTATAATAACATCAAATGTGAAAAAATTGTATTTAACATAGTTTTTTCAATAAAAACTGTTAAAATCTTCAAATGATGGTACTTCCGGTTGACCAATTGTAACCAAAATCTAATCAGCTCTTCATATGGATGTAACGAAGAAGTACACGAAAAATTATAATTTTTGTAACTGTAGTATTAGAGTTATCGCAGACGAAAATTTTGTTACACACACACACACACACACACACACACACATCCACACACACACACACACACATACAGACATCATCGTAAAAATAGTAAATTCGTATTCTAGGGACCCTAAAACGTGCTTATTGATTAAAAACTCATCATCGAATTTTTTGACCAAAGACAATACCTTCCTTACCTAAAGGTGACGGAAGGTAAAAAAGGTGCCGGAACGCATATTTGGTTTGAAGAAGACAACTTTTGTAATTCTACAAGAACCAATTTATTTCCGCTTTTTTTGGACAAGTCCGGTAGTTAGTATATTAGTTTATTATTTAAACATTTCCTTCTTCATTTTCATAATAACAAACTGAATTTCCCGAATCGTACAATGAATGGATTTGAAATGACATTTATGAATATATTTCACGTACGAGTATATAAGATTTTACAATTTCGGTTTGTATATTAATTGAAAATAAATAAAAATTATTTTTGTGATAATTTTAAATTAAAATTAAAGTTTGCATCGTTTTAAAACGACAGACGTAATGGCGGCGAAGAATGACATCAGCATTTGATTGTACTATAGACGCGTTCGTTCGAACAGTGATTATGATTTACAAATTCGTGATTCGTTTAAGAATGATTCCTTCCAATCATGATTAAATATAAATCCAAAGAAATAACAAAACTAACCCGATCGGCGCGGATCCTCACAATATCGAATGAACTAGCGTCAAATGTCAAATGATAAATCAATTGTTCTCATTGAGCTGAATAAATTATTATCTATTATAAAACCTTACGTGTTTCCCTTACAAACAATTTTTATTTTCATTTCAAGTATAGTGAGGATTTCAGTGGCGTTGTAAAAAATTTAGCTCGCTTTTTATCCCACAAACACCACATTCTAATACATCACTACTACTGTAAAGCACAAATTTTGAATTTGATTTGAATCACAGTAATCACGAGAAAAGACTGATTTAGAAAGGAAAGACTGGGGATAACTAATAACGAACGAGAAAACTTAATTCTTTTTGATCATGTTCACTTTCTTTAATTTTATCACGAATCACAGTCCGAACGAAAGCTGCTTATGATATAAAAAACAATATTTTGTATGATTAGTATTCTTTTTAAAATTTTACATTTACAATGATATTCTACTCTAATGGCTGGTTTATGATGGATTTAATTTACAAATTTAGATTTACGAATTTAAATTTATAAATATAAATTGTACATATCTGCCTTTACTGGTTCATGATGAATTTAATAAATTTATGATTTAGAATTTACATTTAAAATATCACCATATTTTATATTCCAAATGTAAATTTGTAATGCGTCCAATCATTTCACACTATTTCAAACAATGATTTTTGGTGGGGAAAATGACAGTTTCAAGCGACAGTTGAAACATTTTAATTTTGATTTGACAAATGGAATCTGAAAATATGGATATATTATTAATATTATCTGTAGAAAAATACAGATTGATTATGATAAAAATAATAAATATCATAACTGTCATCCCATTTGTGTCAAACCACGTAAGTTGATTGGGCATATTTCATATCATTAAATTCACTATAAATCAGCAAGATAAATCTAAATTTATAAATTAAATCCATCATAAACCAGCCATAACATCCAAAAAAATAAGCTAAAAATGTTTAAAATGGTAACTTGGTTACTACTCAGTTGTCATCTAGTAGTGTTACCAGTAAAGATTGCATATGCCTACCTCATGATGATTCGATAGTTCGTGAATCATGAGTTGCAAAAAATAACATCCAAATAAGTCATGGTATAAACAAACGAAAAAAATACGTGTTTATTATCTTTTCTAAAAAGTAACGTAATATTTTAACTGGGAATTTTTATGTCAAATCATTTGAATATTGAATGTTCATTCTTTAAGGTGTAAGGCATCAAAATTGTTTGTAGAATAATAATAAAACACATTCTTTTGAAAATTCGTATTTAACATCAGACTAATTTGCGAACGAATGTGCACTATCTATTATCCAGCATGGGCTATAAAAAATGATTTCTAGTGAAATGTTGACACCTGCTGTAATCGAAATGAAAAACGCATTAGCAGAAATTGATCCATAAAACATGAAACGTAAAAATAGTTGTCATTGTCACCTGGTCTGAAGTACTCTTGTATAGTAGAGCCCTCGTCGATAAAAGCGTGTACTATCGCGACCTACATATGACTATCCACAAATCACACTAACCACCGTCATATTTCAAGCATTCGACATAAAAATTTCGATTTACAGTATAACTCCGCAAGTGGTAAAAAGATATATGTGTACATTTCGAAATCGTTCACGCGGCTATCGCTTTTACGAGTCGTTCACCCAGTAGTGTTCCCAGCCCTACAACTATTGGACTATTGCTCGGCCATCCAAAGCTTTTATGAGCAGACTTTGCGTTTAATCCACGGAAAAGATGCTTTATTCGAAGCTACGTGCCATGCCAAGAGTTTATATACCTGGCAAAAAGAGTTATTTAGTTTTTACTAGAGTGTAAATGTGATTTCCGGAATTGAATGACTCTGCTCTAGGTACCTACTCGATTCCAGTGTTTGATGTTTTAAATTTAGTTTTATGTGAATAGCTTTTACACGTTTCCAAATACTTTGGAGACCAGTAACTATTACTGGTTTATATTCCGCATTTATCACAAACTCTAAACAGTATGTTCTAAATGATAAATAAAACTCGTAAAACTACTGTATTTAAAATAGTACCATCCGCTGATTGAATTTTAAGACTGTATTGTACGCTTAAGAATTTATTTTCTCCGTTTCGGAATTAGAATAAAATAAACAAATACGTCATCACGGCATATTACCCATTGCTGGATGTGCCAATCTGTTTTAATACAGATATCGTTAATGATGATAACATTTGTACCGTGCGGGAGTTTACCAGGCGTCAGCACACGGGCACTCATTGCTGGTTTAATTAAAATTCAAAATAATTTTAGCGTTGGCCGTGATCGAACCCAGGTTCCCAGATTCACGACCAGACACTCAGGCACACGCTTATTCATGTTTGAATGAGCTTTATTCATTAACGATTTTTTTATAGCATATTGCTATTTGAGATTGGTCTGACTCCTTTAAATACATCATAAAATATCCAGCCGGGATTAAATTGAATAAAAAACACAAATCACTGACACCAACCTAACGATGCTACCAAAAAATTTCCTTGATGGAAATTGTCAAGTGTTAAATGTTTTTTTTATATATAAAATGATATAAATGAAAGCCTAAACAGGGAAAATAGTATAAACATATATTATAGAAGGCTATTCAAGAACTTGTTTGTTCGGCTACTCGCCATTGGTGCAGTCGTGTTCAAATATCTAACTCGTTCTAGAAAAAATTTCCTTCTGTAACTTATCTTATCTGCTCTTATGACATAGGTAATTTTCTTGGAAATTATAAGTTTAATACGGTTATATCAGAAAATAATATTCAGTGCAATTATAATTAAATCTCTTTGCAAAATATATACGATATTTGTGCGAAATAAACTGGAATTAGCGAAATCTATTGTGCTGTCAACAATTGATTTTTTTCATCGAATCTAAAATAGCTCAGTTTGATTCTACTATCCGTTTACGTTTTTAGTAGGAAAAGTGCCAAAATGCGAGGCATTAATCGCACTCGAACGCGACGATCCAATCAGATGTTTCTTTTAAATATAAATGGTGCTGGTTCTCGCATGGAAAATAACACTAACCGCCCTAGTATTAATCGGTCACGGCATTAATATCTACGGATACATATTCCTAGTTTAATTTTTAAGATATCTGATTAAGGTCATCTACGAATTGTTTGGGTTAAGATTTTAGCTCCTCCCTTAATCAAAATCGATTAGTGTCGTATATTTAGTTTATATGTGGGTACATAAGATACTACTGTTATTTTGTTTCAAATTCAAAAAGAAGTCAACTGGTAAGTTTATTAGCAAATGTAAAACCAAATATGTGTTAGTGATAGTATTGATAACAAGATAACAACAAACACACATCCGTAGGATTTCGTAACTTAGTAGAAACAATATGAATTTTTTAATGACATTCGTGTTACGAGTATATCCATCCTTAACTCACTCGCTTATTACCATGACAAATGAGAGAGATAAATATATGCCAATTTATTAATTCGTTTATGATCCACAGGATATTGATCGGACTTTTAAAAACTTAAACTCTACTTGCCATTGATGATGTATATTTTATTTATTGTTTCTACATCAATTGTCATTAGCATTGATTGATGAAAATGAAATTAGTATTTATTCGGACGAAACTAAAAATATTATACTTGTAAATCCACTGGTGACATACCTACGTACTTTGTTGTAATATCCGTATAGGAAAAACTCTGAAACAACGTTTTAAATTAAAGTAAGTAAAGTATTCGTGAATAAATAAACAAGACTGCGTCTAAACAAGTACAAAATGCTCCTGACAAAATAACAAAAAAAGAAAATGTTTCAATTTATCTAACACTGTTTCGCTGATCAATTTAAAACTTTTAATTGAGAAACTTCGACTGAAAGAACCCTCCTAATTGGAATTTTTATTTAATTAAATTCCAAATATAAACGAAATCGAAATCTTAAACGAATTCAAATAATACATCCAATTATTTATTAACTTATTTGGTACGCTTGCTTCATCTCCAAAAGCTTTGGAAAATAATTTGTGTAATTAAAATTTCTTAATTTCAATTACCACAATATCAGAGGTGAGGTTTCATTTCTACTAAGATCTCATAATCGGTTTTCCCACAAAATGTCTTAATTGTCTTATTAATTAGTACCTACAAAATGGAAATAATAGCGAACTTTTTAAATTCCGTAATTCATTTTTATTTGTCTGTTTTGCAGACAAACTAAATTGTAATTTAATAATATGAACATTTTAAAATATATTTTTAATTGTAATACCATCCAAAAATTGTCATTAAATGAGTTGAACTGTGGAAAACGGGTCAAGAAGATGCGTCTTTACCACTATCCTGGGTAGGTACTGACTTTAACCAGTAGTTTTCTGCAACTTAATTTTATCAAAACAGGCTTTTGTTAGGGCGAAACTTTACTTTCATATACTTAAACTTGTGTGATATTGGAAAATATAATCAAGTAGTTCAATGTATTATATTCTGATGTAATAAAGTAATCTAAACAATTGACGACATTGACATGTAAATAAACCAGGAATTTTTTAGCTAACATATTCCTGAAATAAACATAAAATAAACTACAAACATCATTTTATTACAAAACTAATAGCGTTTTCAGCTTATCAATTCAGTTCGCAATTTTATTGCACTTTTTCGATGCTGCGATTGCACATATTTTTCAGTTAAAACTTTTTTGGTAGTACGTTTTCCGCTTATTAAGAAATCGCAATCGGTGCACTGTCAACTCGCATTGAGTGCATATTTCACCTATGCGATGCACTTGCTTCAATAGTCGATGCGCTTACTAAAGCAAGTGCAACAGTTTTGGTTCAAATATGACTACGTCAAATTTAAAATAAGTGCCATTTGTATCGCTTCTTGAAAAACTTTGTTCGTGATTGTCGTCATCTGATAGTGATTTAACAGAGGCATTTTTAGAGTTTGCGTATTTTTTACGTCTACTTCTGTTTCTTTATTAAATAGTCAAAACTAAAAATTTGAATAAACATCAAAAACATGAACTGAATTACGAATTTGTTTTACCTTGCCACCTGATCGATGCGCACTGTGAGCACTTAGGGCGTACTTTTCACAAAACCAGTGTAGTGCACATCGCACTGAGTGCAAAACAGTGCGCACTAAATTTTAGTCAACCAGTAGTTCTCAAACTATAGCACAAAGTTATATTTTTTTAAATGACAATCTATAAATCAATGTACTTCATTCGATAGTAATTTTTTTCTGAAAACAATTATCAATTTTTATTTATTTAATATTTAATCACTTTTTTGTAGAGTTAGTCATTCACAATAGCCGTGAACGTAACGACTACATAACATAAAAATGATGAAAATCTTATTTATGTTCACAATGGACATGATTTCATAATTTAGTTATTTTAGAAAAATGTTGCTAACTAACATTGAGTATTTTAATTCAAATTTTATTATTTATTGGAGAATTGGGAAATAATCTCCATTCTGCTACCAGTCGATCATCGTACTCCACATTTATTATTTATTATTCACAGCTTTTTTATACATGTATTGCAGATTCTACTATATATGCCCATATGTTAAGAACATCTTTATAATTTTTATCCTATTTGTTATATAAGCATTCAAAGCTTCTTTTTAAATTAATCAATGATAATTGTTTATCCATAATTATACGAGCATAAATCAAAAGAAATATGATGATGATGATCAGCACAAACTCTCCACAGTCAACTCGTTTAGTTGTTTAGAGTGTTTGATATTTCACATGCATGCGCAGTAATTCGGTTTGTCCGTAAGAAAACCGTAAAGTTAAACATATTTCAACGTTTTTCTTACGGAACTCTTACACACCTACATAAGCGTAAGAAATACATAGCAGCATTGTAAACGCTGGCATTGGAATACTATAGTTCAACTTTACGCTTTCGTTTACGCTTATGTTATTGTTACGCTTACGTCCATTGTGCATAGCCATAGACCTGGAAAAAAAAACAAATGTAACAACCTTTTACCTGTCTTGTCAGAAAGAATTTCAAATTATAAAATATAATATTATGCACTAAAAAGTACTACTTAGTAATTCGTAACTTTTCTTCGTTGGGAATAATTAATCATTTTCAATAATGAATGATGAGTCAGACAGAGCGTTTCTGAACGGTAAAACTTTTTTGCATTTGTTTGTGATTTTGTTTGACTTTTATAAAATTTTAAATTCGATTTGCCTGGTTATGTATCGTGAGAGTATCTACGCCTGAGTCTGCGAGCACGCGACCGCCGGTGAGCGAGTGCCTATTCTTAGCGATGACGTAATCGCCGCGGGCAATTTAACGACGTAAACAGACCTGTTTAATTACTTGGGTGACATGATCTATTATATTCGATGTTTTTATCTAGAAGAATGTTCTAGTAGTTTCTCGAATAAAGACACGGGAGTATATAAACCATGTAAGGGAAGGCATTGGACAGTCTGACGTAAACAAGCGTCGTGGAATGAATAATGAATGATGACCTAAACAAATAGTCGACGAGTAGTGAATATAAATAAATGTAATTAAATAAATAAGTAAAATAAATAGTATTAATTGTTTAAATAAATAAATAATCCTAATGTTTAAGTGTTTTGTAAAATTCTTAGTCTTAAATTAGCATTAAATATTTGTTTAACCATAGTAGTAGTCATAAGTATTATCTTTTTAATATTTGTTTATCGTTTAATAAACTTTAATTTTAATTAACAATAATTCTTTTATTTTTACACTTTACCCAAATAATTAAAACGTTACAGTTACAAACCGTACAAAATAATATATGAATATTTCGTAGGATGTAGAATTAAAATCTCTACAATATTTATTTAAAAGATTATTTTCTAAAATAAATAAGCAACTTTTGCGCAAGGGTAAACTGTTTTCCCCTCGGTGTTCCCATGTAAGTCTGTAATGAGTAGTAATTTGGTATTAAAATAACCAAATTTTTGCAACTGGTTAATTCATCCTGAAAAACAAAACTTCTTATTCCTTATTAAAAATGAATGTACTTGATTCTTTCATTACCCTTTTCATTCCTGATTTTTGCCAATTTGCATTAATATTTCATAGAGTTAAATTGCAAAGCAGGAAAGCTCCATAAAAACTTATCCATTCTCTTCGTAATCAAATATAGAATTACGCAAAACCTGCACATATTTCCAGAGTATCTCTAGTTGGAAATTCATTAATAAATAATTAATAAAGCCCTGGAATATTGAAGAGCGAGTAAACACAGGCACACTGCGAGCTCTTGCGTGTCCTGCCAGCAGGATACAGAAGCAGGAGTAGGATATACGACACAGATAGGTTTTTAAATCTACCCTTCCCTAGGGATCGTGTCCCGTACATAGTTGTGCATTTGTTTCTTTTTTCTAGCATTTATCCCAATGAATTAAACTTTTAGCTCCCTTGTATTCTATCTGCAATTTATTGTTTCCATTTTCCTATAAATTGCAGCCAATAATTAATTGACGAATTTTGGCAGTTATTGATCTTATAAACGAGAGAGCATACGCTGTATTATCGTATCCATCAATTTCAGTATTATTTCTTTATTAAATTTATGGGCTATACTAAGAAAAACTTTTTATAAAAAAATTATTATAGTCACATTTTAATTAATGGCAACGAAGATATGGAATAAAAATGCTTTTGTTACATAAAATTTTAAATTTTAGTTATAGGCAATAAAATCATGCTTTTAATGTCATTAGGAGAAAAATTTAAGTACGAGCCGTAGGCGAATACTAGAAATTTGTGATTCCTGTATAGGTACTTAACGGGTGTGTTACGTACGAGTATACAATTTTTCCAGCAATACTTCAGTTATTATTTTGTTTATTTTATTTTTTTAAAAATAATTTTATCCACTTTTGTAATACATGTTATAATTATTGCTCAAAATGACGACCATCAACTTCAATGCAAGTATTGTCCCTTCTAAGCATACTTTGATACTGTAACGTGGAACGCCCGCCGTCGTCGCAACAATGAGCGAGTGTCTTTTTTACAGCCATGACGCAATCGCGCTAGCAGCCGGGCTACGTAAACAAACAAGTCGCGACGTGTTTAATTACATGCGGTCGCCTTAATCTTTTATGTTCATTATTAATATGCGGTCGAATAGTCTAGAGCTCTCTGGAAGTTAATGGCAGCTGTATAAAAGGGACGCAACTATACTTGGGAATTAGTTAGTTATATAGGAGCGTTGTAGAGACATTTGGAAAGATAAACATTCACATAGTTAGTGAGTTTTAAAATCACAGCAGTATCGTGGTGAGCGTATGCAGTGTAGTGCCGAGTGAAGGACTCGGGAAGTAAATGGTTAACTGGAATAGCTGTGGAAGTGAATACTCGGTAGTCTTGACGAATTTTGGGAAGCTATAGTGTACAAGGACAGTAACGGCGAGTCAGGAAGCTAGGTATACAAGGACAGTAACGGCAACTGGAAGTGGATACTCGGCAGTGGTATTGAAGAATTGTAGTATACGGGCAGTCGGTGATACTGAGTCTGCGAAAGAGTGAGAGAGTTACATAAATAGATAGATAGTGAGGTGAAAAGTGTGACTTCTGTCCGAGCAGTTGAATATACAGACGCTGTTGAGTCAGTTGAGTATATAGACGCAGTGGAGGTCTGTAGGCGGACAGTAGAACGTGATATAAATAAACAGTGACATAAATAGTCAAAATAAATAATTAGTAAGATCGTATAAATATACAGTAGTGATAATTGGTTAAATAAATAAATAGTGTTAGTGTTATCCAATTAATTATATTTTTAGTCTTAATTAGTTTTTAATAATTGTTCAATATTAGTAATCGTCATTATTTAATACCTTTTTAATATTTAGTTATAGTAATAAACCTTTATTTTAATTAATAATAATTATCTAATATTTACACTTCACCCAAATAAATAAAAACGTTACAATACATTTGTTCAAAAAAAAAAAACAGGATATGTTTAAATTTCTTTTGCTGCCGTATACTCGGCTCTACATTAATACCATATTAGCGTAATCTTGAACAGTAGGCTCCCTAACAATGCGTCAAAATAATAACTGGAGCTATAAGTCACAGCCAATTAAAATTAAGGGTAGATAAAATACTCTTTATGAGCCTGTAACTCAAAAACGATGTATTTCCAAATATGAGTTTAGTAGCAAAAGTTAGTCTATTTTGCATCCCCTACATACCTGTTAAATTTGTAACACGTATTCATTAACATCCTGCATAATATCTTTTTCTGTTACAGGTACGTTGGGAATTATTTGCAGTAAAAATCGAGGGAAAGAATTAACTACCATCTCTACCATTAGAATGTAAGTAAAGCTTATGAAGATTATCCTACCTTGTACTCCGCAGAGAAGTTGATGGATGCCTAGTAAAAATAAAAATAAGTTCTAAAGAAAAATCTTTATAATAATATTCTTTAAAGAAGATATAGTAGCTGCACTTGATAGTTTTATAATTTAGAAAATAAATTAGTTCTTTAACTTTTACATAGAACTATACTTCAAGAATCTCGTTGAATTTTTTATATCATAATAAAAAATAATTCGAAGTATGGCTTGCAAAAGTAGTTACAGTAATTTAATTTTAAAAATATATGCCTAATTTTGATTCAGAAATCTGAAATATATATTCGGGCGCAATTTGGCGTTTATTGCCCGATGGCCTATAAAGTTGCCAGGTAACAGCTGTTAAAACATATCAAAATTGTGGTTTATGGATAAATGTCAAACAACAAAACAAATTTGATATATCACATTTTTTGAACACCGATATTCGCAAATCTTCTGTATTCCTTCTCGTATTCGTCTTTTGACGTATGTGGAACCAACCTGCGCTGCGCAGCTTCAAATTCATCCAATATTTCTTTGGAATAACCGATACCTGTTATTTTCATTTGTCACTAAATTTTAATTATTTATAAGAAACAACATAGCAACACCAACAAAGTACGTAGAAACCACAGCATACTTACAATTCACAACGCCAGCATAACGATAACGAATATACAAATATACCTATTGAATCCCTGAATTTGGAGAACCAAAATAAAATAAAACGTTGTATGTACCACGGGCATAATCATACGTAATATAACAAGTGATGATTATCATCGATGATATTCTCGAGTGAAATATGCTGCTTCGGTTTCACAAGCATTATCTTCGATAATTAATTATATCACGAGCTTATATATAATGAATTTTTGTGACACATCGTGTGTGCTGCTAACCCAACTTTTAATATATTGTATTACAACATGGTTGATTTGATAATTGCCTTATTATTTTCATCGTTGTTGATATCAATTCAACGATTATCGCACATTTTTATACCCAAAATTAACTGTCAATGTCAAATAAAGAAAACAAATCTCTTAATATATATATATATATATATATATATATATATATATATATATATATATATATATATATATATATATATACCGTGTGTCTATTTTAAATATGTACATAAGAGATTAACATGGGAAATCAGTTTTTTGCAATTTCCTGCTCGCCTAATGATATTAAGCTAAAATGCGTCAAATAAAAGTTTTGGGGTATAAAATTCTACATCTAAAACAATAAACAGAATTACCTGTACATGCTTTATAACGACAGAAGTGAAATATGAAAATGTCGAAAATTACGTTAAAAATATCGACAGCCATGGAATTCAACAAAAAATAAATAAATGCTTGACGTTTTATCTGTCACAACGTAAGTTAGCTTATTTCAGATTTCTGACAATTTGATTTCAACAAATATCGTTAATTATGACAATAATAGAAATATAAAATTAATAAATAAAGTTAAGAAAATACAGTTTTGTTTAAATATGAATATATCAAAAATTCAACATTGCGTAACAAAATTATGTATGATGCTGTTATGTACTCCCAACTCATTTCCATTACATCTACCTTAGTACTACAGATACAGAAGGGGTCTGCACGTATCATTCCTAACACTCTTTCTTAGAATAACGCATGTTCCGCTCGTTCTGTATTCTGATTACGCCGGTCACGTGTATTTATTGAAGACACATTAGCAGTCTTTTCAAATTTTGTCACGAATTTAGCTCTTCATTTGTATAATTGTTCATTTTTTAATCATTTCAGACAATAAAACTAAAGACAAAATCAAATTGTCAGAAACGTCAAATAAGTTAACCTACGTTGTGACAGATAAAACGTCAAGCATTCAATTATTTTTTGTTCAATTCCATGGCTGTCGATATTTTTAACGTAATTTTCGACATTTTCATATTTAATTTCTGTCGTTACAATACATGGAAAGCTAATTCTGTTTATCGATTTAGATGCAGAATTTTATGCTCTAAAACTTTTATTTGACGTATTTCTACTTAAAATAATTAGGCGAGCAGGAAATTGCAAAAAACTGATTTCCCATGTTAATCTCCTATGTACACCTTTACGACAGACACACGGTATATATTCTCAAGATTCGCCGCGCGTCGAACTTTAAACATTCCCCTGTGCTACAATCTTTTGATTATGCCCTTAATACATAAATAACTATTTCATAAACGATATATTTTATGGGTATAGTTAAAAAAAAAGATTTTATATGTCTTGGTGCAAGATTTTTTCTAAACTATTGTATATTAATATTTATGCTAATTTATTAAATAAATCGTAAAACATAGAACAAGGAAAATTTCATGCTACATTTCTGTCAGTCGAAAAGTTTAAACTTAGTTGAATACATGGTACGTACATATATTATGCCTGTTCTCGTAGTAGTTGGAAGCAGAAGTGCTGCTGTTCCATAATGAATTAAGTTAAAACTTTATAGCTTTTTGGTATTAAAAGTTAATATTTAAAGAACGTAAATAAAAACACCCTTACTTAAAATAATGTACAGTAAAATATTCATTCCCACATTATATTATGTACTTTATTAAAATAGTTTTCAAACTTTTATCCTACCTTTTTAAGCAGAAACTAACAAGCTTAATAAACATTTAATTAATCAGGTGAAAACAAACTTAAAATTAGTTTACTAGTCTAATTAATGATATTCTGGTGCAGCCAACAAATTATTTTACATTAAAATATCTTTTCAATTATTTTCTAATTACCAATATAATTTTATTTTCTATTTCCATTACTCATTTTTAAATGCAGCATCGATGCTCCATAATAATTATCACATAATTTGGATTATTGAAAATATTCGTTAAAATATGTTTAATATTATAATTGTCAACTGTTTCGATGAAAGAAGTGTTTCACTAAGCTCCCGTAATTGATATAAAAATTGAAGTTTTAAAAAGTACCAATGAATAGAAATAATAAAATAACAATCACGAATGACAAATACGTTTTGAAATGCTGTCTAGGTGAAAAATAATAAAAATATAAATATAAATTAAATTTGTTTAAAATTTTAATAAAATCGCTGGGTGTACCAATCTGCTAACATACATAATTGGTAATTATAATTATAGGCGTCACCTTAAAGATACTCTTTACTGGCGTGGAGTGTGCTCCACATGGGTTACTTTTGCGGCATTTAAAATTAGAAATAATTTTGGTGTCGGTCGAGATCGAACTTAGCTCCCGAGATTTGAGACTGGACAAAAATTTACAAATGTTATAAATATTATGGTAGTGGTAGTAGAATTTAAGTTACCAATATATGTATATTTTAAGTACCTACTACAGTGTGTTAAAAAAAATTCTAACTCGGAGTAGGCTATGAACAAGAAACGTATGTCATTTTAACCTTCTATTGGTGACGTGAAAATTTTGTAACGTAATTGGTGACGTGGTGCCATCTTGACCCCAACAGTTTAACTAATTATTGCACAGCAACTAGTAACAAATTATTATTGTTTAGTTTAAATATGCTTTTAAACAATGTATTTAAGTAAGGTAACACAATTAAATAATTGACATGTTATTTGGAAAAAAATATATTCACAATTAAAGGAGAGGCGAACGAAAATGTGTTGTAAAATGTAGAGGTTTACAAAATTTAATGTTAAAATAATATTTTTTTGTAGGTATTTGTTAATGTTGAATATATATTTTTTAAAGATTATACATGGCTTATTTACAAAAAAATAGAAATGCTTAATTAAACGACTTGAAATAAAAGAACTGCAAGCACTAAACATAATACAAAAATAAAAAATTATTCTATACAATTTTTGCAAATATTTGCTCTGCAATCGTGACACAGGTATTTTACATAGGTTAAATGTATTTTTTGTCTTGTCATTTTTACTTGGACAAAATCCACATCTTCTTCTTTTATTACCCGAATCTGGCTGAACGACTTCGTCTGTCACAGGTTTTTTCAAAATTCTTCCTATAGTATTACGTAATTCTCGTGGAAGTTTTTGATTTATTAATCTATTCATATGATCCTCTACAAGTTGCTTTGCAAGTAATTTGATAAAATCTGTTCTGCACACCTTTGGAAGTAGTTGCCATTATTAAAATAGTAACGTAAACGGTGACGTGGTGCCAATATGATCCCAATCAAATTTTAAATTTCAATAACTCTTGAAAAAACCAACTGATGAAGTTACAAACATGTGAAATGAATAAACTACATCTAACTTGAGGGTAGATGCAGCCACTGTACATTAGCTTTAAAACTATTCAATTGCCGTTAAATTTAAAAACAGCTGGGGTCATAATGGCACCACGTCACCAGTAGAAGGTTAAAAATGAATAATTAAATGTTAATTTGACATGAGATATTGTCAAAAATGTTATCTAAAGAAATCAAAGCTTTCCTTCTTGAATCTTATTTTAGAAATGGAAACAAATTCGAAAGCGACGAATGTCGATATACTGTATCTTTGTTTGCTATCATTTCTCTTTACATTTCAAAATCAATGTTGACATCTTGACTTTTGAATAAAATAATGATCAGACATACGTTTCTCTGTTCATAGCTTACTCCGAGTTAGGAATTTGATTGAACACACTGTATTTTTTCGAAAATGTCAAAAACGTAAAATATATACCTATCTACCTATTTTATAATATATCACCACGACTTATCACTCCATTTCTAGGTATATCAATTACGCACTCAGCCATGTGACCCCATTTATTAATTTTTTAGTGTATTTGTTTGATTTATATAATTTTTTTATTTAATTACGATATGTTTTTGTAAATAATTGACTTCAGCAGAATTCATACACATATTTTCAGTACAAATGTTTATTTATTGTAAATTTTGACTGTTTAGAATCTTAGATTATCTTACTGTAGTAGTTTGCACAACAAGTGTAAATATTATTTGACTGTTCAACTATCCGAAGGTCATATGAAAATTGCACACGAGTTGTACTTGGACAGCATACTTTTTCTACGACTAATGAGAATAATCTGAAACTATTTCCAAAGAATAACATTGACTGGCCAAATGTGACATTTCATCTGGTTCTAGATATTGTGCAATTTGATCTACTATATTGTTTCGTGTTTAAAAATATAAATAAGTGTTAAAATTTTAACATTTTTTTATACTTTCTTTTTGAATACTTATAACGACGCTTACAACTTATCTCATCTATTGACTTATAATATAATTCAGTTAATTGTCATTAAATTATTCATGTCTTGTTATATACAGAAAATATTTTCATCTAAAGGAAATGTCAAATGTGACAATTAATACCGTTTTTTACACATTGCTTGGGTTACACAACGTACGTGATTTGTTATTCTTGGGTTTCATAACCATCCGCAGATTGTGAAGAAATGATACATTTTTTAAGTGGGAATAGAAAACATTATTTATCGAGTTATATACAAAATTTATATTTTTTATCTTATCTCTAATACCATTTTATCTTTTTATTGAGTGAGCTGAAAAATTTTCTGTGCCATTAATGCATTTTATAGTAATGAAATTTTATTTTAAAATGTTTATCAAATTTCATATAATTCTATGACATAATTTCTTTATAATTTAAATAAAATTTAAATGATCTGTAGATCGGTGGAAGAAAAAAGTAATCTACACCTACACAATTAATTCTGAATGGATAAACTTTAATTTAATCTCCATTTTGACATTATCTAGCACACAAATTATAATTAGAACTTCCAGTTATACGATATTCCACACCCGTGCGGTTAATCCAATAACAACTAAATTCAGTGTCCGCAGAGCTAGGAAAATGTCTGAAACAATTTAAGCACTATTCACAATCGTGTTGATTATGATTGTGATTCAATTAGGCTGTAAAATTCCTGCGACATTCGGGTAACTCCGGAATTCGTCGGTTGCCTTCGCAGAAAAAGCTCAAGGAAGCCATTGTGAGTAGCTGCACGTTCGAGTTGATTCGTTAGTGTATTTAATTATTGCTCACGTGAGATCGTGTAACCGCGAGGTGGCATGCCAGTTCGCAGTACCTTGGAGGTTAGGTTTTTACATTAAGTTAGGTTAAAACTCACTAGGGAGCAGCGATGTTTGCTCCTGTTTAACGATGTACTGAATCGTATAAACTTTCAAATATAAAAGGTGTGCTCTGGTATTTTATAACATTTCAGATACTTTAAAACGTAATTCATATAATTTTTACGTACCTATTTTACCTACTTAACGCAAGTGTAAAATAAATTGTTAGTTTTATGAAAACATGTTACATCAATGATTAATTAATTGCCTTGTTAACGGTAATCACTGATTAAAGTACTTGTGCATTTCATGAAATTAATCCATTTGTTAACTTGAATTGTACAAATACAATAAAATATGGATATATCATATCGATACATTGGTACACCCCGGATATATCAAATACATCAATATATTGGATTTACCGATTTACATCAATATATTTAAATTAATTCACATCGAATATTGACATTCAAATCTTGATACCGAACTGGTTTAATTTAAATTTTCAAGAACCGTAGGTATATTAAATGCCTACTGTGAAAATAAAAGAAATTAAATAAAAACCTTTGTATATTTTGCGTTCATAATGAAGTCATTACGATACGCAATTTTTTGTTTTAGACAGTTTGTACTAGATGACGTTTCTTTAACCCATTTTTACCTAATTTATTTTTAGTTAATTGACAATTCATTTTAATAATATAATGTTGAAATTATTATTATTTTTTATTTAGGGAAGATTATTTACATGAAAATGTACAAATGGTTACAAATATAATCACAAATTGAGTAAGTAAATGTAAATTGTAGAAGGCGCAAAATATAAAAAATAGTATAAAGAACTCATTTTATAAGACTTTCTTTCGCACTTGTCAATTAGAAAATTCGCTAACGCTCGTTTTCTAAATTTTGACGCGTGCGAAAAAAACATGTCTTATAAAACACGTTCTTTAATATACTATTATATGTGCGTGCAGATATGAGTTCGCTCATGAGCATTATAAAGCTTGAAAAGTTTTGTAAAAGCTTGAAAAGTCTTGGAAAAGGTTGAAAAAGAATTTTTATAGCTTTAAGTTTTCAATCTAAGCTAAGCTTTGTTTTCATCAAGCCCAAACCAAGCCTACCATTAAAAAAGCTTGAATTTTCAAGTCAAGCCAAGATTTTTTATTTCAAGCCAAGTAGCTTGGCTTGGTGAATCCCTATTCTATACCACAGTTGAGATATTTCCCAAATTTAGTATTTAAAATTGTGTTAAAAATTTAGTAATGAAGAAACTGTCACTAAATTTTGCACAGTTTTTCCTATCCCGGGTGTATAAAAAACTGTTAAAAAATTAGTTAAAAATGTATAATCAACATCGGTTCGCAAATTAACCATTTGAGATAATTAAGTATTTTCTATTATTAAAATTCTTATTAATCACATGACTTCTGAAGTAATACAAACAAAAACATTGAGAAATCGAAGCCCTCTGAACATGATATTCTTGTTGGTCATTTTCACGCTAGAATACAATTAATAAAGCACATATATGTGTTATTGTAAATAAAATTTGCTATAACTGGCTCACCAACATCGTATTCAAACAAACTTAAATCATGAATAAATTCTTATGTTGAATGTAACAAATATTGAAAATATCTCATTTCTCTGATATGATATGATTGACTATACAACTCATTAGAAAATAGACCAATCAGATAGCTCAATGTTTCTTAGTTACGCTGTATAACATCGGTTATTTTTATTATTTTTTTATTATTTATTTAATTCATGCTTTTCCCAGCTTTGAATTTTTACATACTTTATACATATTAAAAATATATTTGGTTGAATTGTATAACAATTACTATTTATCACAATAATACTTTATTTTACTCCATTTCTTCTCTTTTCCTTTTAAGTGCTTTGGCCCACGACTCCCCCGCCCCGGACTCTTCAAGGGAATGGTATGAGCTATGGTTCTGTCTAGTGAGATATCTGCAATTATATAACAGATGTACAAAGGTTTCTTCCTGTTCTTTGCATAGTCTACGTAGGCAATCTTCTTACATCATCCAGTATTTGTTTTCGTTTGCTTCATTGCCGCAACGTATCCTGGCTATTAGTTTTATATCTTTTCCTTTTTTATTGATTAAATATTTCGGTATGTCTATTGTCGTGATATTTTTACATTGATTTATTTATCTTCTCGTTCTGTTCTTGCTTCTGTATGTCTTGATCTCTACCATATAGTTCTAAGTTTATGTTGTTCTCTTCTCTTCTTTTCTCCACATCACTAGTTGAAAAACCGTTTCTTTCATAATATTTTTTTCTTTGAATTTCCCACTTGTTTAAGGTTGTTTCGCAAACACAACTAGTGGTGTTTTGGTCGCAAACAAATGAATCATATGTAATCATATCATCCATGGATATAAATTAACAAGTAATATTTTTGCCATTTTGTAAAATCATCTGAATATAGAGTTAGCGGACTCCATATGTTACCTGAAAACACATCTCGTCCCTTTTCGCGCCTCTTGTTGTATAACTATTGAACTGTCTAACAAAAAAATAATAGACAGTTGATGTAAAAGCTGTACAATATTTTTGTTAGATGTTATTATAAAGCATGACTAATGTTTATTATAAATACTCGTATATAATTAATTACAAAAATGTGTCTCAAGGGTAATTGACTATGATACCTATATCTGTAAACAATAATTAAAATATTTTAATAAATAAATAATTAAAATATTATTTGCAAAATGTATATCATACTGTCTACAGTGTAATATAAATAAAATTTTAATTGTCAAAGCCCTTTGAAATATTGTGACCGTTCATAATATATAATAAATTCATTTGCAATATTAAATCATATTGGGATTCCATTGAATTTTGATTTGAATACTCTTTTGATACAATAAACTTTCAGGGTGATAGCAAATAATTGTCAAATTCAGTGAATATTATTACAAATATCTATTTGAAAGTGGGTAGAGGGGGAGGGGGTTGAGTTAAGCCTTTGCGCCTACTTGTCTAAACAAAGCGATTGTCTTCGTCTTCATTTCAAATAAAATAATGAAGCTAGCGGAGGAGGAATCATAATGACATTATCAATCACGCCCTCCAAATGGGAGCGATTTGCACCTTGCCTCACAGAATGAAGCATGGAGATCTATTACTTACTTTACCCTACACATATTACTATATTACTCGGCTGTCTTTAATTTTCATTAATTGCTACAGTTAATTAATTTATGTTGAATTAATTTAAGACTAATTTTAATTTATATTGAGAAAATTTAAATTATTATAACTGTTAGAAACATTTAAAACTGATTTAAATACTTTGGTCTTTAGTATAAACAACTGATTACGAGTAATTAACGATTGCTATTTCTCTGTCGATCATTCATAGATTATTTTAGAGAAAAATACTTCGAATAACAGTTTCATTGTATACATCTTTTATTTGAAGTTTTTTTTACAACGATTGACAAATAAGAAACAATGCTAGTCAAATGCTCGCTAATAACAGTCAGTTGTTCATATTAACAGTAATACTATTTAACAGTATACTCGTATCAAACATCATTATGGATGCTCTTATTACTGAGGATGAAGCTTGCAAAATGAGCGAGAGAAGCGAGCAAGGGTTGTAATCGTCCGAGGAAATAAGCCATTGTAGCGAGTTGTATACTATAATTTACCATTTATCTATGATGTATTACATAGAAGATTTTTTATAATTTCGTGCCTATTTGAAATAATACCTTAATGTACAAACCTATATTTTAAAAATTGTCATAGCAGCACCAATCATGAATACCTACATAATATGATTATTACACACTCAAAATTGTTTAAATTGATGGTTTCAAATATTTAACCTATTATATTTTGTGTCCTCGAAAGTATCAGTCTTTGCGAAAAAGTACAGTTTATTGGGTTATATATTTGGGAGAATTATTATAAATTAATTCTGTTATTCATTTACATATAATCCATGCTTATTACTAAATTAAAGATTCTAATTGAATCAATACGAGTCAATTACATGAGCTACGGTATTTGTCATTGATAATGAATAGTTTTCACTGTTAAGACCTAATTATTACCGTTGATACAAATCGTTTGACCGATTGCTTAACCCTTTGCCTGTACAGACACTGCCACTGTATGTTTGTGGTATGTGATACACAAACGTTGAATCGAAATGCTCTTGCATTGCTACATCCATGACATATATTTTAACTTAGGATTTCTATCTCGAAGATATCAAAGGTTGAAAATGGAAAGTAAAGCTTTTTAAAATAAAATCATTCAAAAGAGTTATGGTGTTGTGGATTGACGTATTATCAAAATGCACAAAGCATTTGTAAATATTTCCTTATTTAAATTTATTATTAATTCTATTACAATTTAATAGGTAATCTTTTGTTTCAAGACAAGTAATGGCGTGGATATTAATCGCAGATTAACACACACATTAGTTACAATATTATTCCCTTGATCGTATCTAATTAATTTAGAAAAACTAATTTGATTCCATGTTTTTTTTTGTTAGTAACGTTTGACACTTATTATTTTGTCATCAATTGTTTAGCAATGGTTACTTATACTATCGTTTCTGAATAAAAATATATTCATTAATATGGATTATTAATGAAATAAATAAACAATTAAAGAAAATTACTATTAAAATGCACGAAATTGCATCAATTATTAAATAAAATTACCTAAATTTAAAGTTATAACCTATAATAATACAAGAGATGAGTAAAAAAAGTACCACATTTCAAGCTTTATTCTGCAAGAACAGTAAAAGATAGAGATAGGAGCTGTTGGTCCATCCTGCGGAAATCAAGCATCCATTTGTGAAATACAGGGGATGGTCTACGTGAGTACGAATATAACAAAAGACCTTGGACAATAATCAATTATTGGTCATTCATACGACGCAGGGTTCGTTGCAAGTTTTGCGGAAAATGATTCCGGGGAAGCTGAATTCTCTGCGTGGTGATGTCTTACCTTACACCCTGCGATTTCTTTGTGGAACTACCTATAATCAAAGGTGTACACACACCGACATGACCAAATGATTGTTGAAACTAAAATTTAGAAAAGTTTATAAAAAGTTATTTATCTGTTATTGCTCTTAGCCTCGCCTTATTACAAAATTCTAATGTTCAATGTAGCAAATATTGAAAATATCTCATTTCTCTGATATGATATAATTGACTCTACAACTAATCAGAAAATAGACCAATCATATAGCTCAATTTTTCTTAGTTCCACTGTATAACATCGGTTATTCGCGTTGCTATGTTGTTTTTCGTTCGTAATCATATCATCCATGGATACAAATGAACAAGTAATATTTTTACCATTTCGTAAAAATATAGTTGGTTGGTTCGTTGTATAATCTTAACATATACAACTCGAGATTCGAAAATCATTTGAATATACAGTTTGCGGACTCGATGTATTACTTGAAAACACATCTCGTCGTCTCAACTGTATATTCGACTATTTTAGAACCTCGTTTAGTATAACTATTGAACAGTCTAACAAAATAAAAGTAGACACCCGATGTAAAAGCTGCACAATATTTATGACCAAATGAGTCATGTGCGCATTCAAAAATCTATCGCGAATGATGACCGCTTCCTTCAAGAGTTTATAAAGAAAAAACGCTGAAAAAGTATTTTATTTTGGAATCATAAACTTGTTTATGCGCCCTCGAAAACTGGCGCAATTAGGTTTTCATCGCCCGAGAGCTTATAAAGTTGTCAAGCAACAGCTATTCAAACGTCAAAATCATCGTTTTTAGATAAATGTCAGACAACATAATAAATTCGATAAATCACATGTTTTGAACATCGCTGCTCGCAAAATTATTCGTATCCTTTCTCGTACACGTCTTTTTACTTCTGTGGAACCAACTTGCTCTGGACAGCGTCAAATTCATTCGATATTTCTTTTGAATAATCGATATCTTCCATTTTCATTTGACACTAAATTAAAATTTGTTATAAACAAACAATACAGCTAGAAACCACAGCATACTTAAAATTCACAACGCCAGCACAACGGTACCGAATATATGCCCGTTCAATCCTTGAATTTCGAGAACCAAAATAAAATAAAACGGTGTATGTACCACGGGTATAATCAAGATTATAGCACTCGGGTAAATTAAAGGTCTCCGCTACGCGTCGAGCTTTAAAAATTCCCCCGTGCTACAATCTTTTGATTATGCCCTTAATACATAAACAAGTATTATATGGCAGTAGATCTGGTCCCGGCAGCTGGGATTTTTTAATACAGCTAAAAGTCCTGATAGCTTGACTGATGACGGAAAATATTTGCAATTTATGAGCAAAAACGAAACACATAATTACCCATTAAAAACAGAAAAAGAACAATATTATAATTCCCACACCTGAAACTAATTTTTAATTGAATTATCACTTGTATGACGAGTTTTAATCATTTTCATAAGAATAAGATAACTACTGCATGGGAGTGCCAGGTATTGTCGATGTAACGAACAGCTTACTTAATTTGTATATTTCTTTAAAAACAACAATAACCTAACGTAACGCCGAGCCGAGTTTTGTGCGTTAGCCTGGGTTATTGTTGTTGTTTTTTGAGAAATATACAATCTAAGTAAGCTGTGCGTCGGCCCGGAACTTTTAAATCCCGACTGCCGGGATCGGATCCACTGCCATTTTCTTTCTTGTTATACAGTGATTTTTTTTTCTTTCCTTAATTGTTTTTGTATTTTGAAATGTAGTAGGTAGTTAATTTCAACTCACTTTTACAATTTAAATGTAGACATATTTACCTTTAACTATACACTATAATGCAACCAATTTGTAATTTTGTTTGTAAAATCGAAGTTACTAAAAGGAATTAATTAATGAACAAATTATATGAATCTCCACACATCACTTTATGAATAGCAATAGCGTATTGATCTGTATTGAATGTGCGTTGATGCAGATTCCCAAACTGGAAATATCGGAAAAACTTGGCAATGGAGCCCGTGTCCTGCACAGGCAGGAGTAGTACAGCAGTAGCAGCAGCAGCGGATTAAATGGTTTTATTCCCCTCGCCAGAGACAGAGCGGAAACCGCATCGCTTAGCCGACAGTTTTTCAAACAGATTTGCTCCATTGAGGGGTGTGTCAATTGCAATTAATACGGAATACATTGAGGCAGGAAAAGCGATGTTTAGCTTTGTCAATTCAGTGTAATACATTTGTAAATCGTCATTTTGTTCTCAGTTCCCATTTTTTTAAAATTAAATTTGTATAGTTTTATAAATATGTAAATGAAGGAGAGTAGAAATATGTCACAACAGATTTTAAACTGTTATACGTGGCGTTTAGGGGGGAACATATGGATTAAATATATGATTTTATTTTTATGCAATTTCCTACTCCCCTATTCATTTGACACTAAAATCTGTAGTGTACAAAGTTGTACAGAATTAAAACCACCTACCGCTCGGCCTACAAACTTTTCGCTCGCGCGGAAATATAAAATTCCACAATGTCATATGGCATGGCTATTGCTACTAATTAATGAAACTTTTGAAATTTCTTTTTATAATTAAGAAGAAACTAAAACCATAACAAGAATTGTAAGAACAGTTTTAATTCTGTGAAATTTGCAGTATATAGTTTTTGCCATTAAATCAGCAAGAGAGCAGGAAATTATATAAAACAAAAATACCAAATCAAATACCTCCTAACCCCCACCATCCTGTAGATATTAATTTACATACTACACAATATAATTACTATTTTAATAGTTTTAAAACTGAAGCAAGTATTTTGACCACGCAGTTCCAAGAGCTTATGCTAAATGATACCTATAGCATGATTATATTTTAATTTTCACAGAAAATGGAAATACAATTGTGTTTTAAAACATCGATGTAATTGTAATTTTTTGTGCTATTGTTTTTATATTAAAGAAGTAACAAAATTAATAATACATATGTACTTTAGTCGGGTAAGTAGCTATTCGTTTGTTTAGTCAAACATGCTGTGTGTGAATATAGCTACTTTCTATTTTATATTTCGTAATTTATGTACTTTATTTATATATTTTTCTGAATTTTACAGGTGCATTCGCAAACGAAAATTAGGTTTATGGCTTTTGTTTAGATCTATGCTATTCATAAATGTATGTTTAAATTAACCGTAATTAATTTTTATTGTACAGACATCTATATAAAAGTTTAAAAAACAATATTAAAATATCGGTTGAGCAGTACTTAACAGCTACCCGTGTGCCGTGAAACTATCATTCGATTGACATTATTGGTTCTATTTCAGGAATTAAGTTTTGACAGTCTCCAGTTCTTTTCGCATTTGTTTTAAAAAGCAGAATACACCAAGTGAATACTAAATAAAGATGGGAGTGTATATCTATATCATTTTAGAGCCGTTCTCATTGGTGAAGTTTGTAATGTCAAACTAAATCATAAACCTAAAGTTTAGACCTTGCAATGTTTATGATTTTTTTTTTGAGACCCTAAATTCTGAAGTGTGAATGAGTCATTACATAATATGCGGCCAAACTCTTTAAATCTAATGTATAAACCATAAATCTAAACCTAATTTTACCGTTAGAATCTATAATATAAAAATTACATTTATACTATTCTTTTTCAATTATTTTCAGTTATTGTTACAGCGTAAATATCGTTTGCAGCCACACATAATCGTTATTATCATGCTACGTTTATTATAAAGCAGTGAAAATTCAGTACATTCAACTCACACTCATTTATAATCAAATTACAATGCCTCAAATCATCCTTCTATGTATGTTATCGACATTATGAATGGAGATTCTGTGCAATCATTTTTCATAAATATCTTCCTCTAATTACCAAGTATTGTTTTGAAATTCTCTGTCTCCCTTGGCGATCACCTTTCCGATATTTTAAGTTCGAGCATCAGTATCTCGACCGCGTATCGAATACAGATCAATAAGGTATTGGTATTCATAAAGCGATGTGTATAGATTTGTTTTGGGACCGGCGGCAACAGCAGCATTGCATTTTCATTTCCATAGTTGGAGGTGACTCCAGGGTATTCCTCTCACGCTCATTGTCATCACGTTCGGCGCGTGAGCGTGACGCGTGCTTACAATGTCGCACGCGAACGCTACGAACCTCAAGTGGGAGTCTCGACGCCTGACTTATCAGAGGCAGGTATGAATTCCTGATGTTCCGATCACTGGACACTTGTGTTGATGTTGATATGCATACGAGTATCCCCAGAGGTGAATAAAGTCATACCAATTCGATTTAATATTTCACGCCCCATGCATAATACCTTGTTTCTGATACGGGACGATTCGATGTGTGTTCTGACTGCTGATAAAAAATATAGCGAGGGAGTTCAAGTTTTATGAGGGGACGGAAAACTCCTTAAATGATAGTGGGATTGTATTATATTTTCGTTTTCTGTCTGTTCAGTTTATGTCTATCTTTGAACTTTTAATAAAATAAAGTTTTCTTATAACATGTTGATATCTTATATCTTTGAAAATAAGTTTAGCACAATTATTTTTAAACCATCTGATTAAAATGATGATTATCTAATAGTGTTTTCCATTCATATATTTATTTAGTATTGCATTCAGTGCAGCTAATAGCTAATGACATTATGCTCGGCGCTAGTTGTTGCAACAGGCGTAGTGCATTTTAAATGAAACATGTTACAAAAGTTCAGTGTAAGTTTGTTAGTTGCCACTGTCAAATAGAGAAGAACAACCGCAACTGTTTATTTGTATATATTTATAAACATACGTCTCCAATAATTCTTCTATTATTAAAAAAAATATTTTTGTACATCCACTATACTTACACAGACAGTTTTTACAACTCAAAATATATGAATCTAACAGATTGCATTGGCAAGAACTGACTGTCGTAGTATGTGCAAGAAAGTGTGCACTCTGTAACATTCATTTCACTCGAAAAGTATATATGAAACACATAAAACTGCGCACTGATTATATAAATGGTAAACTAGTTATGCACCAAGTCCAAAAAAGGTCGCATTAAATATATTAATGGAAAACACTATAAGGTTCAAAATTTATTTAAATTAGACATACGAATATTTGTTATAAAATATTTAAAAAACCCACGACTGATAGAAGCGGGTACTTCGCGTAACCAAAGAGGAGAAGGGGAAAAGAAAAATAAATAGGCTCGTATTCCGAGCGCACTTTTATAATAAAAGCACTTTTATGGAGCGCGCTTTTACATTATATTCTTATGAGGAATGTGCTCCAATAAAAGCGCTTTTATTATATTTATTATGCGCTGGGAATACGGGCCATAGACATTCAGAAAAACTAAAATATTTTTTAGGTTTTAATAAATATGTATCTGACATATAGCATTGGCGTAACTAAGATAAACGGGGCCCGTATGCAAACAATTTTTGTGGGGCCCTATATACCTAAAGTGTATTAATATTTATGTGGCTTTATTTTTCATACTTATAGCAAGCAAACAGTTAATACGTAATTTAAATTTAATTTATTTAGTTACATATACAAAAGATAAAAGAAGATTTTTAATTACGTATTTATTTACCATGTATTTACAATATAAAATAACCTAACCTAACTAACCTAACCTGTCTTAAAGATTATGAGAACCAAACTACCAATGACGAAGTCAGAAAAATTATAAAATATTTAAAAGAAATTAACATGTTCAAATACATATTTAGTTCGCGGACGCAATAGCCAAAGCAACTGCGCGTCCTTAAACTAAAAAAAATAAATTTAAAAACATTCAGTAAATGTATGTATAGTGGGAGGACGTGCACATTGCCCAAAAGTAGAGATTCGCTTAAAATTGTTTTCACTTGCAATTCAATTAAATAAAACAACAATAACCTCACCTAACGCACAAAACTCGCCCCAAGTAGACAGCAGAGATCTTGCCATTGGCGGGTAACAAAATTTTAAACAAATCTTTAAAGAATTTTAACTGAAAAAATTGTTGCTCTCGACGAGTTACATTACTGGTTTAATTTAATGCACTTATTTCATTTACAGCCTGAATATATATATATATATATATATATATATATATATATATATATATATATATATATATATATATATACAGGGTGTAAATGAAATAAGTGCATTAAATTTAACCAGTAATGTAACTCGACGAGAGCAACAATATTTCTTAATAACTTTTTTTTCTAAGTCTTTTAGATTCTTTAAAGATTTGCTGCATATTTCGGCGCGCGCCCATGGAGAACAAATGACAGATGTCGTATTCAAGTGGGATACAAACAGCTCAAAAATCGTCGGTTATCGGTTACACTTGCAGACACAGTAATTAATAAACGATTCAACGGAAATAACATTTATTATTAATTAATTGGTAATAGTACAATTTTTAAAATAAATTTAAATTTTGGATAACAAAATTATAAAGTTGTGTATTAAACCAGACTTTTTAATCACCTGTGAATAGTGGAAGACAAAGAGGGGCGAGGTGAGGTAACGACAGGAAGAGCAAAAGCATAGTTATTAGGTTATGAGATGAATATTTATCGTCGATAAATCATAATAGTTTAAATACGTTATTCAAAAAATGTAAGTACAAACTTTTGTCCATCTAAAAGAGGTACTTGAGTACCAATAATTAGTCGTCCATTTATTGTTCCCGCTCAAATATGTTTTAATGAAAATTTTTACAGCAATTTCGTCTGTCGAGATGTGTATTGTGCATAATAAATACACCTTCCCAAGTAAATTCAGTCTCATTCATGAACATTATGAGCCATTCCCAAAATCGAAGTCTGTTATGTGCTGAAAACAGAACTTTTTGCACATATTATGGATATAACTGTTGATTTTTTTAAAATTGTCATATGTGACACTCCGTATTGTGATGTGATAAAGATGTACAAGATTAACAAATGTGCGAATATTAAGAACAGAATGATTTGGTGATAATTTGGAAACGCTCCGTGTAAATGCGTTGGCAACTCCATGACACTGTCTCTATGTCAACCGTGATGTCAAGTAAAATGTAGTACAGATACGAGTAAAAAAATAAATAAACCATAGGTAAGTAATTACAATGTCTGTGTACTCGCATTTTGACAGAATTTTACCTTATAAACAAGTTTATTACTAATGTCAAAATAGAATTGCAACAATTGACAGGACTGTCAATTGCTAAAACAAAATTTTCATAGCTAGTGCTACTGCATTCAATTATCACAAAAATATTTGGAACGACTCGTCAATTTACGGGGTGGTAAAAATGCTAAAAAATATGCGATTTCGAGAAAAAGTTATTAAGAAATATTGTTGCTCTCGCCGAGTTATATTACTGGTTAAATTTAATGCACTTATTTCATTTACACCCTGTATATATATATATATATATATATATATATATATATATATATATATATATATATATATATATATATATATATATATATATATGTGAGTGGCAGGTTTCGTTGTGATTTTGTTCATTACTTACAGATTTACAGATCGGTAAAGCTTACAGATGTGAACAATATCGACCCATTAACTGGACGTAAAGTAGTCGGTATTATAGCAATTAACTAAGAAACAAAATAGTATGTAGTAGTAGATAATGGAATATAAAAATTAAAAGTCATACGTCATCTAATATTTACGTAGTGCTTATAGGCTCAACATAACAAAAATGGGATCCTAATATGACTTGTCCATCAGCAGTATTCTATTCAACAAACCATCTCTTCCATTAGTTAGATAATAGAACATACAAGAGAGATTCTATTCTTAAAAAAAAACTCTTTTAGGGGGATGAAAATCTAAACAAAGACATTGTTCTCCGTCTCTGAGTACTCAGACTCATCTACACTCAAGATTACCACGCTCCACGTCTAGTGCAATATCGTGTGTGATAGTGTGCTTGTTATAGAAGAGAACAAGCTCTAATTTATTAATTTGTTGAGTTGGATGACTTATTTCAAACATGCTACGTTATCTCGTGTTACCTGCCGGCGTTACCTTAGTTAGACTTTTGTTTGAGATTTTGCGAAATTAGGTCAAACATTATAATAATGTCGATGAAATTCGAGTAGATGTTCATTAAATTATAATAATTAATATTCCCGGGAGTAAAATGGTGGAACTAAACAATACAGGAAATGTTGATTGTTTCTGCGTAATGCAAATATGGCGCGTTATTTGTAAAATTTTCTCTTGTTAAATAATAATTATGTTTTGCATTAATACATGACATCCTATAACATAAAAATAAATAATAGTGCGATAATTATCACGAAATGTTCCATATTATTGCAGAAACTCAATTATCGATACACAAGAAACATAATTATAGATTATATTATACAATATGTCCCTGGATTGAGTTTTTCAAACGTCGTAGAAATGGCCCTTTGTGTGACTTGATTCACAAGGTAGAAGTTTCATTTCTACGCCGCTAGAAATTTCTACGCCGCTAGAAATTTCTACGCCGGCGGAGTAGAAATAAGCTAATTTCTACGCCGCCGTAGTAGAAATAGCTAATTTCTACGCCACCGGCGTAGAAATAAAATAAACAAATATCCATAGAAACCACATAGAATTAGCGAATAAAAAGAAAAGTAGTGCGTTTGAAAACTAATTTAATGTGTCATTCGGAATAAAAGTGTCTTTGTGTGCCTCGCATGCAATTGTCCGACTCGCTTCGTTCGTCGTGCAAACTTCCATGCTCGCCCCACAAAGTATCACTTTACTCCTAATAACACAATGTACTATTATTTTTGATTTCACAAAAAAATGTTATAGGAAGAACTTTTTTGCTTGACTTAATAATAATAACTTGGGATGGGTTAATAATTATAATTAATTATAATAAAAACAAAAAAAATATTAAATATTTTTTTATTAAATCTTTCAAACAAAAATCAAATATTAAATTATTCTACTCACCATCCACCTTCGTCGCGGCATATTTTTTTTCTCCGACGCAGCTTTTTAAAGCTACTCTGGATTTCCTCAACTGTTAAGGCGGATATAGTATATCTTATGTGATTATGTGATTTTTAAGTACCTCTGCATCATTAGGTAAGTTTTCTGTATGCATTAGTTGTTAAACGTCCCCATAAATAAACATCTGCAATTGTCAAATCTGGGTTCCTTGGGAGCAATAAAATTGGACCATTCGTACCTATCCAACGATTACCAAATTTAGTATTAGGCAATTCATAACAGTTCGAGAATAATGCGCTGGACATTAAACTACATACAAATATTGCCATAAAAATAAGTTTTGCGATATTAAAGATAATGATTAAAGATAACGACACATTTCAGATTATACATGACACCCATGACACTTGACATGTTTGAAGTGGGTTAATCAAGCCTTGTATCGAAGGCACTTTCTTAATTTGGAGGATGGAAATAATAAAAAATCTAATTAAAATATTAATTAAAGGTATAAATGACAGAAACAAAAAAATGTTCTTCCTTTAATATCTTTTATAAAATCAATAAAATAAATAAATAAATAAATAAATAAATAAATAAATAAATAAATAAATAAATAAATAAATAAATAAATAAATAAATAAATAAATAAATAAATAAATAAATAAATAAATAAATAAATAAATAAATAAATAAATAAATAAATAAATAAATAAATAAATATATAAATAAATAAATAAATAAATAAATAAATAAATAAATAAATAAATAAATAAATAAATAAATAAATAAATAAATAAATAAATAAATAAATAAATAAATAAATAAATAAATAAATAAATAAATAAATAAATAAATAAATAAATAAATAAATAAATAAATAAATAAATAAATAAATAAATAAATAAATAAATAAATAAATAAATAAATAAATAAATAAATAAATAAATAAATAAATAAATAAATAAATAAATAGATAAATAAATAAATAAATAAATAAATAAATAAGTAAATAAATAAATAAATAAATAAATAAATAAATATATCATTACGGCTTATTACCTATTGCTGGGTGTGTCAATCTGCTTTGTACACAGATATCGGTAATGATGAAATATTGCACTGTGCCGACGCTTACCGGGCGACACCTCACGGGCACTCATTGCTGGCGTGGAGAGTGCAGCACAGGGGTCAATTTTGTGCCATTTAAAATCAATCGTAAATTTAATCCGGGGACATACTGTATTAATAATAGATGGAGTCTGAGGTTAAAGATAACTAAACCTATTATTATTACCCCTTAATCTAAAAATTAATTTTAATAAAAACTAAATACGTATTTCGAGTTCTCATCTGCAGTAATACAAGGAAAAGATAAACAGAGTAGTCAAGATTACTCAACATGTCACGCATGCCAGAGGTCCTAACAACAAAGGAGAGAACTGGGATTATATAGGGACGGGAGTCACAGGAGAATGATTACCTATAAAGTAAGATAAATTTCGTCCAATAATAATGACTCATTAAATTTTGAATCGTCCAATAAAATTGATTTGAAAATGTTTCTAGGAAGTTTAAATTCAATATTCCCATCAATTAAATTTACGACCGAAAAAGAAACCAATGAACAGTTACATTTTTGGACGTACTAGTTATTAGAAATGAGAACAAACTAGAGTTTGATATCTATAGAAAATCTACTAACACTAACAGATTTATAACTGCTGACTCAAATCATTTTTGGCAGATTAACTAAATTTCCTTTAAACAAAAAACAATTTAAAAATGAACTAAACCATATTAAAGAAATAGCTAAGTACGAGTATAACGGCTTTCCGGTTAAAACTATCGTTAAATTAGTTCATAAATTTAAAACTCGCCAATTCATTTCTAATTTTACAACATTCGGTCGTAGAAGTTAGAAAAAGAATTTCAGTGCAGAAAATGTCCGTTCCAGGCTAACTTGTGGACCTATAACTTCTTACTCAATTTGCGCAACGTCACAGAGTGTAACAATTTTTGTTCCTCTCAAAAATAATTACCAGTATTTGAAAGTCTTTGGATCTTCATAATTTTTAAAAACTGTGTACCTACTTGTAAGTTGGGTTTATTTTAATTTTAATATTTATGCTTGGGCTTTTTCATTATCTTTCACGAGATTTCTAATAAATTTTCCTCACCTTCAAATAATGAAATAAAATAATAAAAATGTAGGTTTTGTTTAAAGGTAATTATTTCAGTACAAAACTAATCCTATTTGCAACTATATGACACAGAAGTAAAAACATATTCAGTGAACCCGGTTTTTTGAACCCGAAAATACTGGGTTTAGTTCCGGTTCGGGTTCATGTCGGCCAAATTAATTGTGCTTCGGGTTCTGGTTCAGGTTCACAAAAAAGGTGGGTTCGGAACGGTTTTCGGTTCAGGTTCAATTCGGTTTCCGGTCCCTGGTTGTAATGACTATAATAATTTTTACATCGGTCAAACAAAAACAACAATTAACACTCGG